>CM059313.1:1550000-2062500 GCA_030340665.1 Neosalanx taihuensis | reverse complement strand
ATTGCTAGGCTTTCAAACTTCTTACGCTACTTTACGTTGAACCCGAGGGAAAAAAAAAATATATACTGCAGGTTTTCACACTTGTGACGTTGCATTCTCTTGCTGTCTTTACAGATGGACCTTTTAAAAATGTTACTGATAGGTTTTTGTCGTTTTGTTGCACATCTGCTTTGAAACAGTAAGTCTTGTAAGGCTTTGTGTAGTGATTTACTTTGTATTTTTCCGTGTTCTCATTTGCCTTAGGTGCGTTTGGGTCTTAAGTGGTTTAACAGTGTTTATTTGAAATTGATTTGCAGTTTCGTTGGATTTTGTAAGTATTTTGTTTGTTGTATTAATATCAGTTGGTTATTGGTTGGCTGCATAATGTTGCTTATTGTAAAATTTAATGGTGAAAAAAAGACAAAAAAAATTCTTAAAGCAGTACCTTGCCAAAGAGCTAAGAACCTCTTTGATGTGGGTTTAAAAAGCATCTATTTTTATAAAAAGAAAAATTTGGAGAAACTTTTTACTGGACCTGGAACAAATATTTTGACTTGGATACTTTGACAAATATCTTCATATGACACCTTGTGAGCTTTTGAACTTTACCAGAAAGTTTGCAGTGGTTGAAATTTCTGGAGAGATTTATGATGTAAAAGATACCTTTTGAGATCTTTGTATTATCTTTAGATTCTAGAATCAATGGCAGTGCTGGTTTCATTTGTAAAATCATCTGTGAGTTGTCCTTACATCCTGGTTGTTATATGACTAGCAACTCGCATTCAGATTTGATTTGGAAACAGACAGAAAAATACAAAGGTTTATTCGCAAAAGTGCATGCAAAATTATAATATGGAAATATCTTAAAGGCAAAGGGGGGATAAAAATCCGTTCTTCCTAAACGATTCCCTTCAGACAAAGCTCATGGTGTTTTGTGGTGTACTTAAACTATATCATCAAAGACTAGTTTTGTCTTGATTAAACCAATAAGGGTTGTACCTGCTTTGTATGAGAGGAAGGAAGAATGCGGTTTAGAAAGGCAGCAGCTATGAAGAAAGGGATGGCTTATTCCTGAGCTTAGAGCTATGTAAATAAGTCCTTTTTATGTTGAGTATTTGATGAAATTGAGTTATTTTTTTGGGTTGGACTTTATTGCAAAAGTGCTTTTCTTTTTCATTTTTTTTAAGAGTCCGTATAGTATGATTTAGAGTTATGCATATTTCCTTTGGTTTCAGTCATACTGAAAGATGTTTACATTCAGTTGAAAACCTAAATTTGTTGTCCAGTGGACCACTTTAGTCCTATGGAGTCGTTGGTTTTTTGGTCTGTAGTCTTGCTTCGGATAAAAAAAAAAATACTAGACATTTTCGTTTTTGTTTTATATATAAACATTATAGATATATATATATATATATTTATGTGGTAAAGAATGGATATAAACCACAGTTTTGAACTATTTGATTCCACTTTTCTTTTTTTGCCGTCATTCATATATACGTAATGCATATAACCTGTCTTAAAAATCGTAAAAGGTGTATATTGCTTTATTCACTTTGGGGAAGAACAATGAAGCAGTTAGCAAAAAGGGGTCGCAAGAGATTGCCGAACAACATCTTGCTTATCTCGAACAGAGGCCGGTCAGGCCTCAGATGCACTGAAGACTGCACCCGCATACTGCTTGCTATTTAAACTAATTACTAGTCATGCTTCCCCTTAAAATGAGCAGTGTGCTATGCATTATATATTTATCTTTGCGACTGCTTTGCCGGTGTTATTATTTTTTTTTCCTTTTCTGAATTTTTTTTTCTCCTTCTTTCCCTTTATCGTCTGAATTTCTTTTTTTTCAGGGGGGGGGGGGGGGGGGGGGGTTCCTTTTTGGTTCCTTGCGGAAGTGACATGTTGAGTCTAGACGAGCCAGCGTGTCCTGCTGCTGCTCTGGGGGGGGGGGGGGCTGCTGCCTTGTCTCATTCCGGATCCCACCGCTTCTTAATTCAGACCGACGCCGAGAGCCACCTCGGTGGCCGACGGCGAGTTCTGAAGCGGCGACTTTCCAGCGTGAAATAACGGGACGCTCGTACCCCGACCCCCTCCACCCCCACCCAGCCCCCCCCCACCCCCACCTCGCTAGATCTCAATTCTAAATGTGAGAATAATTATTTATTTGAAGTTGTACAGTATGACTTGGCTCACAGCATTTTTTTGGGGGGGGAGGGATAGAATATATCTTTTTGTTGAGTATTTAAAAGGATGTACATGTTCTTTTCTTTGTGTTTGGAACACTTTGTATTTTTTCATGTTCAGTACATCAATAAATAAGTTGAAGGGAAATGCAATTCTGTGGATGGATCTGGTGTGTACTGTTGAACCTCTTCATGCCGAAACCTTTCAATCATGTCGTACTGTTCCCAGCAGGCAGGTACCACACAGGCTGTACCTCACAGAGCACGTCCTTGTGAGTGCTGCTGTTGATAGGTGACCCGTTTGACCCCTGCGTGCTCACCAGAGATCACCCTTCACAACACCACACGTCTCTGCTGTCACTGACTAGGTTTCTTCCCCTGCCCCACCCAAACCAATCCTCCCCCCCCCTCTTCAATTTTCACAATTTACCCTCTGACCTTCTTTGGGTAAAGGGGGGGGGGGGTTATACTTTGTATTGCTGACAGATCCAGCCTCCGAGTACTGCCAGTATTGTTTTGCATTCATTGATTTGCTGATTGGCATTCATCTCCCTGTATGCGTCAGAGCAGCTTAAAACACAGGGAATACTGTGCGTGCGAGGTACACCTTTTTTTGTGAGTTAAGTGACTGTTTTTCCTGAAGCATGTAGCCAGTTGAGTTCCATAGTCTAAATGAAGTATGAATCAGCTGCTTGACACAATTAACTCTGGCTTGACTGCAGTTACTAGAGTGAGGACCGTTCCGTCTTTGTACTAGGCCTCAAGGGGGGGGGGGGGGGGGAATTTATATTCGTCTTGCTTTGATTGATTGGTTGCTACAGAGTGGGCGTGCTTTTAGCATTTTGTCTTCTACTGTGGAACCTTTGTGGCGTTGCGCAAGACTTGGAAGTTATAGAACGCAAATCGATGTTCTGCTTTGCTTAGAGGGCGTCTGACTGGAGTTGGTCTGAAAATAAGGGTTTACAAGCTGCCATGGCAGTTAATTGGAGCATGGTTCACACACCAGCACTAAAATGTGCTGTCACAAAGGCAGCGCAGGGCTTGAAGGAAGAAGCCTGATATAGAGTATTGATTTTCCTTATCTCATGCTCCACTTGAGTCCCGCTGGCTCGCTGAAGATGAAATGGCCTCTGCTTTGAAGTGTGCTTCCTGCTGTGGCGACACCTCACGCTGCCCGCCTGTCATTTTAAGGGGCATTGGAAGGACACGGACATACCATTACCCAGCCTGCACTGCTTCCGAAACAAGCTCCTTAAGCTTGGCTTCGTGTCGAAGGTAGAACCATCCACCCCCAAAAAAACAACCTTACTTAGTTTAATGACGGCAATATTTACGCTGTGCTCAATCGTGCAGTAATTCTGCCGTTTCTGCATGATTGATGATGGATAAGGGCTCTAATCTGCCTCTCAAAAAGCTTTCAGCGACTTATGAAGTTCTCCAGACGTTTGCCGGTCCATTAGAACTGCTGGTAGCAACAGAAACCTCCTTAGACGCTTGTCTTCACAGTCACGTGGAAGTGCGCGTCCGTAAATATTACGGGAATCGTCTGAAGGCTTCCGAACCTTCATGCTCATCCGCCCTTTATTGCGGCATTGCTGTTTGGGTAAGAGATACTGGCGTGGCCAAGAGGATTTGCATGGCTGACTCCATGTTCGCTCCCATCCTGTGTGTCTTGACAGAAGGGCCAGTATTATCATCACAGACCAGTGCAGGATGTGATTGATGTTTTTATTGCTACGTGTTGCGATCACAGGGTGTGCCAGAAGATTCAGCCAACGGCTTCTGCCAGAAAGCTTTTGACGATGTGATTTAAGTTGATACCGCGCAATTATTTGTCACGTAGGCCTAGATTTTCCCTCTTGGTGTTTGTGTGTGTACGCAAGAAAAGAATGCACTGCTGTTTGCTTTTGAACAAGTAGCAAGCAGCAGATCTTGAGATGATACGGAGAGAAGTGAATGATTGTGCCAGTGCAAGGGCTAAAATGAGTTTTTAAATTGTAAGTGCACACCATTTTATGTTCCGTGACCCCTCTTCAGTCCTCATTGCAGAGGGGCAAAAAATATAAAATTGCGTTTGGATTGAGAGCCATGGGTCAAAACTTAAACCAGACCGCTGAAATCAGCAACGTTCCATATGTTTTGATGAGCTGCCATCTGCGCAGCAAAGAGACGATGCGATTATCCTTTTCGGGTTTTTTTTTTTTTTTGGCATACTCTTTTATTTCTTTCATTCAGACCTGCAAATTTGACGGCGGCGAATCCCGCGCGCGTCATTCGAATTGGGAATAATCTCCGGTTTCGAAGTTGGGATCTCAGCTCGGCGATTAAACCCGGTGGCTTGTTTCCGTGAAAGGTGACCCCCACCGAAGCATCGCTTGCAGCGACTCCTCTTCACCCCCCCCCCACCCCCCCCCACCCCCAATCTGCAATCCGGCCGCAACTGTATCGATGATTCAGGGTTTGGATAAGAGCTGGGGTAGTTCCACAGAAAGACAAAAGTTCCCTCCATTGTCAAATCCCCCCCCCCCCCCTTCTCAAATCACCACATCGGTAAGGGGGGGGGGGGGGGCGGGGGGGATAAATAAAGCATGTCAGTAAATTTGGGCCGCCGCTGCCGATGTCAGCACACGCCCGTAAACACATTTGCATGCGGGCTGTCTGTCAGTTTGATTTATGGCCCGCCGCATTTTCTATTACGCACATTTATAGCAGGTACCTATCTTCCTGTCAATAAGACGGGGGAATGACCAATCCGCAAGGACTCTCGCGGTCCTTATCGGCGCCGTTCTCCTGCGAACGACGCCAACCATCCGTATTCAAAATACGAGAAAATGGGATGTACTGGTTCCATTTTGACGTTCATAGTCGACCATGTATTACATGAGAACGTTGTCAGGCAACAATGTTACTTTCCTTTCAAGACATCCAAGCGAACCAATTTGCATGTTTACACAGTCCATTGGCTGGTTCCTGCATACGCAAACCACACCACAACCCAAGCATTACTCTCTATTGGTTTAGGTTCCTTGAGATTTTTATTGGTCTATTTATTATTCATCCTATCCTACAGTAACTGAGCGAGTTTTCTTCGTGTCGTGTTCGTTTCCTCCTCCCGCCCCATCGCTCTCCCTTTCCCCCGGCTCGTTCGTCAGATTCTTGCCAGGATAAGCTGCTCCCTCTGTGAGCGCTTGGGGCATTAAACATTTACCAGCGTCGATGCATCATTGGGAATGCGATCGTACCCGGTTGTGCAGCAACCTACGCCACGCCGTTGACATCCTGATTGACGGTTTGCGAGGCGTGCGGTCCGGAATGTTGGCGTAAGGCAGGGGTGGACAATCCCGGTCCTCGAGAGCCGCTGTCCTGAAGGTTTTAGATATTTCCTTGGTCTAGCGCACCTGATTAAAATGAAGGGTCATGATCAGGCTTCCACAGAGCTTGATAACAACCCGTTCATTTGAATCGGGTGTGCTGGAGCAGGGTAACATCTAGAACCTTCAGGACAGCGGCCCTCGAGGACCGCAAGTGCCCGCCCCTGGCATAAGGCCTCGTCCGCCGCCAAATGAGCCCCAATAGACAAACGTGGATGTAGCGTGGCCTGAAAGCAATGAGGCTTGACGCTATGACGCCGTGGACCAGCAGGATGGGTGAACTGGGACTACCGAAGCGGCAACGGGTTCACGTTTTAGACGCGAGGACGGCGTTCTCATCGTCAAACTCGGATTTTAAGCTTCAGCGGAGGCGGTACTCCAACAGTGAATGAAGCAGCTTTCCCTCCGTGACCGAGGCTGAGTCTAAGGGCGAGCGAAGCGAGGTAGCGGGGAGACATGGAGGGGAGAGTGTGGAGGCTTCCCCTCTCCGCTCTCAGTAGCGTTGATCCGGTTCTCTCCGTCCGCTGAACAGACACGTTCATTGAATATTTGGCCTCTATTGAGCGATGTCTTTTATCCGCCGATGAAATACTCTTGAACGTATTAAATGAAAAGGTTGTAAGTGGTTGGAGAGGGGTCCTTCCCCCCCCCCCCCCCCCCCAGTGGGCAAAGTGTCACTGATACTCCAGAGAAAAATCTAGAAGGGCCCTCTTCTACGCGGTAGATCTCATGAAGCACCTGAAAAAAAAAAAATACAAAA
Organism: Neosalanx taihuensis; assembly: GCA_030340665.1. Taxonomy (NCBI): domain Eukaryota; kingdom Metazoa; phylum Chordata; class Actinopteri; order Osmeriformes; family Salangidae; genus Neosalanx; species Neosalanx taihuensis. The sequence goes on along the minus strand of CM059313.1, from coordinate 2,056,210 downwards.
TCATTACAGAATTACTGATTCCAACATTTCACGCCATGCCATTTATAAGTGGCTAACGAGTTGAGTGCTTGTCAACAGTACACTGATCTGAATGAACAAACGTGCTGGTCAAATGCTGCCACCACAAACCCAGCATCACAGAACCTCAGCATGTAGACCTCAGCATGTCGACCTCAGCATGTAGACAAGTAGCATGTCGACCTTAGCATGTAGACTTCAGCATGTCGACCTCAGCATGTGGACCTTAGCATGTAGACTTCAGCATGTAGACCTCAGCATGTAGACAAGTAGAATGTAGACCTCAGCATGTAGACCTCAGCATGTAGACAAGTAGAATGTAGACAAGTAGCATGTAGACAAGTACCATGTAGACCTCAGCATGTAGACAAGTAGCATGTAGACAAGTACCATGTAGACCTCAGCATGTAGACAAGTAGAATGTAGACCTCAGCATGTAGACCTCAGCATGTAGACAAGTAGAATGTAGACTTCAGCATGTAGACCTCAGCATGTAGACAAGTAGAATGTAGACCTCAGCATGTAGACCTCAGCATGTAGACAAGTAGAATGTAGACAAGTAGCATGTAGACAAGTACCATGTAGACCTCAGCATGTAGACAAGTAGAATGTAGACCTCAGCATGTAGACCTCAGCATGTAGACAAGTAGAATGTAGACTCAGCATGTAGACCTCAGCATGTAGACAAGTAGAATGTAGACCTCAGCATGTAGACCTCAGCATGTAGACAAGTAGAATGTAGACAAGTAGCATGTAGACAAGTACCATGTAGACCTCAGCATGTAGACAAGTAGAATGTAGACCTCAGCATGTAGACCTCAGCATGTAGACAAGTAGAATGTAGACCTCAGCATGTAGACCTCAGCATGTAGACAAGTAGAATGTAGACCTCAGCATGTAGACCTCAGCATGTAGACAAGTAGAATGTAGACAAGTAGCATGTAGACAAGTACCATGTAGACCTCAGCATGTAGACAAGTAGAATGTAGACCTCAGCATGTAGACCTCAGCATGTAGACAAGTAGAATGTAGACCTCAGCATGTAGACCTCAGCATGTAGACCTCAGCATGTAGACAAGTAGAATGTAGACTTCAGCATGTAGACCTCAGCATGTAGACAAGTAGAATGTAGACCTCAGCATGTAGACAAGTAGAATGTAGATTTCAGCATGTAGACAAGTAGCAGGTAGACAAGTACCATGTAGACCTCAGCATGTAGACTTCATCACGTAGACCTCGGCATGTAGACAAGTAGCATATAGACAAGTAGCATGTAGACTGTAGAATCTTAGGAAACGTCATGAATCAAGACAGCCTACATTCCACTGAGAAAGATATATATACATATCATGTGACTCAGCCCCCCCGCCAGCTTTCTCATCAAGATGGCCGACCCGAAATGTCATTGGAGTGGGATTTTCTTTCCCACCCATAGACATCCAACCTCTCCGCGCAAGTGCGTGTTCGCCACGGTCCGTGGTCTAGCTCACAGCCTCTCCCCGCTGGGGAGTCGACACAGCAAGTCCACGCTCCTCGCCTCTGACGGGGATCTCGGAACGGGCGAAAAAAGCGGCATTTGCGGGGGGGTGGGGGGGAGGGAGGGAGGGAGGGAGGGAGGAGGGGGGGGTGAGGAGGGGAAGGGCAGGGAACGGGGTGTGGGGGGCGGGGGGGAGAAAGCGCGCGTGTCTTCTGGGACGCCGACAGCCAGACCCGTGCTCCTCTCCCTGGGAGGCCTTGGCGCCTCCGTTAGAGCAAACGAGGCTGCGAAGACAAGGCGGCGCAGATTAGAACAACAGCCTCGACGAATCCACGTCACGACGACGAGGCGCCTAGTGTGGTGGGGTGGGGGGGGGGGGGCGCACGGTGGTGGTGGGAAGCGTGTCATTTTCCATTTCGCAGCACGGAGGCAGAATCCCTCCCCCCCCCCCCCCCCCCACCCCCCCCCACCACCACCAAATCAAGAAAAAAAGAGTCTGAGGCTGTTCAAACACAAACAAAACAAGGAGGAAGCCATGCCTCTTCCTGCCGCCTTTGGAAATCAAACCGGATGACTTTCGGAGGGGCGCTGATTGGTGCGGGGCTTTTCAGGGCCTGTCTCTGGAATGAGGTCTTCCGGCAAACCTCCATCGATAGACCCTCCCCCAGTGGTCTAAGTTCAGTGGTCCCCAACACTGGTCCTCAGGGCCCACCGTCCTGCATGTTTTAGAGGTTTTCCTCGTCCCACACACCTGATTCTAATGCTTGTTTATTACCAGGACTTTTCTGAGCTAGACAACGACCCATTCATTTGAATCAGGTGTGTTGGAGCAGGGAAACATCTAAAACATGCAGGACAGTGGGCCCTGAGGACCGGAATGGGGACCGCTGGTCTAGCTAGTTCTCAAAAAATTAGCGGCCCAATCCGTACACTGGGCAAAGCCAGCCGCCGTCCCTGTTTCAGGTTCAAACTTTTTCTATCGTCTGTTTACGATTATTCCCCATTCACATTTTTTTGGGGACTGGAAACTAGATGTACGAATACGTCTCATCAACTGCTTGTCACTGGCATTTTGCTACACTATATTTCAATGCGAAACAGTGCTTCCCTGCTCAAATCAGTACGCGCTGTCAAGTTAACCGCCTTTCCAATTGTTTGCCAGCGAAGGCAGGGAGCTCGCGGCCCATTTTGCCACTTGCCTGTGCGCTCTGAGCGACCGATGACGGGACCGATGTTGAAAGCGACCGTACCGGTGACCTCCACGCTACGACTGGGTCAGGTTCATTCTTTCCCTCCCATTCACTCGCGTGCCTCGCCGGGGAGGTTTCCGCATTGTGGAACGCACCGGCCGACACTTTTCTGCTTTCTTTCTCTCTCTCTCTCTCTCTCCGCGGCACGCCTAGGCACGATCCCCCTTACAACCGCATAATAGAATGTCAGTTTCCCAGCTTGGCGTGTTGGCGAGCGCCCATTGTGCGCCCGGGGGCCCCTGTGTGGCGCTGATAAAGAACCCCCGACTCTCGTCTCTCTCAGCCCCCCCTGCCGCAAAAACGAGCCACGCGATGCGGGTCTGGCCGTGACTACCTGCCCCGCCCGCCTCCCCTTCCGAAAGCCTAATGCCATGCTTCCTGTCAGGGACACGGCAGCTCGCCCCGTGCCCGCGAAACCTAACTGAGGCCCTGAGGCAAGGAGACAGAAGACGACGGGGGAGATGGAGAGAGAATGAGAGAGGAGAGAGACGTGTGTGTGCGCGCGTGTGTGCGTGCGGACGGTCTTTATGGATCGCAGAAGCCGGTGGTCTCGCTGCTGGTGGTGTGTTGGTGTGTCGAAGAAGCCAAGCGCTCACTGGAGCGTGGACGCCGCGGTGTTGGAGACACACGCGCGCGTGCGGATGTGTGTATCGGAGAGTGTGTGCAGCTGGAGGAGAGGTAGAGGGAGAATATAGCTGACGGTTGTTCGGTTGGCTGTCTGCTCTGCCTGGCTTTCATCTCTAATAAGTCCTGATTTAGGGACGACCAAGCCACAGTGGGAATGATCCTCTCCTCTCATTTTCTCTGCGGTGAGCCAAGATGAGATCTGCTCCAAATATTCAGTCAGAAAATAATGATGTTAGATTTGAGGCTCGGCTAAGAGGCCCTGGTTACACTCACTGTCTCCTGCTACTAGTAGGAGATGCCTAGTGCTGTGTCCACCATTATAACAGGCAAAAAAGTATTTCTGATGATTTACTACTGTGATACTGTTCTCACGCGAAGCAAATGCATGATATGCTGTATGTAGTGTGTGTTGTCTGTTACAATGCTTCGCCTAGTCTGAATCTCTCTAGCCATTGGATGTGCATCATATTCTCTCTAAGTGAAAGCGTATTCACACTATTTTTACAGAAATTCGCCTCCTGAGTGCTGCGCATTGAAGCCAAAGTTGTATTGAATTTGGATTTCCTCATGTTTGGTAACTAGTCGAACATCATCCAGACAGCCTAGTTAGGGCGTGCCTGCCTTTGGTTTAAGGAAAGGACTTGTTTAATACGTTTCTTTAAGTCAACAGCCCACTTACAACTGACGACACATCTGTAGTACTTGATGCAAGTTTAAACTAATCTAGACAGCAATCATACCAACAATTTAAGACAAATAAGGAGTTGGGTAAATATAACATCTTATGAAAGGCAAACGGTTGCATTCGATAAAAGGTTTTACTATACAATATGTCCAGATTGCAATTGCAGAAATTGCAGATGCAATGTCACAAAGGGCGTCACGTATGCCCATAGAACTGCCCCTCAACCAACCTAAACCCTCAAGGAAGACGAGGAATAACTCACTCGGGAGAAGAAATGGAAGATACCCTGGGAGGAGCACGTCAGTGAGGGCTAGCCTCCTCCAGAGACGGCTGGTGAAAGAGAGGAGCAGAACACAGTCACCGTTCCATCGCTCCTACACAAACAGAATAACCATTGAAACGATACTCTTTCTGCAGTTATTCTCTGTTTTCATGAGAACCAATAAGTGCCAAGGGAAGAACTATAAATGCATAACACAACGATTGGGAGATTGTATAGGGAGAATAGGAGCGGACCAAGGACGGAACCCTGTGGGACCCCAGTGGAGAGCAAGCGGGTACCAGATGTTTTTCCTCCCCAGGAGACTTGATAGGATCTTCCTGTCAGGTAGGATGAGATCCATTTCAGCGCAGTGCCAGTGAAGCCCATATCTTCGAGTGTGGCGAGCAGGATCTGGTGGTTGACAGTGTCGAAAGCTGCGGAGAGGTCCAGCAGACAACAGAAGACCTTGAGGCTGCTCTGGCAGACTGGAGGGCCGTGGTAACCGACAGGAGAGCAGTCTCAGTGGAGTGGCCGGTCTTGAAGCCCGACTGGTTAGAGTCCAGAAGGTTGTTTTGGGAAAGAAAGCTTGACAGTTGGTTAGCTACAGCACGCTCAATTGTTTTAGAGAAGAAGGGTAGCAGTGAGACTGGTCTGTAGTTCTGGAGGACGGCTGGGTTAAGAGAGGGTTTTTTGAGTAGTGGTTTGACTATAGCCTGTTTGTATGCTGAGGGAAAAGTGCCAGAGATGAGTGAGGAGTTGAGGACATGGAGAAGGATCGGTGTAATAGAAGGAGAAATAGTTTGGAAAAGAGGGGAGGGGATTGGGTCAAGAGGGCAAGAGGTGGGGCAGTGGGAGAGAATGAGGTCAGACATGCTTGTTTCAGATAAGGGGGAAAAGGAGGAGAGGCAAGTAGAGGGTTCAGACAAGGTGTGGGAGCGGTTAGGCAGGGAGGGTTCAGGGAATTGGCTGCTGATGTCCGCGATTTTATCCCCAAAGAAGCGAGAGAAGTCGTCGGCTGTCAAGGTAGTAGGAGGAGGAGGGGGAGGAGGGTTGAGGAGTGAGGAAAAGGTAGAGAACAGTTTGTGGGGGTTAGGAGCGTTGTTCACCTGTTTTTGCTCATTTCTTTAGGCGGATGTCTCTGCACTTGCGGAAGTAAGAAGCAAGGTCTGTTTAGCATGCCCTGTCAAAGCTTCATTGAACAATCTGAAATGATTACCTCCATTGGGTAAACGGCTCTCCTGGGACCGAGACGAAATAAAAAAGGAGTCATTTGTTCCAGGGTATTAATTAGTTTGCTTTTGCTGACAAAACACTTTATTAAAATTTCCAATGTGACTGTAATTTATAGCAGCTAATCAAAGTTAAACTGGTGCCTGCAGTTCTCTAGGGAATGGCATTAGGGGAAATGTTTACAAGGTTGCTTGTCAACATCCTACTGATATTGACAATAGTCATTCTGAGATTTTTTTCTTTATCACGACTGCAATAAGAAAAGGTATGCAAATGTGTTTACGACGGCGCTGCCTTGGAGCAATAGGCGTAATTGGTGCGCATAAAGAATATTGCACTTTGTTCCTCTGCGCAGTTGCAAATCACGCACGTTGCACGGGGGGGCTAGAGAATGAAAATGACTGCGATGCGAATCTGGCTGTAGTGGGGAAAACGCATTTACAAATGAAACATGGCGCACTGCAGAAGCAGCCTTTTAGATAAAATAACACGTCGATGCCTCGCCTCTCGGCGAACGGGCAAAGCCGCCGCCTCAGCTAAGACTGCGGTGCCGTAAATTCGGAGTTGTTTACCGACGCTGCCATCTTGGCCCGCTCCGGGAGAGGAACTTGGAGCGGGGCCATTTACGGCAGCTTGATGAGAGTGCAGCGAGGCGAGTTAATTAATACAACATCGCCCGGGACCCGGAGGCGGTGCCGCAAACCCCCAACGTGAAGGAAAGAGAGAAAGCGTTTGATAGACAGTCAGGAGAAAGAGAGACCAGCGAGACGGGAACCCTGTCAGCTGCGCGAGATGGGAGGTTACACTGCTGCCGGAGGCGCCAGCCATGACAGAGCGTCGCCAAGGTAATGCGACTCCGAACAGAACGGAGGAACCCATTTCAGGAGAGAGTGTGCGAACCCCAGTTATCTGATCTGACATATGGATCTCTTGCTGTATCCAAATCGTCTCCCGCCCCTCAACCCCCCCCCAGCCCACGTTCAATCCCCATTCCGCTGCTTATCGAATACAGCTGACACGCAATGCCCGTTTCATATTCCCCGTTGAATAAATTACAGTCAGGACTGTTCCCCAATGCCAAACATTTCTGAAGGCACCGAGTAGCCAACAGTCACTGACATTTCATCTAAGTTATGATGAAACGTACGTACCCCTTTGCAAATGCATTGTACCATTTCTGAGAGGAATACATCCTCGTTCTCCCCGACTGTCACCAATGGCGCTAACTGGAACTTCAAACCAAAAACGCATCCTTAAGCCCTTCTAGATTTCTAAGGAATACGAAAAAACAAGCTCCCAACTTTGTCGAGCACTTGGGAAAGCGCCGACTACCTTTCTTGTTCTCCACCCATGATGGCACAGTGCTGTTCCCTCCCGGGTAACTTTGGGCACGTTGGGAAAACCCTCGCTGATCTCTGTCAAATGAGGAAAAACACGCCTGGAGACAAGACCATCCACTGGGATGAGGCTGCCTCCATATGTATGCATTTATTTTGGCGAGTGAAAGATGGCTTCAGATACCCAGGATGTCGAATAAGTGAGCGGTGCACATTCTCGCCTTCGGACAAAGAAGAAGGGAGAAAAAAAAAAAGCAATAACATTGTGCAGACGCTGCTTTTCAGGAGAATGCTTTATTGTAACGTATGGACTCGCTGTACTGTTCAGGGACGGGGGAATAGCTCGAAACGTCACGAAGGCGGCCTACGTTTTTTTTTTCTCTCTTCTCTTTATTTTCAGCGGGCTTTTTTTCGTTCTCTTTTCAACACGTCCCCTAAACGACGACGACGTCGCCTCTCACTCCACGCCGCAACGCAAACATTTGGAGCGACCGTATCTTCCTTCGAATCAACACCAATGAGCAGAGGGGAATAATAGCCTTGCCTGCCTACACACACAAAAAAAGATAGGCCTATAAATACACACTATATAAATCTCCCTTAAAAAAAAAAACAGTATGAGTTCTGCTAATGCAGAGGAGAAGAGAGAGAGAGAGATAGAGAGAAAGAAAAATGCTGCCTGAATCCATTTAAATACCCGAGTTTTCTTTTGGATAGTGTTTAGAATTCACTCAATAATTACCATATTAAAATGCATGTACGGGTCTGTGCAGTTGTGGGGGAGACAGATAAGGCTGGGAGAGGGAGAAAAAAAAAGCGGCCGACTAGAATCCTATCAGTCAGCTTCGAATTGCTTTATAATTACAGAGATGCGAAGACGTAATTTCCTTCTAAAAATAATGCAAAGTTTCGCTTCCCCTTCTTTAATAGCGCAACGAGCGGACTTCGGCCGAACCCATTGACTTTTTAACCTCTTTGTGCATGTGAAGTCCCTGCTATTGTGTATACGTCATGATGGTGTGGATGTGGATGTCATGGCGTCCCTTATCTATTTTTTTTTTTTTTGGCTGGCCATGCTGATCCAAGCTCAAATGAGGAAATCTCATGATGAAATCTCCTGTGTGTGTGTGTGTGGGAGGGGTTTATATGTGTGTTTGGGCCCCCTGCGCAATTCGCCTGAGAGGATGTGTCCTTTACGTTTTCATTTGCAAGACATTACCCCGGCCAGTCGCTGTGGAAATGATGGAACGTGACTCCTTATAGCCCGTCAAGCTCAACAATACGCAGCTGCTGCAAATCGTGAAATGTGACGACGGTGTGGTCGCCTCATTATTAAGACGTGCCATCCACTGACACAATGAAAATATGCTTAAGGAATCCTGTGAAACACACACACACACACCTCCTCACACACACACACACACACACACACACATCCTCTCTCACACACACACACACACACACCTCGTCACACACACACACACCTCCTCACACACACACCTCCTCACATACACACACACACCTCCTCACACACACACACACACCTCCTCACACACACACCTCCTCACACACACCTCCTCACACACACACCTCCTCACACACACACACACACCTCCTCACACACACTCACACACACACACACACCTCACACACACACACCTCCTCACACACACACACACACACCTCCTCCTCGTCTTTTCAGTGAGGTGTTTTTGTTCCAGGGCTTGGAAGATGAAAACATAGGCTAGACTTGCGTGTGAAAGCAGGCCGGGTTGAGACGCACCCCTCCTTCGCTCCAGCACGGACTTCCTGTAGCGCTGCCATTGCTACACCGTCCATTCAGACCAACGTGATGTTTCGTTGAGTTGGTGGCAAATAACTTACAGTAAGCACTGCCAAGGCAGTTCTGTGATGTTGCATTAGTGTGTGTGTGTGTGTGTGTGTGGTGTCCATGGCTAATGCATCAGAGTGCAGTCTTCTCAGATTGCCTCCCCACGTCTCACCAGGTAATGAAAGAAACAGCCGGTCTTCTGCGCAGACCCCCCCCCCCCCTTTTCAAATGGATGACTTCCCCCCTTCCACGCCGACAGCCCTGGCCTGCCCCCCCCCCACCCGCCCCCCAACTCCCCCCCCCCCCGATCTCTCGCCTCCTCCACGCGCCGACCCCCCCCTCCCCCTCGTCACTCTCTTTATTCTACGAGTCCTTTCTCCATCTTCCCCTCGCTTTCCTCCCCCCCCTCCCCCCCCACAACACACAACACACCTCTCCTTGTCCTCTTCAAAGCCCGCAAGCACATTTGCGATGTTTGCTTTGCGGCGGGAAAAGGCTCATTCGATGTATTCCGGGGGGGGGGGGTCAAGGGTCGCGTGACGTGGCTGGCGCGGTCCGACCCTTCCTGTGCGAAGTTGGCCCGCCTTCGTGTTTGCTTCTTGCGTCGGCAAGGCGAGGGGTGTCGCTTCGCTCGGAGTGGATTGCTTTGGCGTTCCTCTCTTGACGGACCGTTATGTCGCGCGGAAATAATGACTCAGCCGTGGCCATGGCGGAAATGTAAACGTTGCATCAGACACGCCGTAATTCCTCTCCATAATTGTATAAGTATGTGGAAACTGCGATGTAAAATGGAGCAATGACTATTATCAGGTTGATAACCAATAATTAGTTACAAACTCGGAGCTCATTAGCCAGGCTCCTGCGGAGAGACCGGGCTCAATATAGCCCTCCAGGATCCCCCGCTCTCCCTCCCGCTCTCCCTCCCCTCCCTCCCTCCCTCCTCGCCCCCCTCCCTTCTCCCGCTGAATATGCTCCCCTTCCTCCTCTTTAGCCCTGATCACCTTCGCTCCTTCCAGGAGCCTCCCTCTTCTTTCCCGCTCCTTCTTGACCTCCAACCCCTCCGACACTGGAAACCCCTCACCTCTTTCCCCTCGTCCTGTTTTCTTTCGTCTCGTTACGTCCTTTCCCCGCCCACCCCCCCCCCGCCCCCCCCCCCCCGCCCCCCCAACCAGCCCGACCCTCGTAAAGTACCGAACATGTCATCATCCTCGAGGCTACAACCCCACCCCCACCCCCGCTCGCGCCCCCCCACGTCAACCGTGCAAGGACGCCCCCCCCCCTCGCGATTGATGGGCGCCGCGGTCTGAATGTAAATCTGCGTTGTGACGGCGGGGGGGGGGGGGTGGGGTTAGGGTTGTGGAGAGTGGATGGAGGGTTAGGGTTGGATCTGTGAGTGGAGGAGGGGGGGGGGAGGGAAAGATTTGGATCGCCCTCTTCTTCCTCGTCCCGTCTCCTCCTCCTAGAATAGTCTAGACTCCTACCTACCTACTCCGACCTTCTCCGCTTCGTTTAATTGCTCTCGTTTACCTTGTTTGTTTGTTTGTGTGTTGATCTGTCTTCTCCCTCAGGCCTTCCCAGATCGCCTGTCAATCGAATTTTCTTTGTTTGGTTGCGTCTCTCTCTCTCTCTGTCTCTCCTTCGCCTCCCTCCTCACCCCCCCCCATCTCCCGTGGTTCCTCCTAGCTTCGAAAGGCAGCAGAGCTCCTGTGTTGCCACGGCATCTTACCTGATGCCAATTAAAACATCGGGGTGAAGCGATCTTGGAACCAAGGGGCTCGGCGAGTCAGGCGATCGAAAAAGGATGCGGCCAACGTCGTCCAGACCATCTTCATCAGCGTGGCGCTCTGCAGCTTTCTCCCCGAAGGCTCTTGTTTGGAATATCGACGTGAAACGCCATCGCACGTACCATGGGCGTCGTTAGCCCTGTTTTAGGGGGGCTAGAGCCCCCCTAACATGTTCTTCAGCCCCCCCTAAATAATTATCAGGATTATTATCGGGCTGCCGAAGAAATACGATAATTAATAAAAATATTTTATTTCGAAAAATTACCGGATGCTCTCGGTTTGTCGGTCACTTGAGCGTCAAAAATGTAACCCACAAGTTCGAAAAACGAGTAAAAAAACGGATGTCTTTGGGAATGGCTGGCTAGCTCGCATTGGACTACAGTGCGACTACCTCCCCCCCCCCTCCTCCTCGACAGAAAAGGCCAGGGGCTAAGCCCCCCCTTTCTTTCAAACCTAGAAACGTCCCTGGCACGTACTGCGATGCCGTTCCCATCACCCGGCATTCGCGTCAGGCCGAAGACGGACTAGCCAGGCGGTTCGGAAAAGCGGGCGACTCAGCGGTTCCCCGGAAAACTCTTTTTGAAAACAGCGGGTTCGAGAGAGACGCCGGGGCGAGGGAATTGACTTTTCAACGTTCTCCTGAGTATCGCGACTTCGTCGGCGCTGCAGGGCTGTGGCGCCGGTGGAGATTGATGTCACTGTCGCACGCTGACTACCCTCAACCCCCCCCCCCCTCCCACCCCCCCTCTCCCTTCCCCTTCTCTCTCTCTCTGCTGCTCCCTCGCTCCCTGGGGGTCTAACTGGCCTTTAAAAAAAAATACAAGACAGAGAAAACAAACTCGGAGGAGTGGGTAGTGTTGAGGTACAGTGGGCGTACGCAGGCAGACAACCAGCCAGCCAACCAGCTAGCCAACCAGCCAGCCAACCAGCCAGCCAACCAGCCAGCCAGCCAGGTAGAAATGAAACTGGGTGATGAGGTAGACAAGAAACGATGTACGTAGGTAGTGGGAGACATAGGTAGATAAACAGCTAGTCTTGCAGTTATGCAGGTAGTATTATCTACCTACTGCAGGTAAGTAGGCAGACAAGTAGGCAGGCAGACGAGTAGGCAGCAAGGCAGGCAGGCAGGCAAACACCTTGCAGTCTTTTTCCATTCCGGGATCTCAAACCTGTTTCAGGCCGAGCCGAGTCTGGGATTTAATGCAATGTAAAGCCTCCGGGCCTTTTTAGCAATTTGAAGTCAACACACAAACACGCCTACGCAAGCCCCGGCACGGCAAGACATCCAGAGCCGCCGCCGCCGCCACTCCCCCCCCCGGCTGAACCCAACCCACCGCTCGCCCGGCGTAACCCCACCCCCTTCTTCTGATCCCAACCTCCGCGTCAACCAAACGGACCGTTTAAGAACAGCCCCCCCCCCCCCCCCCCCCCCAGCCCGCCACGCTGCGTATCGGAGCCCTCCCCCCGGGGGGGCGCCCGTCGTCAACTCGCCATCTGCAGTACGATCGGCAAAGTGATTGGCGGGATCCGCCAGCTGTTCGCGCCAAGCTGAGTGGCGGCGAGGAGTTTTTCAATGTCCGCGTTAAATCGGGCATCTGTTGCACTCCTGAAATGATGCGCCCTGCCCTGTCATTGAACAAGAGGAGCGGAGAGGAGGAACACACCATTCTTACTGTGGATTCCGATTGGGTTGTTGATAAATACACCAGCGGTTTAAACCAATACGGATAGCCCATCTGCAAACGGGGCTTTGATGTGAGAACAATCCTCGCCAACCAAACGTTGCGCTCCATAAGTCAAGTGTAAACAGCAGGATTTGACTAACAACCCGCATAGACGCTGCCTCCATCGTTCGCTAAAAAAAAATCCCTGTTCCCGCCCCCCCCCCCCCCCCCCCCCCTCCGCCTTATTGAAACAAATTATTCCATGAATGGCCAGCCCCTCAAACCGTTACCCAGAATCCCGTCTGGTGTCAGACTTGATCATGTGTAAGCAAGAAAAAAAAACAAAAAAAAAATGCTATCACATGAATAGCTGCTGAATGGGATTTGAAGCCAGAGAAATGGAGAGACGGCAATCTGTAGGCTAGGCTTATATGGCTGGAGGCCAACACACTGCCAGTAGGCAAACATCAGTCCGGATTCCCCACTGGGGAGGGGAAAGAATCGATCTGGCTGTCAGGTTGTCAGGTGGATGTTGGCAGTTGACTTAACTGACGCTAACTGGCTCAGCGGTTAAGCCAGTGATCGGAAGGTTGCGAGTTCGATTCCCGGCTGTGGCAATGCGATGTTGCGTCCTTGGGCGAGGCACTTCACCCTACTTGCCTCAGGGGTGATGTCCTTGTATTTGCTGTAAGTCGCTCTGGATAAGAGCGTCTGCTGAATGAATACTTATTCGACGGAGCCGCGACCAAGCAACTGTACACGGACAGAATGAGGGCGTCCGCGATCCTGCGACGTAGCTTCCTCCCAATGGGGACGTCTTCGGGATGAACAGTCGCTCAGATTCGCTGGTTTGAGACGTGCATCCTGTTGATACACGCTGCCCCTAAGTTATTGGATGAATTTAAAAGCCCCGCTGCGTTAAGTCGGTACGATACGTTCCGTCGGTACCGCTCAGTTGAATTGAGACAAATGCTTCAAATGGGCGGAAAGTACATTTCCATTATCTAAAATAGTTTATTGATTTTCAGTTCAATAGAAACACTTTTTGTTCAATGCTCTGTAAACAGCAGGGGTTATTATCAACCGTTGATTGGTCTCATCAAAAAAAGATGTGTTCTCTCAATCTCAGTGACAACGTCGCGGCCGTATTCGACTCGCTTCCAAAACAAGTCGTTACGGTTAATTAAACAGATGCCGGAGAAACCTTTACACATCAATGACGAAGATAACGACAACAAGAAACTTGGGTGGTTTCAGGTAAACGAAGGAAACAAAGAATCTCAGGGACGACCACGTCCCCACAATCGGTCCCAAACGGCACGGTACCCAAGGCTGTCTGGGAAACATGGCCGACACCGTCGCAGGCACCGCACACAACAGAGTATCGTAACGATTCAAAGCAGGGAAAAAGAATGACATTTACAAGCCGAGTCGCAAAACACCGCCGCCATTGTAACAGAACGCGAGACCGAGATTTGAAAAAGGCCTTTTATTGCTGCGCGTACCTTAAACACTTGGATAAAGGGTACCCCCCCCCCCCCCCATGGATCGTCGTCTAAGGAGGTCGCCGAGGGACGTCCCTTCTCCAAGGGGTTACGGTGAGGGTGGGGCGGGGGTCAAAGTTCGCTGTGCACGCCGCGCGGCCTCAGAGCCGGATGGCAGGCCACCGGGGTCTGAAGGTCCATGACGTACTGGCATTTGCTGGGTTCCCTCACCGATCGCAAGGCTGTCTCCGTCCCGCATGTCAGCGTGACCTAGAAAAAGCAGAGGAGCGGGGGGGGGGGGGGGGGGGGGGGGGGGGGGATGGGGTTGGGGGGGGGGGGGGTGGTAGCAGGGAGACGGAGCAGAGGAGATGTTGTTGTGAGCCTGGGGTCGAGAGTCGTGTCGTCTCCCTCCCTCCCTCCCTCTCTGTCTCTCTTTCTGTCTCTATCTCTCTCCCTCCCTCTCTCTTTCTCCCTCCCTCTCTCCCTCACTCTCTCCCTCTCTCTGTCTCTATCTCCCTCCCTCTCTCTCTTTCCCTCCCTCCCTCCCTCTCTCTCTCTCCCTCTCTCTGTCTCTCCCCCTCTATCTCCCTCCCTCCCTCTCTCTTTCTCTGTCTCTCTCTCTCTCCCACCCTCTCTCTCTCTCTCGGCATCAAGCGAGGCTGGACCATTGTCCCGCCGTCGAGGACCTGATACTTCATTTCTCCTGCCTTTGTGAACGCCGGCACGGCCGCCCCCTGCTGCTTGTGGGAACATGCACCGTGCGCCTTCCGCTGAGCTGAAGGAAATGAGGGAGAGGCGCTTGCTGCAAACGACAGAATTATGCCGAAGCACCTAGTTCCTCGTTGCGTGTCGTACACAGTGCATTCTGGTCCGTTTCCTGAATTATATTACAGCACACGGAGAGAGAGAGAGAGAGAGAGAGAGAGGGGACAGAGAGAGACACAGAGAGAGGTAGGAGAGAGGCAAAGAAGAGACGGAGGGAGGAGGGCAAAAGAGAAAGATCGAGCAGGAGACGAGAGAGAGAGAGAGAGAGAGAGAGAGAGAGAGAGAGGGTGAGAGTCTAGGTGTGACTCCGCTGGGCCCTTTAATGGGCGACTTCTTCGTGCCCTCTTCAAGAAGAAGGGGCGAAAGACAAAAAAAAAGGAAGTTATTTTACTTCTAGGGAGGTTTCCATAGCAACCCCTCTTATCTCAGTCTCTCTCTGCTCAGACAATCCCTCTGGTGAATAAAGAGAGAGGGAGAGAGGGAGACCTGGCAGGTCTGGTAGAGAGAGAGTAGGTGAGGGAGAGAAAGACAAACCTGAAAGAGCTTATTGTGTTAAACTTTCAGGCAGGTAGGAAGCACCAGTGATTTCATTTGCCCAAAGAGGCAAAATTAAAATAGTGTGGGGGGCGTGGGGTGGGTTACTGGTGAAGTGTAAGGTAGCATGCTATTCTGGGGTAGGGTACTGTGGTAGGGTAGTGCACTGGTGTGGAATAGTGTAGTATACCGTGGTACGGTACTGTGGTAGGGTACTGTGGTAGGGTACTGTGGTAGGGTAGTGTACTGGTGTAGAATAATGAGGTAGGGTACTTTGGTAGGGTAGTGCACTGGTGTAGAATAGTGTGGTAGGGTACTGTGGTAGGGTAGTGTACTGGTGTAGAATAGTGTAGTATACTGTGGGAGGGTAGTGTACTAGTGTAGAATAGTGTAGTATACTGTGGGAGGGTAGTGTACTAGTGTAGAATAGTGTAGTATACTGTGGGAGGGTAGTGTACTAGTGTAGAATAGTGTAGTATACTGTGGGAGGGTAGTGTACTGGTGTAGAATAGTGTAGTATACTGTGGGAGGGTAGTGTACTGGTGTAGAATAGTGTAGTATACTGTGGGAGGGTAGTGTACTGGTGTAGAATAGTGTAGTATACTGTGGGAGGGTAGTGTACTGGTGTAGAATAGTGTAGTATACTGTGGGAGGGTAGTGTACTAGTGTAGAATAGTGTAGTATACTGTGGGAGGATACAGTGGTAGGGAGAGAGAGAGGAGAGAGACCTTCCAGAAAAGGCTCAAGACTCACTTGTTCCGAGAATTTAATGGCACTTAAAATATCAGCTGTTGTTGCTGTTCAGAATCAGAATTACTTGTTAATCCCCAAGCGGAAACTCGTTAGTGTTGTTGTTTTATTGTTTGCGTCCTACAGACTATTGTCTGTCGGAGACTCACCTTAAGTTTGTAAACTATTCGGTTGTATGCTTTTATAGTCCTTCCTTTGGCACAGTTCTCACGATGTATGTCTCATACTCTATAAACTCGCTATGTTCGGGGTCTGTCACGTTGCTATGATCAGTGACCGATGCTCTTTTGTAAAGCTCTCTCTTGGAGGTCGCTTTGGATAAAAGCGTCTGCTAAATGAATACATGTAAATGTAAATTGTATATGGGAAGGCTAGGGTACTGCGGTAAGGTAGTATGGTATACTGGGGTATGTTACTGTGGCAGCACAGTGTAGCCTACTGGGGCAGTGTAGTGTGGTAAGGTGCTGCAGCGTACTGTAATCAGACAGTTAAGTATATATGGGTCCATTATTGAGGTAGTGTCCAGTGGTAGGATGTTGCCTCTGAGATGGTGAACAGTCATAACATCTAGCTGCTCCTTATGGTAGTGATCAGCCAGCCTCGTACAGCACACACACACACACACAAACGCACCGATCCATCGACCCCTTCCCTTCGCTAACCCCTGAGGAATTTGGCGAGCGCGCCAGGATGCCTTCCGGCATTGTGGACCGCGGAGGAGAACCAGAGCCGGAGATCAAACCCCACGTCTTTGCTGGCGGCGCCTTATCACGGCAGCTAATAAGGAACGGCACGCCGGACCCCCCCCCCCCCCCCCCCGCCCCCCTTCAGCCTTTGAATTAGCCGAACACCCCTTGCGCCAAAACAATGACGAAGGGGGCCCGCCCGCGCTGCCTTTTCAGCCAATGAGAGGTAAAGGAGGCTCTCGTCATTGGGTGGAAGATGACCGGGGCGAGGTGCACCGGTCCCTAGATATAATGAGGGACGACTCCAGGCCCTCAGACTTCATTTGTGGAGGAGGAGGAGGGGGGCGGTGGGTGGGTGGGTGGGCTGAGGGGGGGAGGAGGCTGTATCAAAGGAATTCAATTTAGGCTGTTTCAAAGAGTCCCTGGGTTGGGGAGTACATACATTTGCAGACTGCGTTTACTGGATCCATTTGAAGGAAAGCGGGCATGATTACGCCCCCTACCCCCCCCCCCCTCCCCCCCTCAAAAATAAAGAAAAAGCCGTACGACATTTTCGATTGAACATATTTGACGAAATGGAAGGAAGAAAGACAACAACAACAAAACGGAAACCGGTAACCGTGACATAATAGACAGAAAGGTCTGTTGGACTGAAAGCGCGAGAGAGAGCGAGAGAGGGAGTGAAGGAGAGAGAGAGGTGGATGTTGAGGCGAAGTTTATAAGTGGGAGCATCAAAGGACTGGAGTGTATTACCATCCTACCAGTCATTGTAGACTGACAGAAGAAAGGCTGCGAGGGAAAGGGGGGTGGGAGTGGGGGTCTGTTTCAGCGTCGCAGACGTTTGCGAATCCTGTCGGACTGTTCAAATGCGCGTGTCGATATTTAGACTCGTGCCTCGTGTTTTTACTGGAAATGATGGGGAATACAATAGGCTGCTGACTCAACAACTGTAGGTTTGGATAGTGTGTGTGTGTGTGTGTGTGTCTGTCCTTCCATGTATACACACCTCTGCCAAACCGAATCTGTCTTCGTATCCATCCCCTTTGTCAGCCTATTTACCCATCTTTCCGTCTATCCGTTGTGTGTGTGTGAGTGTGTGTGTGTCCTTACCATAGTGTTCCTCGTGGGCCCTTGCCAACAGAGTTCTCCGCTTTCATACCTCATCCGGCAGTACTGGTTCTCCGGCGACCCCGCCCACGTTCCCCATTTCCTGGAACACAACCAATGACAGGAAATATTGCGGAGAAAAACCCCCCACCAACAACAACGCCATTATTGTTATCAGCGCCGCCAATGCTTTACCTGAGGAACAGGTTCTTTTCACGAGTACAACTATTCAAAATGTATTCTCAGTGTCCAAATGAAACACTTTTGTTGGAAACACAGAGGGAAACATTGCTATCGCCAAACACCAGATTTGTTCATTGGAATATGGTCTCCCCCTGCAAAAAAAACAAAACAATACACTGGCTAGGCCAGTTTGGCAATACCCTCTGTAAGTCTCTTCTGCTGGCACCCTCTCTCTCCCCCTCCTCCTTCTTTCTCTCTCTCTCTCTCTCTCTCTCCTCATAGAGCAGAGGGGAAATATTAATTACCGTTCGTCAGAGTTAAATCTCAGTGCCGTTCGGCGCTGAGGAGAAGTGCACAATACTACTGAACCCAATCCCAAATGAGGCCTTGTGTGCCCAGCACTCGCTAGCTAATTATATTCTCGCCAAAGCTCTGGAGAAGAATTAGGAGGCAAAAGTGGACAGTGTGCCAGTGTGTCTTTACAGTAATCTACCTCGGCCTTGCAAATAAAGCCACTATCTTTCATAGTGCGCTCGCAACACAATATATTTAGATATAATAATAATAAGACCGATAACATTTATTATTACTTAGTATAATTCCCATCCTCTGGTTTTTGTGCGACAGACGCCAAAATGTTCCGGAAGGTTCTATTCCATTGATTCGATAGCATTGTGGAAGGGTGTATCATATACCAATGTCTTTCCGGCATTTCATGCTTTTTTTATCAGTGTGGTTAGGTTTTTTCCCTATTAAAATATTAAAATACTGCTATGGATATGTTTGTCAAGTTACATAATTACATTCATTCTCCCCCGCAAAAAAAATACATACATGGAGAAAAACTGTAATGCCATTTTCCATCTGTCCACCCCTTTTAGCCAGCTATGTAGATAACAAAATTACTTAAGCCCTGCCTTTATTTACACCATAATGTGCAGCTTGACATCGCCGTATAGTACGTCTCAAAACATTTGCAGTGGCGTCAGCAAGGCGCGCTAATCAAAAAACAATGCTTGACTTCCTTCGCCTATTCGCGTTAACGTTGCGTCAGGACTGAAAACAGCTGCTTGGTGTCGATCTCCTCGAGTCCCCCCCCCCCCCCCCCCCCAACAATCCAACCGTAACGAGAGGAAAGAAGAACGCAAAGAAATCGGTCTAAATAATGACACGGAAAAGGCGCAGGCTTTCAACCAAAGCGACGAGAGGACAGTAGAGGAAGATAAAAAAAGAAAAAAAAAAAAAAGAAAGAAGCATCTGCCGTCGTTTCGACCTGCCTTCCTCTGGAGTCGACTTTTAATTCCTCGCGCCTTTCAAAGACGGCGAAGGCTTTTAGCCAGGGGCCTCGCTCCGCGTCTCGCTTCTCCCGAGTACTGCTTGCCCTTCCCCTCTCCGTGCACGGCTTATTTAGGCGACGTCTGAACGGGTCATTCCGAGGTGAATTGCTCGCACAAGTGGAAGGGTGGGGGGGAGGGGGGGGACGACCCACTCTCTCTCCGTCGGCCTGACCGCTGATCCCTAATGCGCTTCCTTTTTCGGGTGCGAGCAGGCGGGTGTGCGAGCGAGCCGGACCTTTCTTCTCGCCCTGTCGGTCCCACCGGCGCCCCAGGAGGCGAGGGAAGGCCCTTGTCAATTAGGGCCCCAGTTATCACACAGTCGTGCCCTATAGACTCTCCTAGTCATTTGGCCTCGCAGGAGTGGCGAGATGGAACTGCTATTGACGGAGCCGGCTGGTAATGATAGCTTGTCGCAAGCTCGTATCGGCAGGCCATTATCTCCGGTCGTTATATGTGCAGCCCTCTAACACTCGCCCCAAAAGTCACGC
Organism: Neosalanx taihuensis; assembly: GCA_030340665.1. Classification (NCBI taxonomy): domain Eukaryota; kingdom Metazoa; phylum Chordata; class Actinopteri; order Osmeriformes; family Salangidae; genus Neosalanx; species Neosalanx taihuensis. The sequence goes on along the minus strand of CM059313.1, from coordinate 2,036,711 downwards.
ACCGCCTAGCATACTTCCTGTAAGGGGACGTGCATGCACAGTCCTTATCAGGATCCGTGTCACGCCATTGGCTGCGGGGAGGATCAGGTGACGGACGGCGGCTTTCGTGGCGCAAGAAAACACTCGCGGCGACGCCAGAACGTTCCACAGTTACGCTACGACCTCGTTGACGTACGACGAGAGACAAACCCCCCCCCTCCACCCTCCTCCAACCCACCCCTCCCCTGCCCCACCCTCCCCCCCGAAAAGTAACCTACTCCAGAGCCAATTCATCTCAGGCAGGGCGGTTAACATCTGAAGGGGGTGCGCACCCGCTCGCAAGTAAATATAAAGAAACATTCATTCAGCAGACGCTTTTATCCACAGTGTCTCACAGCGAGTGCAGGGGCGTTCCCCCCTGAGGCAAGTAGGGTGAAGCGCCTCGCCCAAGGACGCAGCGTCGCATAGCCACGGCAGGGAATCGAACTCACCACCTTCGGATCGAGAATTCAACGCCTCGTAACCCGCTGAGCCACCCGACTCCCGCGAGTAGCGCCTTTGCTTAGCCTGGTGTCTGGCAGCCTAGCAGAGTGGCTGGGCTGTCTTAACAGCGCCCGGGCTCTCCTGAACGTGTTCCAGCAGCAGCGCACCATGGCTCCTTAGCTCGCGCTTCCCGAAGCCCAGCGGGGGGGCCACGTTAGCCCGCCTCGATAAACACCGGGGGGAAGGTGCGCCGCTAACGCATTAGCATTCAGCTCACCCAACAACAAACCCCTACCACGAGGAAGGATATGAAATAAAAAAGTTGAAAAAGGAACAAATAAAACAGCTATTTCATACATACACACACACACACTGTTTAAACAAATATGAACCGTATGTGTCCAAACCCCGTAAGTATTCAGAATCTGAATTCAGAATCTTTTCAGGTATGTAACAGAATATCATCCAGACAGCAGAGTAGCGTTCATTTCCCAATCCCATCCTCGTACCTCTGCAGGGATCAAGGGGGAGGCGGGGGGTGTTGGGGGCTGGTGGGGGGGGGGGGCTGGGGGGGGAGGCTTATTCAATTACAGCCGTGTTATGTAAATAGATTTTCGCGGACGGAGGGGGAGAGAAAATTGGCCTCCTACTTCTCTACGAACCCCATTTCCGCCCCCCGCATGGAGACGAGAGGATCACGACGGCAGACTTCATTTTGGTGATTAATGGGCGGAGATATTGGACATCTGTACTTTGGGGGGGGGGAGGGGACCCCTGTAATCCAGATACAGGTTCTAGTTCGTTCCGTGGCTGTTCTGCTCCGTTGTAATGTATGTTGCCATAGTCTTGTTCTCAGACTCGGTGAAAACATGTTATTTTGTTTTCGAGCAACGTGTTTAATGGAAGAAAACGTGCTCGGTGTTCCGCTAATAAGTTACAGACCTGCAAATGAAGTGCAAAGTTTACGAAGTCTAAACGACGGTTACACTGGATGTGAACACGGTGTTTCATGCAAGCTACAAGTTCACACATTGAGGCTTTGACCCTCAAAGCTACATGCGCTTCATGCTTGACACTTGCTTTTCAGATCGTGTAAATAGTTCCCCTAGATGTTTTAATGAATATTGGCATAAAGTGGTCTTGGAATACCCACAATTGTTTAATTGACGTTTGAAGCTAATCCTTATTAAGAATAATTAGCTTTCGGCCCCCAAAAAAATTCAAAGAAAAAAGGAGCTGATTAGCTTTCACTCCTCGTGATAATGGCTTAAGCTGTTCTTGTACGACAGAAAATACGTGGTCGCCAGCGATTGCGGCTGAACTTCCTCGCGCCGCTAATCTGAGTCCCTCCAGCGAGCAATCCGGCAAGATCCGGGCTAATGTAACCCGGGCGCCTGAGCGCCGGTTATCCCCCCCCATCCCGGATACGGCCGCGCGTCAACCTGTCAGAAGCAATTATCCTTCCGACAACTCCGCTTGCTTCTTTACAACCCCCCCCCACAGATACCGGTGACGGTGGAGACGGGGGGGCAGGGGGGGACGCAAGACGCAGTGGAGACGTACAGTAAGACTTCAGCCGGAGACAGTCGAATGAAGGAATCCCCTGGTGGCGTAGAGAGTAAGGAAGGGGGAGGGGGGGGGGCGCTCTCTTTCGGTTGCACAGCGGCCCTCTCAAGTGGAATGAATATAGATGCGCTCATTCGCCTCAGGTGCCGTCTTTGAAACCTATCCACTGTACTGGGCGTGTGTGTGTGCGTCTGTGTGTGTTCACTTGGCACGCTAATATTGTCTTAGGGAGCCCGGCCTACTCTCTGCTGTGTGGTGTCTTGTTGGCTAGCAAGCGCGCACTTGGGTTCCGTAAAACGACAGTTTGCGGGAGTTAGCACACGCGAGCAGGACAATGCCCGGGTGAATCATCGTTCAGGTTCAGTCATTCAGCAGGGACGATTCACCCCTGAGGCAAGTAGGGTGAGGTGCCTTGCCCAAGGACACAACGTCATGTTGGCACAGCCGGGGTTCGAACCAGGGACGTTCTAATTGGTGTACTCCCTGTACTTAACGTAAGTCGCTAGGATATGAGCGTCTGATGAGTGACTACGTATCATTCCCTGGACTATTGTATCACAGTACAAGGATCGGGATTGGGCTTTCCCTTCTGTGAATCGTCCCCACCCCCCCCTCCCTCTCCCCCCCCCACCCTCCCCAGGACAAAAACGGGACTGTAGCGACGCGAGTCGTTTCGGCGCCGCCATCGCAACGCTTTTCCTCCATCGTCACCCCGCTCCGGTTCACCCCGTTTCCGCCTCGGCCAGCGCGCCCTCCGCCTTCCCGCGAGTCGCCGGGTCGTACGCGCGAGTGCTGCAACGCGTCGGGATGCTGACCAAGCTGTTATTAGTAACGCCGCTGCCGTTAGCGGCAATGAATTAGCACTGCCTCAACAGGAGTACCGGGGCACCAGGGTACTGCTCCTGCTCCTCCCCACCCCCCCCCCCACCCCCCCACCCACCCACCCACCCACCCACCCCCCCACCCACCCACCCCCCGCGTCATCTTAAAGTCACCGGAAGGTGGGAGCTCTGAACCGAGGCTGGGGATAGCCATCGTCGTGCCAGTGCGCCCCCCCCCCCCCCCCCACCCAGCCCCGGGCGCTTCTTCGTTGGCCTTCACCCCCCCCCCCTCTCTTAATTAATAACCCAGAACCAGGGGTCCACGCTGTGCGCACCGTCGGGCGTTTCCTCCCCCCCCCACCCCCCCCCCCCCGGGATAGGAAACACGGGTGTATTTTGGTTTTCCCACTGTGTGTGTGTGTGTGTGTGTGTGTGTGTGTGTGTGTGTGTGTGTGTGTGTGTGTGTGTGTGCGTGCGTGCGTGCGTGCGTGCGTGTGTGTCAGATGGCTCAGCGGGTTAAGGCGTTGGCCTCATGATCGGAAGGTTGTGAGATCGAACCCCGGCTGTGGCTGTGTGTGTCCTTGGGCAAAGCACTTCACCCTACTTGCTTCAGGGAGAATGTCCCTGTACTTACTGTAAGTCGCTTTGGATAAAAGCATCTGCTAAATGAATACATGTAAATGTGTGTGTGTGTGTGTGTGTGTGTCGCAGCCCTGGTCTGGATGGAGCGCATCTCTGACTTCAGTCGTTTGGAACTCAAGCGCCTCTTCACCAACGGTTGTGTCCATGACAACGCAAGCGCAAGCAACAAACACACGTGTAGATGTTGATGCTCGGCGCTAGTATACTAGGGCAATACCTACAGCTTTTTTCCCATTGGTCGGGAGTTAATATGCGTGTATTTGACAAGTAAAATGATGGTTTATAGGGCAAAGGAGTTATACCTGTGAAACTTATGTTGAACATCTATTGCGTGCGCCAATGGTATTTTTAACAGGCAGGAACAAATGGAAATCTGCGAGCCGTATTTCATCAACACCTCCCCAACAGATAGGAGTCGGCGCGATGTCAAAGCTAAATCAGTATTCCGTTAACGGCTCACCCGTGCCTCGTTAGCGAGGGGGGAGGGGGCTCCGCGTTGCCATGGCGACCCCGCCGCCGCCAGGGCATGAGGGGTTCAACTGTCAGCCTCCAACCCCCCCCCCCGCCGCCCCCCTTCCACCACTCTACCACCCCCCCCACCCCTCCTCTTCCACCACTCCACCCCCCCACACCCCTCCTCTTCCACCACTCCACCCCCCCCCCCCACCCTCCTCTTCCAGCACTCCACCCCCCCCCCCCACCCCCCTTCCACCACTCCACCCCCCCCACCCTCCTCTTCCACCACCACTCCCACCCCCCCACCCTCCTCTTCCACCACTACACCCCCCCCACCCTCCTCTTCCACCACTCCACCCCCCCCCACCCTCCTCTTCCACCACTCCACCCCCCCCCCCACCCTCCTCTTCCAGCACTCCACCCCCCCCCCCCCACCCCCCTTCCACCACCACCACTCCAGCTGATCTCCACCTGACAGGCAAGAGCTATTTACCTTGCTGCTTTGACTGGCGGATTAACTGAAGTGGCTTGGGGGTGGGGGGTGGGGGGTGGAGGGGCGCCAACGAGGAGAAGACCCCCCCGGGGGGAGGAGGTCAGGAGAAGGGACTGTGAGTAGGACACAAAACTCCGGCCGGTGGGTGTGAGGGGGGAATAACCACCGGAAATTCGGGCGACGACGCCTTCCCCACCCCTTCCACCCTTCCACCCCTTCCACCCTTCCACCCCTCCACCCCTTCCACCCTTCCACCCCTTCCACCCTTCCACCCCTTCCACCCTTCCACCCTTCCACCCTTCCACCCTTCCACCCACCCCTTCCACCCTTCCACCCCTTCCACCCTTCCACCCTTCCACCCCTTCCACCCCTCCACCCCTTCCACCCTTCCACCCTTCCACCCTTCCACCCTTCCACCCCTTCCACCCTTCCACCCCTTCCACCCCTTCCACCCTTCCACCCTTCCACCCCTTCCACCCTTCCACCCCTTCCACCCTTCCACCCTTCACCCCTTCCACCCCTTCCACCCCTTTCACCCTTCCACCCTTCCACCCTTCCACCCCTCCACCCCTTCCACCCTTCCACCCTTCCGTGAAACATCTGTAGTGTTTCCTGCGCAGGTACGAGAGCCGCTCTCTCTAATGGCACTCCAGCGAACGCCCCTGGCAGCTTGAAAACGAGCCCATTAAGTAGAACACTTTAATGTATAATTATGCACTTGTTCCAGTGGCGCTGCGGCCACTCTGAGGGTTAAAACATTACAACTCGGAATAGACCTAAAAAAAAAAAAAAAAAAAAAGAACAAAAAAAAAATGCTTTTTCAAAAGCCTATCAAAACAATTAAGAGAAGGGATTGAAAACCGCCGACGTCGGATCGTTAAGCGAGGCCGTTCAAACGAGAAATAAAAAAAGCCGCGAAGAGCCGCGTAGCAATCAAGGACCCGCTTTTCTTTGGCCGTGAGATGGGGGCTTTTATTTTGAGAAAGCGCTCCGGGTGCGGGCGACATATCGAAAGAACGAAACGTGCGTTGCGAAGGTTTGTTTACAGAAATGATGGACTGGGAACACCAAAAAAAAAAACGTTTTCCAATCACTTCAAACTGTAACTAATGAATTTGCATGTGAATTGACAATAGGTCTAGTGCACCGTGCAAGGTTATAGTTATTAACCAGGGCTTCAACAACCATGTTTACCTTTGATTGAATCTCTTTTTACACTTTATCCATCTTTTCATGCAACCTATTAATTCGAAAAATTCAAATGAGAAAACTTAATACGTTACTTGGGATGTGATTCACATTCAATCAAATATAAGTTATACTAAGGAATACTAAAATGTAATGTACCAAAATACTTTCTGCTGACAGGGAATGGGTCAAAGAGCTATTAGGTCGGTTTAAAATGAAAAACTGCAGCTTTTTTTGATTCTTTGCTCCTTTTATTTAAACTGTGGTACTCCTCGCCCAACTGGTCGGCCAAACCATATTTCAGAAGGGAATCTTGCCCTTACAAACCAACTAAATAATGTCAAGCAGGAAATATCTAGACAAGTATGCATGACGTCCACTGCAGTAAAAAAATCCAATAAAAAAATCAAATAAAAGCACAAAAATATAAATAAAAAAAAGATCATAGGCGGTGACTTGTTTAAAAGCAGAACCAAACAGGAAGAAAAAAATATGTGTATATTACTAATCCTGAAATTCTGACATGTTCACAATAAATTAATTCCTTGACAAAGGGCGTGACGGATTTGGCAAACTGTAATGTATAGCGGAGATTCATAAGTAGCATTGAGACATTCAACCTTGACAGACATATTTCTGATGAGGAGCATTGCTACAGATGCCTGCTTGACATTCTCTGTCGCTCTCCCACAGATATCCAGCACAATGGAATGCCAGATTATAGAACATCAATCGGCCCACAGGCGACAATGGTTCTCCCTTTCAATAAACACCCACAAACAGCCTGTCAAAGAAATTAATGATTAGGGATTAGAAATGTCGCTAAATCCTTCTTCATGACCCCGTCGTATTTCCTGTCAGAGAAAGATTCAGAAATGTGCCACGCAAGGCTTTGCCTATATCAACATGTGACTACACATTTATCAGACTTACAGTAAAGTACAGCAACCTTTTCCCTGAGGCAAGTAGGGTGAAGTGCCTTGCCCAAGGACGCAAAGTCACATAGCCACAGCCGGGGCTCGATCTCACTAACCTTCCGATCGTGAGGCCGACGCCTTAACCCGTTGAGCTATCTGACGCCCCTAAGGCTAGAGTTCAGGGAATTTCCCTCAATAAAACTTACCCAAACGTTTACTTACTGTGTTACTCTAACAAACCACAGCTCACGAACACCACAACACAGCAGTCAGAACCTTACTGAATATAAAGAATCAAAAGACAGAAAGAAAAATATCCCTTATTAGTCCCACAGTGGAGCCCTCACAAGGAATGAAACCCAAGCCTTCTTCACATGGTAGGTAAGAATCCGACCACTGAACCACCGTTGCTGCATACCAACATACTATTGCAGGTGTGGGCGATTCCAGTCCTCGAGAGCTGCTGTCCTGAAGGCTTTAGATGTTTCCCTGGTCCAGCACACCTGATTCAAATGAAGAGTTTGTCATGAAGCTCTGTAGAAGCCTGATAATGACCATTCATTGAATCATGTGTGCTGGAGCAGGGAAACATCTAAAACCTTCAGCACAGTGGCCCTCGAGGACCGGAATTGCCCACCCCTGTAATAAAAGGATGCCGCCCTTCCAGAATCGAATCTCCAGCCGATGGTATTCCCACTCGCTTGTAACCTGCCGAAGCTGTAATGGTCTTTAATACCTTGCAGTTCCCCTGTGATTGCCATGCCACAAAATGGCCACCCGCAGTGATAATTACCCGCTTTCCGACTGTTTACACATCTGCTACGAAGGATAACGGCAAGGGAACTGTAATTAATCGTAAAGGAGAAGGGATGTGGTATATTTTCTGTCAGAAGTTTCCTCCTTGTAATACTTTATTTATTTTTTGGGGGGAAAAAGGCGCTGTGGTATTTCTTCATACAGCTCTCACGAGAAATCCGCTATTATTGATCAAATGAATTCATTTCCATATTACCACAGCTACAGAACGGAGATCCAGAGATTTTTGCTCTGCTGGAACGTTGGAGTGTCTCGCAGGACCGTCCCCTCTTTCCGGGCCTTTCTTCCTGCGGGCGCTGAAGGACTCCTGATGCCACCTTCCTGAGCCTTGACACGAGACCTGCAGGACTCCTTCATGAGGAACGTGCCACGCTAATGCGGCTAACGCCGCAAGATGCTAACGCTCAATCTTACCTCGTATTCATGTTTTATTAGTAAGCCACATACATGTTCTATGTTTGCTCATTTCTGCCACAGTGAATTCTATGTTTGTTAATCTTGCATAGCGAATAAACCCCCATTCTGATTGATTCCTTTCGCGATACCGACAGTGACAGATGTTCTGTGTGTGTGTGTGTGTGTGTGTGTGTGTTTTTTTTTTTTTAACTGCACCCCTCCCTTTCCTGTTTTCCTGTTTGAAAATCTCCGGTTCAATAAAGCGGTTCTGGGTAGACCTGCGGGTCGGAACACTGAGCGATGCCAACCTACGAAGAAAACTGACAGCTCTAATAGTCATTTTTTTTTTGTTGTCGTCGCTTTTCACAACAGGGTCTTCTTACCCCCCCCCACCCCCCCCCCCCCCTTACCCGAACACAACGGCCATGCGTCACGAAGCACGCTCTCCCTCTCGTTCCTGCATCGTTGCCTATTTGGCTTTCAATCTCGCCATTTCGCTTTCTCAATCCGTAACTCGCGGGATGGTCCTCGCGGAGCAACAACCCCCCCCCCCCCCCTTTTTCCTCTTTTTATAAGTCCTCCCTTGCTTGAGTCAAGCCCTCCAGTGTGTGTGCACAAGGACTAAACATCTTGACGCTGGAGCACCCAAAACAGTAACTGGTACCTGGTTAATATCGTTCCTGTTTCGTTTGGAACGTATTCCGCCCGGCGTTCTCGCTAGGTCACGAGGAAGCATTCCCCCGAAGGTTGAAAAGGTCAGACTAGCAATCTGCTCTTCGCCCTACCCCCCCCCCAACGCTGCCTGGCTCCTGACACGCTCGGAGGGCCAAACACCGACCCGCGGCGGGGGGGGGGGGGGTGACCCCCACGGCCCCCTAGGAGTGACGCCTTCCCGACCCCCCCCGCGACCCTCAGCCCTGATTTCCCTCGAGTCCAGCCAGCCACCCGCACTGCTGTGATCCCTGCGATGTTGTAACCTTGGTGTCCTCTGAAACATTATAACCCCCCACCCCCCCCCCCCCCCCCCCGTCGCTGCGCGACAATGACTGCTAACGGTTGTTTTGTTCTCATCGTTCTGTTAGCTTTAGCTCTTCCTTTGCTGAGATCGATATTTAACACGAGCGTCGATATATAACTATATAACACGGTCGCTTTAAAAAATATATATTTTGGTATTCCGGGTATTTCTCTTTCTGCCATCCGTGTTCTGTGCATACAGAACTATTTTCTTCTCTTCATCCTTGGTAAACGGCATAAAGGCCCGCATAAATATTTGAATCCCACTCATTCTCGTGCATTTTCAGGGCATACTTTGAACCATTTTATGTTGTTGTTAACAGCTAGAGGAGAAAACAGCGAGGAAGCAGGATAATTAGTCTTGCCAACACACTTTTTGGGAACTGGACAGACATTTACATTTTAGTCATTTAGCAGATGATTTACACAGCGTGACTTGCAACAAGTGGACATTTCCCCCTGAGGCAAGTAGGGTGAAGTGCCTTGCCCAAGGACACAACATCATGTAGCCACAGCCTGGGATCGAACTCGCAACTTCCGATCACCCAGCCCAACGCCTTAACCGCTGAGCCAGGTGACTCCCCAACAGGAGTGACGTGTTGTCAAAAGACAACAAAGATAGCGGGCGCAGCCTGTGACCTACCGTGCGACACTTTCAGCCACCGAATAGGATTTGTACGCTTGGTACCGTCATCATCATCTAAACTCAGACCTCCACGCAATGGAATATGATCCATAACCATCCCGTGACCTTAACGGGTGCTCCATCTCTCCGCCCCCCTCAAGCCCAGGATTGTCTTCCTCGCTTCCGATAACAACAACAACAAGAACGGTAAGCGGTATGTTACATAACCCGGCGGGGGGGGGGGGGGGGGGGGGGGTTGGGCTGAAAACAACATGGCGTCTTTGCGAGGCGTCAGTTCCTGCAACTCTCTCTCTCTCCCTTCCTCCCCCCACTCTCTCTCTCCCTTTCCCTCCCCCACTCTCTCTCTCCCTTTCCCTCCCCTTCTCTCTCTCTCTCCCCTTCCCTCCCCCACTCTCTCTCTCCCTTTCCCTCCAAAGTGTCCTGATACCGACATAATGTCAGGCGTGTCGCAAAGTCATTGTTATTCCAGACATTTGAGCTGAAAGGTCTCATCCGCATGAGTGGCGTTTTCCTGCCTCCTGTCTAAGACATCTGTTGAATCCTTCCCCCGTCAAAGTGCAAAAGAAAAACACAAAGTGGCCATATTTCACTGCGGTACATAAGTTACAACCCTTCTTCCTATAAACGCACTCGATAAGCCTCCACCAGCCCACTCTACACAATCATAGCATTTATAGAGAGCTTTTAACCGATTGCATTATTTAAAAAGCCCACCCCAATGTACAAAAGCAATTTGTCAGAATAGCACCCTGTAAAGTATAGCTTTCAGAATTTGATCGTGGGCACAAATAATTTTTCTTTCATCTTGTGTTCTTTCTCCCTCTGTCTGTAACTCCATCCACTTGTCAGGGAGACAGCAAAATCTGCACTCCAGCTTCTGCCATGAGAGTATACCCACCTTGGATATACTTGAATCTCCTAGCCAACGCACACATCGCTTGTTGCTTGTTTCTCTCAGAGTGACATCACGTTTGGCAATGGCGCGAGGCCGTGGGGCAAATACGCCCTTCGTCAGCCCAAACAAAGATGTCTTCTCTCCGGAGAGCTCGCATTGTCCGCAGAGCGAGAGAAAGGGGTCGAAAGGAGGAAACATCCTGTTCATTCAACCACAGGAAGTGCTCTTGCTACGACAACCTAATCGAGCACTCAGCAACACAAACAATACAAAACACGGCAGGGCAAATGAAACCACAAGAAGATATGCCAACACGTCTTGCGGTAGAGAAAGTTTTTGGTAAGTTGAGAAGGGCCTCCTACGCTCTTTCCCTGGGGGGCAAACCTTGAAGGAAGGGTAGGAGGGGAGCATCTCTGATTAAAATGCTGGCTCGGTGTAACCTTTAGAGTTCCAATGTTTAAGCATCAGTACTTCCCCTCCCAAGAAGAGGCAAATTAAATCAGCTCTAAGCAGTGACATGCAGTGAGAGACAAGTTCAATATAGATGATTTATCTACTTAGACAAATGAAATCAGTGTCAGCTTATTCTTGCGAAAAGGTTCCGATGTCTCTAACTTGGGAGAGTAAATTCAATTTGTATCGAATTGTATTTCGTTAAAAAAAAAACAAAAAAAAAGCTTTCTCTTTCTCGTTCTCTCTGCAATGACCCAAGGCAGTCATTGCAGTGCTGTAATGATGAACATCGCACCTCGTTTCAGAACAGGACACCGTTATCATTCAGGAAAGGGCATCTGCTCTCCCCTATCGCCCATCAGCCCGTCTTGTACCCTGATGCAACACATCTTAAGGACCTGGAGATGGAACACAGTAGGGGAAGTGGAGACACTGAAGGCAGGCCCCCCCATGATGGCTAGAAACTGTCATAAAATTAGAGTCAACGCTATGATCCAGGGGCAGCCATTTTGGACCATGGAGGTACAGTGGCAAGACACTATGCTCTCCTCAACTACAACCAGGGGCCTCCAATTAAACGACAAGAAGTGTCCGCTTATTGTTATTTTGAAGACATACAAGCGGTAGTCCAAACAGGACCTTCGATTAGCGTTGTATCGTGCAGCTTTGACATGAATACTACCGCCGTAAATCTTGTAACAAGAGTCAGCTTTGACAGGTCCTTCGGACAATCATTTCATGCAGAAAATCCTCTGTGGTCGACTGCTCCAAGCGACATGTTAACAATGACAAATGTGCTTACTTTTATTCCGCAATCACCACCACCACCACCACCACCAATCCATAGTAATTATCCCTCTACTCTCCCCCCCAAAAAAGGGAAGCCACATTAGCTAAGTGTGTGATTTATGAACTGCTCTGTGTAGCATGAAGTACGCAGATGACCCAGGCAGGATCGGATGGTTGGAGAAAGGGGCATCATTTAGCATCACTGTGGGCTTCATTCTGAGGGGTGGAAACACCCGGAAGTAGCACAGGACCCACATGTCCTAATTGGATACTCTGTCCCCTGTTTTCTTCAGAATAACAACCAAAGATTTGTGAGAAACCCAACTCAGGTTTGTAAATTAAGAAGAATATCTGAAGGCTTTTTTAGCTACCTATGTGTTCCTGTTCACTATGTAAAAGGCTTAATTACACTTAATTAGTTCCCACTGGGTGATTGACTTTGGATTTCACTGTCTCAACAAAGTTCGACAACAAAATAAAGAAGGGTCTAATGAGCTTGAAGACATCTGGATCTACCAGGTCAGCAGTCACCTCAATTCTTAACATGACCTCTGCCAATTCTCCTACTCCAAACTTTAAACTCCTGTGACAGAAGGTGACATCGGCTTCAACTGCCCAACTGGGTTTATATTTAAACTGTTGTAATGTTCAAACGTTTAACAGTTTTCTTCATCTTCCATTAGAACTCTACAAAAGAGTCTTGCAGGTGATTTGCAAGGCGTACCCTACCATACACTGCCTCTGTACTCGTAGCATGTGGTAGCCTACTGTGGTCATCGTGTATTCGTCAGCAACCTGCAAAATGGGTTGTAAACTGACTTTATATTCTTAATTCAGTTCTATTTAATTGTATATAGTGTCCTTTTTGAGTCCGTTAAGTTTTTTTTCCGCATTTGAGCTTACCAGTCTTTCCTTTTGTTTGTTTGTGATGAACCTAACAGTCTTTTGGTCGTTGCTGCGCTTCCAATTGATCGGCTCATTTTGAGCCTTATGACGGCCGAATCAGTTTGCATCGACATTGCCCCTCTCACCCAAACATTAGTCTCCGAAGGCCGACGCATGGCCGTGCATCAAACCTTGACATCAACAGTCCAACTCTCTTATCTGTACATTGACTACACACCTGCTTAGTGAAACCGTAGCTTTTGTACCCAACATGACAAATATTTTTATATTAAATAGGGAATAAGGCACAAACGATCGCCTCCTACGAATGCTTGAAACCATTTTTTTTTTTGTACAAGTACAACAGAACCTAAAATATGAACAAAACAAAAAAAGGTATCTCTGTCAAGGATTATATCAAGACGGCCATGTGTATTTGTGTCTTTGCGATGGCATTGTAACACTTGCGAGTATGACCAGGGACGTATTGATTTGAGAGTGGATCTTTCTCAGGGTGCGGGCTTGTGTGTCAAGATTTTGCTGAACAGGGAAGAAATCCGATAGCGACCTTGCTCTTTTGTAGTGTCTAACACTAAAACGCTCTCTTCAAAGACTTTCCGCTAGTTTCACTGAATGGCTTGCCAATCGGTCAAACTTTGTGTTTGTGGAGCGTTTGTTGGGGAAGGCACTGCACAATTTAGCAGACCGAAAACATGGTTGAGAAAGACAGCGTTTCAAAATCTGTGTCTAAGCTATGAACACAAACCCCCACACACACACACACAGCCCCCCCCCCCCCCCACACACACACACACACCCCTCATTGAATTAACAAAATGGGACTCGCAGGGGAGGTGTGTGAGCATTGGCATAGTTTTCACTTCAAAGGAAAAGTTGCCCAACAACTCATATCAATGTGAAGGCTCTAAGATGCATTTGCAGCACCATGCGAAAAAAAAAGGTATGGAAGGATAAGAGGCTCGTGTTATTCATTTGCTGCGAACAGCAGGATATCCATTTTTGCAAGTTTATTTTCAGTGCGGTTCGTAATGCATTAATTTGCATTAATGGTGTGAGAAATCAATTAAACGCTTTAATTGTACTTTGTATACCATGCTGTTTTAACGATCCGCTGAAACAATACCAGGCCGGGAGAAATGAATAATGGCTTTTAAATTATTTTGTTTAATGACGCCCTATTAGAACCTACATGCTAAGAAATACAAATCCATTTCCATATCCTGGCACAGTGAGAATTAATGATGGTGACTAAAATGGAGACACTCAGGAGAAAACTATTTGTTTACCTCAATTCCGATTTACCATCGCTGTGGCAACCATTACTCCCAGAAGGCTAAAAAGGGTGCTGGAGTTGAGCTGAGGTTGTAACACTTTTATGTTTTGAGGTCTACTTGGGCTTGTCTTAGTATGAGAACCTGCGTGGTGAAAGGGGGATGGAGGATCGGAGAGGGGGGGATGGAGGAACGGAGAGGGGGGGTGGAGGAACGGAGAGGGGGGGGATGGAGGAACGGAGAGGGGGGGGTGGAGGAACGGAGAGGGGGGGGATGGAGGAACGGAGAGGGGGGGGTGGAGGAACGGAGAGGGGGGGGTGGAGGAACGGAGGGGGGGGGGTGGAGGAACGGAGAGGGGGGATGGAGGATCGGAGAGAGGGGGGGGTGGAGGAACGGAGAGGGGGGGGGTGGAGGAACGGAGAGGGGGGGGTGGAGAAACGGAGAGGGGGGGGTGGAGGAATGGAGAGGGGGGGTGGAGGAACGGAGAGGGGGGGGTTGGAGGAACGGAGAGAGGGGGGATGGAGGAACGGAGAGGGGGGGGTGGAGGAACGGAGAGGGGGGGGTGGAGGAACGGAGAGGGGGGGGGTGGAGGCTGCTTATCTGGCGGTTGGAGCAGCGGCGGTCCAGATCTCATCTGTAAAGACCAGCTGGACGGGTTAGGGAGCTCTGTGCCACAGATAAGGAGGTGTTCTGGTGGGTTTAATCCTGAAATGGAAGCTTCCTGTGGCCGCAGGAAGTCAGGCCAGCCAGCCCCCACACTTCATCCCTCCCACCACTGCTTCTGATGTGGTTGGATGTTGGATGTTGTCTCGAGGACGCTGCCAAAACAAAAAAAGTACAGTATCTGAGGGACGAGGGAGGAACTGCTCGGAGGAAGGGCAAGCGCAATCCACAGATTAAGAAACTTGACTTGACTATGTTGATTTTTGTAACAGACCGGGGATTATTTCTATCGTTATGATTGAAGTGTGGTTTAGGAGAGAGCGGGAGAATGGGAACGCTGGTCAACAGCTTTTGATTCCATCCCAAAGTTGTTGTTTTTTTCCTCCTTTGCTTACTTTTGTATAATCAGCCAAGATAGGGCCCAAAATAGTTTTTTATGTACCGCAATTTCCCAGGTGCAGCCAGAGTTGCCCTAGAAAAATTCAACTTCAAAACTGAGACCCTCTTTAGGTCACTGTCTAATGTACAAAATGGCTTATTTGAAGATAATGAATGAAACTCGACTACAATTAAGACTGATTAAATCGGTAATAGGCAGGTAACGAATATCCTCAATTTAATGGCATCCTGCATGCTCTGTTCAATACTCATTTCATATTAATTGGTGTTTACTTTAGATTAATAATTGCAATAACCTTTGTGTGGATGTGAAGACTAAACTCAATGGAGAATGCTAAAGGAGTGCTTCATTACTGATTCATTACTGATCGTTAAGGGTTATATTGCCACACTTAAGAGTGTTTTGTTGGGCAGCATCGAGCACATTCATTCCTACCCGCCTTCGATGACAATGTCTGTATCGTATCTGTGACGCGTTAGCGGTTTGCTCAGAACACCGACAGCCCATCGCTGATTAAAGACTGGGACGAGACAACTAGAGAAAACAAAATGGCTACCAAAACAAAGACATCAACACTCTCCTATTCGGTGAAATCGCAAGGGAGAGATGTCTTGAGGGTGATAGTTTTTTTTTTTTTCATAGGGGATGGCATTTCTCTTGAGCCTGCATGACACCTTAAGCAGCTTTCATTGTAAACAAAGAAGCCATCCGGGTACAGGGCAGGGTCAACTGTTTCGTCCGTGACCCCCCTCTTGAGGGGACCCAGGTCTGGACGCGTATCGCACGGGTGTTCTCCTCAACGCCACTTCCCTACGAGGACTTTCAAGTGCAGTTATGCAATCGAAAGGGAGTTCGTTTCTATGGCAGTCGAATCGTCGCCTGGAATATAAATTAAGGTTGGGACTGGGGGCGGGGGGGGGGGGGGGGGGCGGGGGGGGGGGCAACTGAAAGAGCTGCATGAGGACGAATCCGCAGGACCGTTGTGTAATATCCGGATATGGTTTGCAGGTGAGGACCGAACGTGTTAAAGTCTCTCCTCTTTGCTCCTTTGTGACCATGTTTCTGAGCTCATCGTTGTGAGACGTTACACTGCCCCCTGTTGGCCAAAAATCCAAACGAAAACCTTCAGTGCAAACTGTACACACTGGCACACACACACACGCTATCCCATTTAGGCCTCTGAATTAAGTACAGGCTTAATATAGGTTTGTGGAATACTGTTTTTACAGAAGGCAGACCTGTACCTGAAATAGCTATCTCTAATGTGTGCTGTACTTCACCCTGCTGCTGTTGCGGACTGCAGTCCCCAGTTGTAAGTGGCTCTGGATAAGTGCGTCTGCTAAATGACTAAATGCAAACCCCCAAACCCACGACATGCGCGAGGACGTTGCGACACGACCGCACAAGTCAAAAGCCCTGGAGCATGGGGCAGGATCGGCCAAGAACGTTAGCCGCACGGCTCCAGTCAGGGAGCGCGCTGCGGCGCCGGTCGCTGAAAAGCCTCCGCGCAGCTGATGTATCAAAACCCGGTGACCTACGAACGTGTTTTCGGTCGGTCGCGTTCAGCGGGGGGGGGGGAGGCGCGAGGGAGAGAAGCGCGCGTCGGAAAACGAACCGCTGTCTTTCGAACAAAGTCCCTGATGATGCGGAAGCGGTGAAGTGGCTCCGCGCTGTGACAGCTACTTGTTAGAGACTCCAGCTTAAGAACTGCAGCGCCGCAGCGTTCGGCTGCTTTCGAATTAGAGCGAGAGAGCTGAAAATGAGACGATTTGGAATCTTTGCACTCGCAGTGCAAATGTATTATTATTATTATTATCATTAGCTACTTGCTTTCCTGCAGGTATGCTATTGCATGTTTGAGATGCACGTCGTGTAATTGTAACTTGTTTAACTGAATACTCTTGCGGCTCTCCCCTTTGGCACTTGTTTGGTTTCCCGCGATGTATGTTTCATAATCTAACCAAAACGCAATGTTTGGGGACTATCACGTTGTTATGATCGGGACCGATGCTCTCTTTGTAAAGCTCTTTCTTGGAAGTAGCTTTGGTGCTTTCTGCTAAATGAACGAATGTAAATGTAAGGAGAGAGAGAGAGAAAGAGAGAGAGAAAGGGGGAGAGAGGGAGAGAGAGGGAAGGGAGAAGAAGGAACATTGCAAGGCTCACCAGTCACCTCTAGTTCAAGGAAAGTTCATTTGGACTCTTATTCAAAGCGGTGTCGTGGGTTTAGCCGTGCATGGCTCCCACGGGCATAGTTAAGGCTCGAAAACCTGTTCAAGTTGACAGAGGAGCACGAAGCCTGTCCTGCGTGTCGGAGCGGGCAGAGATGACCTCAACCAAGTGAACGAGAACTCTGCAGTCAGCAAGAATGAATTATTCTTTTTTTTTTTTCATTTAATTGCGCTCATTAATTCTGAAGAGCATGACCTACAAATAATGCACTGGCCTGGTTGGACATTTCCTGCTCAATCGTACATGCAAAATCCAAGATGTTTATGATAGTTTATGGTACAGTGGTCCATGTTTGTTCGAATACTGATTGACTTGACAAATCTGTTGCCTTCAGAACTAAACATGGCTTGTATAACTTGGGAAAACAAATCTAACATTCTGACTCGACATAGCCCTATTCAAGACACTATCTAACATTGCTCATGACAGCTAGAAATTATATGAGAACATGCCTTTTTGCAAACATGGTTTGGTAGACAGTAATGGCAATTTCAAAGAGTCATTTTTCACCAGACGGGGGGGGGGGGGGGACGTTTCAGTGTGAGACACACAAAAAAAAGCTTTGGAGATAGTTCAACTCTAGGAGCGTTGCCTGCAAACCAAAGTTTGCAAATAGCTGCTCTAAGTCTGAAGTACAGGGAGTGATTTCATAGCACGTCAACAAACTTTTACTTTTAAGGATGGGGGAGGAACTTCTTGTTAGATTCACATATGCTGTGATTAGTCTGTCAGTTTCCTTTTAGCTAAACTTTCGGTCCCGTGGACAGGAATGTTTTTTTTTGGGCCACATTAGCAAAGACATCTGCCATTATGTTTCTTCACATTCAATGCTGTGCATTTATGCTTGTAATAAGAGCCGAACACAGTAAGATACTTCCTGTTGTGGGATGAAATGATTTGTAATAACTTTACTGACAGTCTGAGAGCAATAAAGAGATGAAATTAAAGGCTGGCACCGAACAGTTTGTGGCTAATCCGAACGCTTTGAGCGTTTCAGGAGATGCAGTGTATCCTGAGCAAAACAGCTAAAAGTGTGGAAAAGACACAGCCCCAAAATATGCCCTTGGTTCAGCTCAATGGAAACGAAAGCGGTTTAAAATTAGATTCCCCGTTCATTTTATTATTCCAAAAACACATGGTTCAACATGATTAAAATAACAGGAGCCATGGAAAGACCAGGAGAATGAGGCAAGCGTTTTTTGATTTTATTTCTGTGCGCGCGCGCTGCTCGGATCATAATGCTTCATTTAGGCAGTAATTCAAATTGAAAAACAATATCGCCTCATGGCGATGACATGATTTGCTCACGCTTGTTATATTGCCGTGGCTTTGCTCAATGCTGAAAGCCTCTTAATTTGGGGTGCTAGAAATGCTTTACATTTTCAAACAAAAACACCCGTCCCTTTCATTATGGCAAAACTGAAAACAGACGGAAAATGTGTTTGGCAGGACTGCCTAAGAGGAGGTCCTAGAATCAGAACGGCAGGTGTATTTCCAAGAGCCTCTTAGACAAACAGACAAATCCATTTGTCACGATAGCTAACGCGTAACATGAAGCGAGACTTTCGAACGAGGGACGGAAAGACAAACTTTAACCCCGAGGCATCATGCCCCCGTCAAGCCATATGCCGATAAAACCAGCCTCTCTATGCCACATCCAATATATGACATACTGTACTATGAGCCAAAGCAGCCATTTTTTTTCGGTGCCAATTGCAGGTCCAAAGAACAGAAGCCATTACGGACATCTAAGGAAGGGCTTGCGGTGCGTCTGCCAGCTGGTGCCCGCTGTCCCCTACGGTGAACGGACGATTCTTGGAGTGGCTTTCTGGTCCCAGAGCTGCTGTGGCCTGGCGCCCAGGTCCATCATCATTTAATGAGGCGGCAGTGCATTGTATTAGGGGTCTGCGGGGGGTCCTTTCTCTGCTAGTGCTCCCGTCCTCATTAAAACCCTTTTAACTGGCCCGGAGGATAGCTAGCCGTCCGTGGCCCCGCTTAGCGCTTGTTCAGCTTGTCAAGGAAGATTATTTTTGTTTTTAGGGAGGTGGCTCGCCATTCGACGCTGAAATATTGATTTGAAAGAAGGAAGAAGAAAAAAAGGGCGAGTTTGGGGCGGGGGGGGGGGGCAGGGTTGATGACACGTGACAGGTTTGTGGTGGAGTCTGTTGCCGCTACCCCCCCCACCCCCGCCCTCACAGGAAAATAGAAAAAAAAAGAGTAACCTCTCACTTTTTGACCTTTTCCAACATTCCCGGCCATGTGGAGGTGTGGTTGTTGAGACTCCATTTTTATGTCGAAGAGAAAGAAAAAAAAGGGTCATGGGTCGCTGCTTCAGCGACGATGTGTCCTTACGTCCGAGAAATGTGACCTCAAAAATCCTACGGTTGCAACCTCGCCATGTGTGTCCGAACTACAACGAAAGGAAACGCGGGCAAATAGATTCCTAAGATGTTTTCTTCTCCCGTAGCTTCACGCAAGCCACATTTAAGGCTACCGAGACGAACCATCGTAAACATCAAAAGCTATCGAAAAGTGCCCAAGGTCTCTGACATGGGAGAGATAATGGCGATGTTTACTGCCGTATACGCACACAACAGAACAAAAGAGGAACCACAGCTACCAGTAACAACGAACGAATTTATTGTTTTGACAGCCCCAGGGGAATGCTTGACACCAGCGTCAGAGCTGGAAATGAACCCAAATGGCTTCTAATACACAAGCGCAACAATCATTATTATTGTCAACAAAAGACCCTTTTTCTAGATTGCACGTCCATATGTACGAAAAGAAATATCGTCTCCGTACCTCAATTTGTGCCTCAAACACCTGTCCTATATTTTCACGTACAAAAGTCCAGGTTTTGCTCTTTATAAAGTTTCCCCGCTTAAAAGCACCCCTGAAGCACTCTGAAGATTATCTCCATTTTAGATGACAGTTATATGAAAATTAAACCAGGGGCATTAGTTCTATGCAGAGTATTTTCCTAGAAGGAATAATGACATCATTAGGCGCATTAAATCATCTTTGCATTTCAGAAAAGGGCAAATGACTTATTAAGTATAAAATGCAATCTGTTTGTTTGCTAGTTTGCATGTCAGAGCTAGTGGGGGGAGAGGGATAGCAGAACTAGGAAGCCAAAGACAGGGGCAAATGACACATTAATTAGGATGACAGTAATTATGTATTTACCCAGTTAATGAGTGCAGATGCTTAAAAGTAGATAATGGCACAACATGTCCCTGAGGTATTGTGATTAGCTTAAAAGCAGCCTTTGTCATTTCGGCATGGTTTTCAACAGTGCCGTTTTCATGTGGCACAGCGCCAGAAGGGGTAAGGTCCCTTGGATACTGTAATCGGTATTTGAAATATCCGTGTCCACATTAAAAAACACACACAAGATTCAAAGCTGAGATTCAGGACCTGAAAAGCTGGTTCAAATGAAAACAGCACACGAAGCTCACCGCATGTGCTTCACATGTACAGAGGCGGGAATGAGACAGCCAAGTCTGAAACTGTTCAAACTGAGGTGTTCTTAAAGAGAATACCTACATTACATTTAGTCATTTAGCAGACGCTTTTATCCAGAGGGACTTACAGCAAGCGCAGGGACATTCTCCCCAAAGCAAGCAACCCAAAGACACAACATCATGGTCACGGTCGCTTCTCATCCCGTCTTCCCGCGTCAGTCCCTCACAAAGTAAAGTCCTAAGTTGAGGAGGTTAACGTCTTATCTGTAATTTCGATGCCACCAAAGGACAGAGGGAATGAATGCTACTCGTGTTAAAAAACGAATTTCAGGATTCCCCCCCTTCCCCTCCCCCCCCCCCCCTTCCCCCCCCCCCCCCCTCCCCCCCCCTTCCCCCCCCCCCAACCGACAGAGATGATCGTTAGACATTCGCAAAGCCTTCCAACTAAGTTCCGAAGGGCGCCATTTTATCAATTCCACGGCGTTGCATTCATCACCGGGGCTTTTTTTTTTTCTCCTCCCTGTCCCGGGTTCCAGAAAAGAAGAATCTGAAAACCCCCTGAATGATCTCGGCATAGAGACACTCACAGAAGCCATTACTCTTCAAAACGACAGCAATTCGCCTGGCAATCTATAGGCATATATCATCTGGTTACAAAGCATTCATCATAGCGCCCGCGTATCGAGAATGGAAACCAAGGAGCCAGCGCGTAATGCCGTTGATTAAATCTCCAAAACGCAGCGAAAAGTCACATTCTCCAGTAAAATCATTTGTTTCCACTGAATTACTGTGGACAGGTGCTATTAGTCTGGTACTGGATCTTTGACTTTGGCGAAGGGGCCAATTTTTCTTTTGTGTTTCATAGAGGGGTGGTGGTGGTGGTGGGGGGGGGGGGGGTGAATGGAGAAATGGCACGCAATCATGGAGTCTGCTTCCTTACTGCTGAGTGCATTCCAGCAAAAGTGACCTTGTCGGTCTCTGAACAGCCACCAAACTTTGAGAGAGCGGAAGGGAGAAAATAGGGGACTGGGAAAATGCGACCACCTCGCAGGGAGTCGCCCTGGTTCACAGCGCTCAAATTTGAACCCTGGCGAAATAAGAAACGTTTATCTGGACATTTTCACTTGAAAGCGGCGTTGACCCCTGAGATCTATTGGCGCCAATCGAAGGGTTAAAAGGCCAGCAACGAAAAAAACAAAAAACTTCCCGTTCACAAAGTCAACCTCCTGCTTTAGAATTCTCCCGAAAGGAGTACAACGCCGCAACATGTTAATTGACCTCTTCATGCAAAACCGCAAGTGAATTTTAAACGGGATATGAATAAATAAGCAAACATACGCTCGTCTGGGGCCTCCTCTCGCGGCGTACAGTTTTGAACTCAATTTCACACACCGCTGCTTTCTCAGACAATTTAGACAGCCAGACACCAACAGCAGAATGTGAGAAGACAATGTATTTTTTTATCGACTTTTTCGCAGAAGGGCTGTGCGTTTGTGTCTGTGTGTCTGTATGTGTGCGCGCGTCTTAGAAGAGAGTGTCAAAATGTGCGTGTGCGTGCGACAGGGAGGGGGAAAATAAATATGATCATACCCCAAAGGGAGAGGAGGGGGAGGGAGGGAGGGAAAGACATTGGGCATATCCAAGGGAATTGTTTGTGCTATGACTCATCCGATGTTTGTCCCTGCACTTCAGCAGACATCTTAGAAGGACGGGAAACCTGGAGGAAACATCCAGGGAGAGGCCATGTTGGAATAAAAAACACACACACACAAGTAAAAAGGTCTACTGTCGCTTCTCAAACGCGGCCAACCCTGCTGTCAGAAATCTAATCTGTACTGTGTAGAACGGTGGAGGCAAGCTACTTCAAACTAAACCCCGGTGAGATATGAGGACTCTTTAAAAGGCTAAGAGGTAGATGGAAATAAGGGAAATCGCGAAAGGTCTATCTACAATGTAGTTACAGTATTCTCTCTTTAAAATGCAAACGTGAATATATTATTTGCCAGTAGCCTTTAGAAAGCCCTGAAATGGGAGCGTCACTGCTGTGCTTTCTGCCCATCAACGTATGCAATCTCTGTTTGTAGGAGCAGAGCCAGAGACAAAGTTAAGACTGGCTTCTCGTTAAAACCTGTCTTTAATTTGGTTTTATCGTCCGGACTTGTCAAAGGTGGAACAAGGGCGAAACCTTTCCGCTGGCAGGAAAATGAGTTCCTTCGATTTCTGCTTAGAACTCGGTTGATTATTTAAAATGGAGGCTCGTCGAGATATTCAGCAATTTCGTTGTTCCATTCAGACCCTCGTACAGGTCTGAGCAGTTTCTTATCACTGAGACTTGGGTAATTGGCTTTGACATATCAAATAAACTTTCTGGAGAATTTACAAGTAAGCAGGTATGACGTTCTAATGGGCTTTTTCATTAGGTCTTCCGGCAGGGGGTAATGTGTTTGAAATTAATGTGACATTTTCTACTCCAAAGGGTTTTAGCCTCTCGATTTTTTTCCGGTCTGTCATCGCGTGCTTGCTGTGAATGTAATTTATGCAACATTGTGATCTAATCCAATACGTTGCCCTCTTTTTTTCCAAGCCACCGGTGTCGACCAGCTAAAGGAGAA
This sequence comes from Neosalanx taihuensis, assembly GCA_030340665.1. Lineage (NCBI taxonomy): Eukaryota > Metazoa > Chordata > Actinopteri > Osmeriformes > Salangidae > Neosalanx > Neosalanx taihuensis. Next base: position 2,013,606 of record CM059313.1, on the reverse strand, counting down.
CTGATGTGCACATAATGCCTGTGGAGGAGAAGCAGAACCGTGTCGAAGGAATGCGGAGAACAATCTGATGGGACCAATGTTCTACTCAAGACACACGCAGGAGAGATGGGGGGGGGGGGTGGTTAAGAACTCATGGCAAATACAAAAAAAAACGGGCAATGAGGAAGTGGCAACTTGATGAATGAAGGGGACCTTCAAAGCAGATGAAACTCTTAATAATTTTGGCTCAGCCATCGGGATACAATGTATTCAAAGCAGACTAATTACCTACGATAACTTAGCCAACCCTACCACACTAAACCAACAGCCTATCGGACATGCTAAACCTAATCCACAGCTCTATACCCATATTAACCGCATTCTGCCGTCAGTAGAGCTTTTAACAAGAACACAAACGATGAAGAAGTATGTGGAAACATGGGAGAAACCCCAGCCCTAACTTCAGCACACAGTATAAAGCCATAGTCTTCAGCAGTGGAGTTCTATCTGACACACGCTGCTATTATCGCTGTTTCCCACTAAACAGAAACTACCCAGATACTCCCCGGAGAGCAACCCTGAGCTGTACTCGCGCCTTTGCCATGTTTCCATGGAAACATTCCCATGGCATAGCCCATTACAAAAACAGACACTTGCACATCACTCAGGAAAGCTTTCAGGGGGATTTCTTTCTCCGTGTAAAAGGGCTGCAATCTTCCATCGCCTAAACTTCCACCCTCTTGCATTACCTGTATGAGAAGATGGAGGCACTTTGTGGATTTTTTTCTTTTTTTTTTCTTGAAGAAATGGGGTGTGTCGTTAGATGCTCTTCACGTACCCATTTTTGGCTTCAAAGAAGACATTTCGCGCAGGGTCAATCCATGTGCAGGAGATTCCATCATGGCGGAAATTCCTGCAAGGGAGCGATCAGCGGGGCTTTTTTGGAAATATTTAACAGAATTGTGCAACTTTTTTTGGTCAATGGCAATTTTGGACGCTTGAAACGCACCATGCTTTGAAAAGGAAGCAGTTAAAGGGCCATGTGGGAGTCATGTGACTGAGCGGTTAAGGGCGTTGGAAGGTTGCAAGTTTGATTCCCAGCTGAGGCAACATGACTTGCTTCAGGGGGAATGTCCCTGTACTTGCAATAAGTCGCTCTGGATAAGAGCATCGGCTAAATGTAAATATAAGTTATAAGTTATAAGTAACTATAAGGGGGGTCAGATGGCTCAATGGTTAAGGCGTTGGCCTCATGATCGGAAGGTTGTGAGATCAAGCCCCGGCTGTGGCTATATGATGTTGTGTCCTTGGGCAAGGCACTTCACCCTACTTGCCTCAGGGAGAATGTCCCTGTACTTACTGTAAGTCGCTTTGGATAAAAGCGTCTGCTAAATGAATAAATGTAAATATAAATATGTATTGACAGTCCTAGGCTGATATTGTTCCCCCTTCTGTCATCAATCTCACACATGCTGTACTTCTGTGAGTTACACCAAGAGTCTTCAAATCCCATCAATTACCCTTTCAGTTGGTGTGGATCTCAAAAGCCAAAACTAAAATACCGAATTGTTTCATCAAGCCTAAAACACGATTATAAAACATCACACGGCCGTGTCCTTCCAGCAGTCCTCCATCTTTTAAATGAAGACATATGATAAGGTTAACAAGCTCGCTAGCGCCAAACTGATTATTCCGCATATTCAGCGATGGGGAGCCATTACTCCCTGGCTCTGCTTGGTTTCGATTGAGACTCATTTTATTATGTCGTCTCTCCTCCGTGCTCAGCTGTGTAATGAGTCTGGTGTTGCGATGATAAGACCTTGATAAAAGATCCAAATAGCCTATTATGACTTCTTCTCAACACAGAATAATCACAGCTGTTTGGTAAACGTTGGGCTTTACTTCCTTTGGCAGAAAGGACTTGTTTTATTTACGACCGGAGGCTGTGATGATTAGGGGAAGATCATTCTTTGGGGTGGATCGGTGTCCAAATGTCAAATGTGTTCAGTCCTTCAACTTAGAGCGAGAGCCTCCTATATCATGTCTTGCATACCTACACCACTGTATTCATTTTTCTCATGACTCTCAATAGAAATGACATCAATTGCTCAAACGGTTGACTGGCCATTAGCACTTTGAGTGATGCAGAACATTAGTAAATGCTTACGACCCTACAAAGTAATTTATGTCCAGGGAGTCACAAAACGAAGGCTCCGTCACAAATGTGCCTGAACATGCCTAATAACTAAAGAGTCGAATACTTTACCGTGCCTCTTATTTTCCTTCTTTTAGCAGTAGACAACTCATTATTACACAAAAAAAGTATGTGTTTTATTGTGAAGTCTAATGGAACTGCTGTTGCCTAACAATATTAGTTTAGGTTTGAGATTCTACTATTCTTAATAGGGATTGAATGTTAATAAATGTCAGTCATACCAACTGCAAGCTATTTTGCAATTGTTGGAAGACCAAAACTTCATACTTTAATGAGGCGCTGAATCATTTTAGGTGCGATAAATCAGATTGTTTTAGCTGTATATCTTACTCTTTCAATGTTTTTTTTTTTTTTAGTTTTTTTTTAGTTTTTACTGTGTGCGTAGCCTGAACATCATAAGATCTATGTTGTCTGGCACATACCATAAAACTGCACCAACCAAAACCTCTAGAACATCCTTCAATCATTAGAAAAGTCTTGTGCAACCGAACTGTATTATGCAACAAAACAGATTAACTTGGGAGTTTCACTGAGCAACAAAAGGGAACATTTATGTAAATGAACACCAGTCTTTCGAGAAATAAAAGGACAGGAAAGCACCTTGGAAAGCAGGAAAGCACCTTGGAACTTGGAAAAGGAGAACGTCGCTTTGAAAAGCCCTCAAACGGCTGCGTCTTTTAAAAGTCATTGCTTCTGATTGTTTTGCCTTCAAAATTGCATTAAAGTCACAAAAACAGTGTCTCTGTAACACCCTTTGCAATCAAAGACGGGGACAAGCAATCACATTTGGATGCGCCTCGCGGACGTTAGCTGGTAATTGGCTGTCAACACGTTGGGCTGAAATAACACTCTATTCATATGTCGTGATGAAGGCAGAGTGGAGCTGAGAGCTAGTGTGTGTGTGTGTGTGTGTGTGTCTGTCTGCGTGCGTGCATGTGGATGTGCGAGCGTGTGTGTTGTGTGTCTATTTAAAAGCTTTTTGTGGTATTCGGTTGCTGTTGAAATGTCTTCGGGCAACATCTCACGTCTAATGCATAAAAACCTAGATACAAACCGTATGGTGAGCCCATAGCTCAAAACTACAGTTCAGGTTCGGTATGACGCACCTTTGCTAAAACAGATGATGAGCTACAGGCCAAGGGAACTACTAGCCTTAATTAATGAAAAAAGCTAACTTGGGAAACACAATATTAGGCCTGTGGGAAGACTAGTTTGTCCAAACAGCTGGGTTTGGGCTTCACCAATAAGAAAATGTAGCACACATCACATTGAGACATTAGACAGGACCAGTAAGCCAAGGTAGACCCAGTGGAAACATTGACAGAATATCACTGGGCAGTCAGACACTGTACCTCAGATCCCTTTTGACAATTACTTATGTAAGACTATGTCTTGCCCAGCTGGTAAAGGAACGACTTGACAGGTTTATCACAAGTTTGACAAAAGTAATTTACTCTGCACCATCCCGACTGCGACTCTTCAGGGAATAGATCATCCAAATAAAAAAGACTGAGAAGCCAACGGGGAGGCTGGATCAATGTCCCCCTAAGCGCCAGCCGAGCTGAGGTGCCGTTCACTCTCAACATCGTAAAATGTGGGAAGGATCCAGGGCCGTAGACTCGGAAGTGCAGACAGGGCGATATATATTCCATCTTGGGACACTTTGGTAGTCTGTCGATGTTCTGAACACAGCTGGGGATGGAATTAAACAGCTGTTAAGGGTTAGTCTAGGATAGTCGTACAGACACAGCTTAATTATGTTCAGGATGTATTAATTTTTTTTGTCTTCCAAACTTCGACAGTGGCACTTTATGAAGTATTAAAGCTCTTGAATCTAATAAGTGACTTAAATGACTCGGTAGTGCTAGATGTGCGCTACAAGCGGTGTACAGTACTGTGTGGTGCACAGTAAAATGTGACATAATCCCCCAGTTTCCAAATGATTTTCGAACTGGAAGTATTATTGTCACTAATGTTTGCAAGAAGACCTAATGTTTTGTCATTAGCCTTATGGCAATCCAGATGTAGGGCTTTGGGCAATGAAACCATAGGCTTGTTTTTTCAAAGACAACCATTCAATCTTACTTTCTAGGCATGTCTATAGTTTAAGGTGTTTGAAAAGAACCACAACCACAGCCCTACATTTACCCTACAGGCCAAGGAGTCTGGGTAAAAAAAGAAAAACCAGACCACAAAGGTTTGCACCCCCAAACGAATTATCCAAAACATGCGAATGGCGTCCCCCATCCTCCGAGGACAGTGCTTGTTGATCTTGTACCGGAGCCTGGACGCTAAGGGAGTTGGCTTTGATGTAATATTTCGATATTTCATTCGATTATGCTGGTTGTGATTGTACGAGGTCATCCATCCTGCCCGATGTCTTTCCATATACGTCAGGGGCATTTTGCTTTATTGGCTCGCTGGTTGACTCGCCGGAATATCAATGACTGTTTGATGGCATTAATGCGCCATTTGAATGCAGGCCTCGCAGTTAGGGGGAAAAACTCAAGCGGAGAGGACCGAGAGGATCTGAAAGTCAATCGTCAGACGGATGGAGGAATTTTCGCTACGCCCGGTGAAAGAACAGCACTTTGAACATCCCAGAGAAGCCGAAATATCGAGGCTCTTTAGGCTTCGAGGATTGTGTTTTCGTGCTTGCTGTTTAAATCCCCCATAGTCTTTTTTGGGCCAAATATTCCTGTCTGTTTTGTGGTTGGTCATATGAAGAACTGCACCTCGGGTCGACACTGTTGAGGTCAAAAATATATATAAACTGCTGTGTTCCATTTCTGTGATATAGATAACATGAAAAAGATATCACTTTCCGGTCCACAGTGCGTGCAAGGTCATGTATCTGGCAATACTAGCGGTCTATTTATTCTGCTAAATGACCAAACTCCCTCTTGTGTGAATCATGACTGCACTGTGAACGTACTGCAGTCCTCTGAGCAGAATCTTTGAAGATTCTAATCCTGATTATTAGGGATTCAACAGCAATTAAAACCATCAAAGGAATGGCCATTTAATTAAAACAAATGCCCCGGGATATCTTGTTTTGTACATATCTCCCTTTGATAAAAAAAAAAATAATATATATATTCTGCTTTAACTTGATGTAAATGAAATGAGCGCGATGAATCCTTGCTCAGGGAAATCAATTCATTTAGGCACTCAAGAGGTGTTAAGTTATTTATTGCTTGTCAGCATGTGCTGTGTAGGTTCAATTTAATTTCATGAAGGCGTATGGAACAGAGGTTTTCAGAGAGAGGTGTAGACAGCGAGAAAAATGACACAGGCCCTTCGAGACAAGGTTGTGTGACTTCAGTTGCCAGCAACTCCTTCTTCAAATAGACAGCTTCTTCTGGTGTAGAGTTTAGACTCAGATTTCCTTGAGTTTTGAAAGAAGGAAATTATACCTTCAAATATAGACATTGGCTCTAATGGACAGATACACAGTATACTACCAATTAAGCATCTTAAAAACATTCATATAGCTGTATAAGACTAGATCATTTGGTATTGGTCAAGCTGTGTAATGACAGTCTTGCATAAGAAGCATTGAAATCACACTGAGTACACACAGACAAGTAGCAAGATTTTAAGAATCTCTTAGAGGGGGAAACAAAGTCTGTATTTTGTTTTGCCTCAAACCTTGATTGACAGCTCACGGTGGGCATAAGGCCATCTTGGAAAACAAAACTGAGAGACGCATGCAAATTTTGCCTCTCGTCATTCGTTCACGGCTTGGCAGAGAAAACACTCCCATCGGTAGTTACCGACGCCCCAGTGTAGGTGAAACACACTGGCAGAAATATGACCCCCTTGGCTACTCAACTTATTCAGCAGCAATCCAATTTCTATCTTAGACAGAACCCTTTCGTTTATCTAATTTTACGAACGCTTGTGAATATGGGAAATATTTGGCAACGAAGAGCGTATTCTTTCATCAAAGCTAAACTGACAGACACCATCAGATCGGTAGGGATGCAAAATAAAACATACACAAACAAAATGATGTTTTTTTTTGTTGTTGGTCAGGCTACATTGTTGACGAAGCAATCTTTTGCAGCTAAAGTATGTTGGTTAAATCGAAAGATTTGTCTTGAAGTGGAGCTATATTTCTGCCATAAGTAGATGCTTAGTGCTAACTTCCTCAGCTGAGGAGACATATTAAACCTCAGTGCCAGTATCTCAGCAGACCACTAAGGGTCCCTCTAGTACTCTGATGTCTCACACCTCTTTTTCAGATCTACATGGAGCACTTACAGATGTGAAGAACTGAGCTGAGGGTGTTTTTTAAGTAACCGAGCCGAGAGGTCATTTAATTTGATATTCTTCCTACTGAGACCAGTTAAAAGAGGGCATTTTATATATTTTTTTTCCTCTTGACAAACAAACTTGGGTTGTAAGCTGAATGTACTCCGAAACAAATGACAAATGGCCCACGAGCCTTGTCCTAAAGGAGACTACGTTAATAGTCCGTCACTTCGATTCGTTGGAGCGATTGTTCCGCTCATTCTTCACACCCTAATGCCATGAAATGACACCGACAAATATTCGTCAGTCACACACCGCCGCCACTTCACTTTCTTTGTGCTCACTTTGCAAAGTGGACATTTCCCCCTTGAGATCAGCAATGAGTTAAAAGAGATACCGGCAACTAAAGCACCGCTGAGGAGAAGAGCTTAATTATATCAGCATTTACCACCCCCCCCCCCCCAGTCCACCCCACCCCCACCCCCTACACACACCAAAGAATAGCCTCTTTTAAATGCAAATACCCAAGAGGCACTTGGGCGCTTATCCTGCATTTCATTTGGTCCCGCAGGATGGGGTGTTTTTTTTTGTTGTGTGTGTTGTTTCTGGAAACCTGTGTGTAATCGCATACGCCCCAACCTGATAGTTTACTGGCACAAAGAGGCAGCTCCACATTTACGAGGGGAGGGTGGTGGGGGGTGGGGGGGGGGGTGGAGGCGTAAAAAACTGCAAACGGCGAGAGTCTGCCATTAATTCTATTTCCGAAAAAGTAAAAAAGCACCGGGACATTGATTCAAAAGCTTTTTTAATGGTTCAAATAGGGGTAAGTACTTTACTTGATATGGGTTGAAGAGAATTGCCCAATGGCATGACTTGTTGCCCATTGTGGGGGTTTTATCTGCTCGCTGTGGGGCTGCTGACTTCATGTTAAACATCTCTGGAGGAACCTTCCCCCTTGACTACCAGTATGTGCTGAACTGGTACACTAATCAAGGTCAACACATGATCAACATGCTCATTAAACACTAACCAAAAATCATTATAGAAAAAAATATATATTAAAGATTGTTTGCAAGCACTGCACCATATCCCTGACACATCCCATTTTTAATAGGTTACAGTCTTGTTAATGTCTGTAAGATTGGGCCTGTACTACAAATCAGGACCCAGGGGTTTCTGTATGGAGCTGAACCTGAAGTTACCTCATTAATGCCAAATCTGGTTTTGTAGTATAACCTGGTGTTGGTGATAAATAAATATTCATTTAGCAGACACTTTCATCCGAAGCAATTTACAGCAAGTACAGGAACATTCCCCCGGAGACAAGCAGGGTGAAGTGCCTTGGCCAAGGACACAACATCACATAGCCTCACTCAGGAATCAAACCTTTCGATCATGAGGCCAACGCCTTAACCTGCTGAGCCACCCGACTCTATGGTACAAGACTGTCACAGTGCAGTCGATGAGCCTTATGGTTTAGTGGACATACATTTGGTGCACCTTACGGACATTCAATAGTCAATGCTTCCTTCAATCCATCATTTTAAACAACATAAAGGAATGTTAGAAAGGGCAGAAATATCATTTGTATGATTTGTATCCATATCTGTAGTGTATTTTACATTGTATATCTATTTTATTAGTATAGCACATATACCGTATGTTCTATGTTTCCTCATTCCTGCCAAAGTGAATTCTATGTTTGTTAATCTTGCATAGCGAATAGACCCCCATTCTGATTTCGATTCTGATCCTGAAGTATCCACTGAGGAATGGGAGGAACCCAGATCTCAGGGATGCAATGGGATGTGTGCGGTGGAGTAACGTTGCCATCTAGTGTTCAAAGGAGTGCGCTGAATTTCAAATGCATGAGACTGGCTAACCTTTTCAGACACACCTTAACTCCACAAACAACAATTACATGCCTTCTAATATAATATAATAATAATAATATATATATTAATATAATAATAATAATAATAATATGTTAACTGTAATTATGTAAAAACAAACGATCCACACAGCCAGTTAAAGAAAGTTATTTTATCAAACGTTTTTTGGTTACATTTTATCTCAAAGAATCAGTGATCTCAATAAATCACTGTCCTTTGGTTTTCCATACAATATGAACAAATATGTACACAGAAAAATACACTTGAATTCCCTCAAGTAATTCTACAACTCCTGTAGTAATGAACATGAGCGCTGTGTAAGCGTAAGTCTTTGTTTTAGGGGAGGGATTTCATTCATCTTCATGACGTCTTGTTCACATTGTTAGCCTTCATCAGGGCCTTGATGGCCCTGGCTCTCATCTCCAGCTCCAGAAGCTCCAGCTGCTGGGCGGAGGGCTGACATGCCGCTGGCGCCGGCCCAGGGATCGCTGCACTCTGGGCGGGTCGACCCGCAGCGGGCGCTGGGGCTTCGACCGCTGGGGCTCCGACCAGCTCTTTATCCTTCTCCTGGCTGGAAGGCGGTGCCAACGCTAGGATCTCGTTCACACTTCTGTCAATGTCGTTTTCCAACTGGATCTTGGTCTCTGCGGGCTTCACCTCGACAGGCTGCGGGTGGACGGGCTCAGGCGTTGCCGCGGCGACGTCCTCGGCGGGCTCCGTCGTCTCTTCGGGCTTGACAGCCTGCTTTTCCTTGTCTTTGAGTCCTTCGATGTCGCTGTCGTAGGCGTCTGCGTTAATGCTGAGGACGTCGCTCTCCTCTCCTGACCCGGCATCCTCTGTCAAACGACACAAAAAGGTTACAGGTTAACCTAGACACCAGGGAGTCAGATGGCTCAGCGGGTTAAGGCGTTGGTCTCGTAAACGGAAGGTTGTGAGTTCGAACCCCGACTGTGGCTATGTGATGTTGCGTCCTTGGGCAAGGCACTTCACCCTACTTGCCTGTCCCTGTACTTAAGTCGCTTTGGATAAAAGCGTCTGCTAAATGAGTAAATGTAAATATAAATGTAGACACACAGTGAAAACTATTCTTTTTCCCTTGTGGGTAAACTATGAGGGAAAACATGCTGAAGTGCTGGTTTGGGGGCATGTGCAGAACAGTGACGGGGCCAACCTTGCTTCAAATCCCCCGTTTCACAAGCTTCCTTCAGAGAAGACGTAGAATCCACGATGTTGTCCTGCCTTGACCACAGGGAACAAAACAAAAGCAAACGTTAATCCAAGGATTCAGTCTATTGTATTTTTTCCTGGTCTCTTATGACTGAACTACGTAGAACAGGGGTGGCCAACCCTGGTCCCTCGAGAGCCACAGTCCTGAAGTTTTTAGATGTTTCCCGGCTCCAGCGCACTTGATTCTAATGACTGGGCCGTTATCAAGCTCTGTGGAAGCCTCATCATTAGAATGAGGTGTGCTGGAGCAGGGGAACATCTGAAACCTCCAGGACCATGGCTCTGGAGGACCAGGGTTGGCCACCCCTGACAGGGCGTTTTGGGGAGTTAGAGGGCGAAGTCGCTCACTGGCTTTCGGAAAGGCCCAGTTTGCCTTCCTCTTCTCCCGAGGAGGCGGTCAGCTCTTCACCTGCCAAACACCAACGACCACGGTATCAATTTCACAGATGGTCTTACAGGGAAAGAGACGGCAAGCTGATAGGACTGATATGTGAAGCCCTTTGTGACATTGCTTGTAAAAAGGGCTTACAAATACATTTTGATTCGATTGAAATGAGCGTGCAGCGTCAAGCCCTGTCGTACCTGCCAGGATCTGGAGGAGGTTGCTTTGGGACAGCTGCTGCAGTTGCTCCAAACACAGCTTCTTAATGTCCTCCACGCTACAACTCTGAAACACAGGTACGGCCCGTTATTAGGAGCTAGCTTTCCGGAAAAAAAATCATTTGGCAGAGAGAGAGTGAGAGAGAAAGGAGAGAGAGAGACAGAGAGTATATATTTGATATATTTATCTACAGTGAGTTTTTCTGGGAGTTTTTCCTTGTCTTCCTTGAGGGGCAGTTCTATGGGCATATGTCAGTGGTGTCCAATCCTGGTCCTCGAGGGCCGCTGTCCTGAAGGTTTTAGATGTTTCCCTGCTCCGGCACACCTAATTCTAATGAAGGGTCATTATCAAGCTCTGTGGAGGTGTGCTGGAGCAGGGAAACATCTAAAACTGTCAGGACAGCTGCCATCGAAAACCAGGATTGGACACCCCTGGCATATGTGAAATGAATGAAAACGCATTCTGATCCTGATCACCTTGAGTTCGTCAGGCAGCATCTTCTGCAGCTTCTTGTCCCCGAGCACGTGGAAGCATTGGTCCAGCATCTCTTGCCTGTCGCTGATGTAGGCGCTGATCGGTTTGAAGGGCACGCTCAGGTCCAGCCCTCCTTCCTCGATGTCACTGCCAACCTTGTCCAGCTCGGGGTCTGCCAACTCATCCTTGACGTCCTGCGTCCAGGGGACAAAACAGCGCTCAACCTGGTGCACTTGCAGGCTACACACGTTTATATTCAGATTCAGAATGCTTTATAAATCCCTGAGGGGAAACTCTTTAGCAACTATGACACACAGTCTCGTTAAAGCACTCAGTGGTCAGGGTGTGGAGTTAAAGAGTGAGAGTGCTCACAGGGATAAAGGAATGGGGGTAAAATAAGTAAGTAAATGCACACAAGGGGTAAAGGCTGGGAGTATAAAGAATGCTGGGATACAATATATACGAATGGGTTCAACTTAACATACGATCTAGCGAATAGAATAGCTCAAGGCAGCCATGAATGCATGCTGCATCAGAGCTAGATCACATGCAATCACTGCAATTCTTTGCCAGCTGCCTCGAAATCATATGGTAGTAATGTAGCTGGGACGTCTCACCCTCTGGTCTCACCCGCCGGTCGCTCTGTAGCACTCACACCCATTGTCATGAAGTGCTTCGAGCGACTGGTCCTGGCACACCTGAAGACCAACCTTCCACCCACACTTGACCCTCACCAGTTTGCCTACCGCAGCAATAGGAGCACAGACGACGCAGTTTCCTCAGCGCTGCACTCTGTGCTCACACACCTAGACAATAATAACACTTATGCGCGTATGTTGTTTGTAGACTTCAGCTCTGCTTTCAACACTGTCATCCCCTCCAAGCTGATCACCAAACTTGGAGAGCTGGGCATCAACACCTCCCTCTGCCACTGGATTATGGACTTTCTGACCAACCGACCACAGCATGTTAGGTCAGCCCACTCCTGCTCATCCACCATCACACTCAACACAGGTGTACCACAGGGATGTGTGCTCAGCCCGTTCCTCTACTCTCTCTTCACCCACGACTGCAAGCCAATGTATGGATCCAACTCCATCATCAAGTTTGCTGATGACACCACGGTGATCAGCCTCATCACCAACAACGATGAGACAGCCTACAGAGAGAGGAAGTACAGCACCTGGCCATGTGGTGTGGTGACAATAACCCGTTCCTTAACACCACAAAGACCAAGGAGCTTATCGTGGACTTCAGGAGGAAGAGGGGAGACACGCACGACCCCATTCAAATCAACGGGATGGCCGTTGAGCGTGTCTCCAGCTATAAGTTCCTGGGGATCCACATCTCGGATGACCTGTCCTGGATTACAAACACCTCCGGCCTGATCAAGAAGGCTCACCAGCATCTCTTTTTCTTGAGAACCTGTCCTCAGCTGTCATGGTGAACTTCTACCGCTGCGCGATCGAGTGCATCCTAACAAGCTGTGTTACAGTGTGGTACGGGAACTGCACAGTCGCAGAGCACAAGGCACTGCAGCGGGTGGTGAAAACCACCCAACGCATCACTGGGACTACTCTTCCATCCATCAAGGACATCCAGAGGAAGCGCTGTCTGCGTAGAGCTCACAGCATCCGAAAAGATTCCTCACAAACCGCCCACAAACTGTTTGCCCTCCTCAGGAGTCTCCGGTCTAAAACCAGCAGACTGAGGAACAGCTTCTTCCCCAGAACTCCCCCCCCCCCCCCCCATACATGAAACCCTGTAATTTCTGTTTAATACTGTAGCATCTTGTACAATACAACTGTACATTTGTCTTAAATCACTTTATTCTGTACATACCCTGTATATTCTGATTATACTGTTCATACTGTGTATATTCTGAGAATACTTATATTTATTATATTCTGTTGTAATAACTGTTTTGCACTTCTGGTTGGATGGTAACTGTATTTCGTTACCCTGTACTTGTACCTGTGTAATGACATTAAAGTTGAATCTAATCCGGTCTCACCCTCCGGTCTCACCCTCCGGTCTCACCCTCCGGTCTCACCCTCCGGTCTCACCCTCCGGTCTCACCCTCCGGTCTCACCCTCCGGTCTCACCCTCCGGTCTCACCCTCCGGTCTCACCCTCCGGTCTCACCCTCCGGTCTCACCCTCCGGTCTCACCTCCACGCTGGACTCCGTGCATCTGGCTCTTCTATCGGCATGCTGCTCTTCTGACAGGGAATGTTTCCTCTTGTTGTCCCTGACTCTGCTTGTAGATTTCTTCTTTAGCATGTTTTAAATCTATTTAAATCTATTTAAAATCTGTTTTAAGTCTAACAAGTAGCCTAGCGGGCTAGTTACAGTTACTAAGTTACCGTTACTAGGCTCTATGGCTAAGACGAAAACACTGTCGCACTGTCGCAGATAGTTGACGAAACGGATGTGCGAGCTCCTTCTTCATTGTATATTGTGTTGTATATTCCCTTGTATACATGTCTAATTCATTGATGTTTTAATACTGTATGAAGATTCGTTATGTTTATTCTGACATTAATAAAATAAAAAAATAAAACTGTAAAAAATAAAAACTATTTCTTCTTCGTCACTTGTGGTAGAACCACGCACCAGCGCCATCTGGTGGTCGCACCGTGCAAAACCTTCAAACGGGCCACATGTAGCCCCTCTAACCTCCTCGAGGATATATTCACGCTGTGACACCCCGCACCTACTGTTCTACCTACTGAACAGCTCACAGTGAGCCAATAACCCTTCGACATCATTCACAGCCATTTCATGCGTGGAAAATTACAGCATTTTTCACCAATTGCTAGACCAAAGATGGTTAGGTCTCATTTTCCCCCTGGAAAACACACACACAAAAAAATGTCCTCCGTGCGGCTAAACATAGATCCAGGGAAGAACAAACAAGACTGACTGTATTTAGCGGCCAAGCCACGGAGGTTGTGGGTGCCCTCACATTTGTTTCTGCATGACACTGGCCAGGCTTTCAAGGCGGTCTCGGTGCTAGTGAGTTGTAAATCACTCTAATTGGTTGTCCTGCCTTTTATCTGGTAAAAAAAGGGCGGGGAGAATATCGCAGAGGCCCCCGGTGTCTGGGCACCATGGCGACAGCTGTCTCCTACTAATGCAGGTTGTTATCCTGATGCCATCCGCCAGATTATGCGGCGAATTCGGTGAGGGCAGCGAGCATCGATCACAATCACGTCACGCTGTGTTTTCTTAGCAACATCTGCTCCCGCGAGCGGGAATATCGCCTTGTTAAGGTCTCGGCGGGTGCGCTGGCATCATAGCGGGGCAGGGCCAATGCGTTTGGAATCCATGCAAAAACAACCATCAATCGTGGGTTGTTGACCTGCCAGCGTGTTAGCGGGTTAGTCCAGGCCCGGGCTTCATCCCAGCCTTGGCATGTGGTTAACACACCGACCAACCTCGGTTTGAATTCTGCTCATCCTAATGGGTACCGATCTTTATATGTGTGACGCTGACTCGTCGAATAAGAAGAGGGTACGTTTAAGTCAGCTGTGGCGAACTGAAAGATGGGCTTCACGGACTCTCCTCTGCAGAACGCGACGGCCGGGGTGGAAAAGCAGAACTGCCGTTTGACGATACACGCGCAGCGGTGAGCGAGGTCAACGACTTGCCATTCGTTCTCATTGAAATAACAATTAAACTGGCCCTGATACTCCATTCATTTCAATGTACCTGAAGGGGCTTTTGACCTAATGCTCTTAAACCCCATCCGATCACAGCCACTGTTCTCACCAGTACCTCCTGACTCACCCAGCCCTACTTTTCCTGAAACAGAGAGGAGAACTCCAATTTAAAACACATACCGCTGAATATATTGGATTATATATTCCCCTGACACCCAACAATTGATTTATGTCCCTGTAGTGGATTTGGTAGTAACTTTTCAACCAAACAACCTTGTTTTTAACAAGGTGGTTTTATTTTGTGATTGTTAGGATGTGGATTCTTGTTGGATGAATGTATACACGTTGCTATGCTCGTTGCTATGCTCAATGACTGATGCTCAATGACTGATGCTCTTTGTAAGACTCTTGTAAGTCGCTTTGGATAAAAGCATCTGCTAAATGAATAAATGTAAATGTATACATTTGTTTTTATTTGGAACAGACTAAATTGTATTCTATTTTACTCTGTAGGGTGTTTTTAAGCCATTTTGTTGGCCTGACTTTTGTGGGACTGGCTGTTCGGTGCCACCGGCTTCGACGGCCCTGTACAGGGTTGGCCCGGTGTCGCACCTTCGTTTTGTTGTTTTTGGCCGGCTCACCAGTTCTGAACGTAAATAAAGTTATTGTAAATGTGAACCATCTTGCCTCCTGTGTCCTCATTCAAATTTGTTTGATTCTCTTAGGTCGTAACAATGTTAAATCTATTTTTAAGCTTGCTTGTGAATACACCTTCATCTTTAAGTACTACGATGACTTATTTTTCTATTGAATGAGCAGAATTATAGTCAGGAATCGCAAAGTCATAGAACACCTGTTGAAAGCTTGATCTGTCACATACCTAAGCAATGGTACAAGTCATATTCTGAAAATTACTCAACAGTGTCAATGATTTATCGGGGGAGAGTCCTGGGCCAGAGTAACGCACACTCAAAATTTCTTTAGGAATTTTTTTCTAGTTATTATTATTATTATCAAGTTCTATGTTGGGCACATACTGTATTTATTGACTAACCTAATTTCTACACCTCTATATCTGAATTATATGACAAAATCCACCCTCTCTCATCCCTGTGCATCTCCCTGGCCACCTCTACACTATCCTTTTTAATTGTTTGAATGCTGCTTCAGGGCATTCCAAGTATTGTTCTTTGAATCTTTATTCAACTTCTTATTCTATTTTTTCCACGCCATCTTTCAGCGCCTTCAAATCTTCAGCTATTAAAACTGTTCAGCTATTAAATAATTTCAGGCTATGACTGCTCTATCTTTTCAGCTTCGTACGTCTTATGCTTGAATTAATATAAATCAATATTCAGAATATTTTTTACATGATATGCAATGGAGATTTTTTTCAACTTTCAAATCCTTTTACTTCCTCAATCTTTCAGCTACAGCCACCATTTAAACTTTAAGATGTTGACATAACCCTGAACAATTTTTGTTCATCAACCTTTCTATATCTATTCAACTTTTTTATGTCACTGATTATGTTTCATAAGGTTTTCAAACCGTTTCTGAGATTGACATGGGTGTGTATGTGAGAGCATAGACTAAGGCTCCCTCCATAGATTTCTGTTGAGTTCAGGTCTGGAGACTGGCTAGGCCACTCCAAGGCCTTGAGATCATGTTTAATTACGCATAGATATTATTTTAGCAAAAACAAAATTGTCCTGATTACGTTGCTAATGCACAGGAGACTTCCATTCCTCCATTCACGTAGATTGATGTAGAGCTCTGCAGTTGTCAAGTTTAGATGGGCTTTTATTCTGAAGAAAATAAAACTTGGCGATACGTCACCCGGAAATTCTCTCTTTGAGTGCTTCCATAACATTTCCAGTGTTTCCAATGTTTGTCCATGTAAATCATTATATATTTTAGTCTGAGATGTGTTGTATAGCCAGGCGATGTGGAGTGCAGTTCAACCCCCCGTCTTTGGTTTTGATATATGAAATTGAGCACACAAATAAGATTCGCAAAAGAATCATACCTTTGAGGAATTTCTCTGAAAAATCAGGTAAGAAACTCGTACTTATGTAAACAACATCGGGCAGTTACAGATCTCTGCAGGTTACAGCTCACGTTACGTTACGTTGAAGATTACGATTACATTTGGCGCTATAAAAATAACATAGGCAGTGTCGTGATTCCTTTCTGATTTGATAGGAAAACGAAACTTTTGTTTGGTATACCATCAATGTGATGTGTTCCCATTATACTGTACCCCGCTCCTGTTACAAACTGCAATTTCCCATCTGTGGTACAAATACAGGATTTCTTATTTAAGACTAGATATTTACAAACAAGAGGCTTGTTAACGAAAACTGTATACAGACCTACCTCATATTGGCTTACTATCTGCAGTGTGTAAGTAAGCTACATTCAAAGTTGCTGTCTTGAAACTAGTCTGTTTTCCACACAAAAATTAAAACCTCTACATTTCACAAATGTTGTCAATATTATTGTACACATGTATTTTAGTATAGTTACTATGTAATTTAATTCCATAATTTCCCCAGGAATAACTATTAAAACGTATTTGGGACAATTTGCAGGTTTTTCCTCCCTAACACAGTTATAAAACGCCCGCCACGTAAACATTGTCTTTTTGAAATATCATATCAAAAGTCCCAACCGGAAAACGTTGTTTTCACAGTCATGTAGAAGAGCCTATCCTGAACAGATTGATATCAAGTTAATATTGTGGCATTGGAGTTAAAGTTATTTGCCAACGACGTAAACACGACTCGGCTAATTCCAGACATCTTAAACTGTCATCAATTGAAATTAGGGTGGACAGACCAAAAACTTCTTAAATGTTTAGCAATTTATTCGTATGCAACCTAACCTAATTTAAACTAATCCGATGTCAGATTTTAGTTATTTTTAGCCATTTTCTCACAAAACCCCTTTTAAGCGTAATTCTTGGTCATTTTATGAAACGTTTCACCGCTTTAAGTGTTGTGGCATCGAGAAGCTGTGAAGCTCACTTTTAAGAACAGCATTGTTCTACGTCATACCTCTCTGCTTCTGGCCGGGAGATATGACTTGCATTCTTTGTACTGTCAGTGTCATTGTGAGCTAAAGGTGTCCGGTACTTTGCCATAAAGGTTGCCAGGAGGTTTGTTTCCCTAACTATGTGTTTGGCGGTAGCATCATCCACCAGCCGGTGGAGAATGGAGCACACGGCAAACCTTACTTCATACCGGTATTGCTAACTAACTTTGTCCGTCATTTGTCGTATTACCCTGCGCCAAGTGAGGAGATACGCTCTTGCCAGCAAACCCACAAAAGGGCGAGGAACTTGCAGTTTATACATTTTACTCATGATCCAGAATGATCTTGTGAAAGACGTGTGAAATGTTTTACTGTTTGCAAATAGTGTCGTGATTGGATTAAAACATGATTGACATCTTGCACAATCAATTACTATACGGGGGGCGTTTCACCATTATTGTATTTATTTTTCAGTTTTAGGCAGGAATGGGATGTAGTAAATATATAGGCAGCAAATAAACAGGCAGCTTGCATTGTTTGTGGGAAAAGAAACGGGAAGCCCTGTTATATAACAAGCA
Source organism: Neosalanx taihuensis (assembly GCA_030340665.1). Lineage (NCBI taxonomy): Eukaryota > Metazoa > Chordata > Actinopteri > Osmeriformes > Salangidae > Neosalanx > Neosalanx taihuensis. The sequence continues at coordinate 1,995,684 of CM059313.1, read as the reverse complement.
TATGTATGACTTTTGATATTTAACAATCAACCCTTGCGACACCTACTGATACTGAACATAAATTGTGGGAAACCAAACAAGTGCCAAAGCGAAGTCGCAATCGCATTCAGTTAAAACAAGTTACCATTAAATATCCTGCATCTCAAACGTGCAATAATGTACCTGTGGGAAAGCAAGGAATAATAATACATGTGAGAAAGAAATAATAACAGTGAGTACAATCATTTCAAATCGGGTTGGAACTAGGTGAAAATAGAGCGCTCAATGAGTCCATATGATCCTGGGGGGAACTATCAGGTCCAGCAGCCTACCCTTGTACTCCTGGAACAAGTGCGTTTAGTTCCTTTTTGTGATTTTGAAACCTGCAGTGCTACTATGAGCGTAACGAAAATGCTGCAATTACTTGTTGCATTTTCTTAGGAACTATAGACTAAGCAGAGCTTGAAGTGTGCTACGATTCCATCTCAATCTCCAACCTAAACCCTACTGTAGTAGCCCTAAACCACAGGTGTCAAGATCCAGTCCTGGAGGGCCGCTCTCCTGAAGGTTTTAGATGTTTCCCTGCTCCAGCACACCTCCACACAGCTTGATAACGACCCTTCATTAGAATCAGGCGTGCTGGAGCAGGGAAACATCTAAAGCCTTCAGGAGAGCGGCCCTCCAGGACTGGAGTTTGACACCCCTGCCCTAAACTTTCACTGACTTGCTTGATGTCACATGTTTTCTTGATCTTATTCAAGGTGGGCCTTGGAAAGGGTCCATAATTGGCGTTATGGAAAGGGTCCATAATTGGCTCAAAATGTCTGCCAAAGAGCCCACTTGCACTGACTGATGATTTGACAGTTGGGAAGTCCTTAAACCTTTACATCTGGCTGGAGATTGAGATAGGGTCTATGACAAACATGAGACTGTATAGCAGAAAACTACTGTGCAACTGTCTGTTTCCTGATGAGAGAGGTTTCTAAATGTGTCACATCACTTAACTCTTTAACAGACTGCTACAAGGCTGCTGAGAGACTAAAGAACCACACCAGACACAAGGCATACTTTGAGCGTGTCTCAATAGAGCAACTAGAGAGGCTTCACATAATTCTGCGGGATCATATTCAAGGCTGCATCTTAGAGCAAAGTCTTAAATCCTTTTGCCTAAACCCCGAAGAAGACCTCAACAAGCTGAGCGATGAGGATCTGAACCGCAAAAAGGCTGAAATGGACAAAATGTTTGAGCAAAACCGTCGTCATAAAGACGACCTAAACTTTGTTTATGACCTGGAAGTGGAATTTACTGAGCCTGCTCAAGATGTATGCAGCTGGGATGAAGAGTCTAATGATGAGTTTTGAAGAGCAATGTTTAATACATAACTTAACATTTATTATTAAAATATGTTACATTCATTATTTCGTCATACCATAGGAGTACTGGTGGCAACTCTAAATTCTGTAAATATTAAACTCCCATTACTTCACCTAAAAATAATTTATATTGAATTTGTACACAATAAATTACTTCATACATCCAAGAACTAACATAAATGTGAAGGCAAATGTATTGTGTTACAAGAGGCGAACATTGGCCATGTGCAATCTATAGGTTGTTGTTGTTGCTGCCAGAATTTCTATCCTATAATCTCAAATTCAGGACAATTACAACAGGATTGATTTCTGTTAATTTGCTCCGGAAGATATAACCCAGCAAAGTGACTGTTGGTGACTGACTCACTAAAGGTCCAACTCCCTTCATTGAAATGAACTAACCTTTTCTAAACATCTGTATGACTGTTTCCAGAGTGAATATGAATACTGCTAATAAATACTAATGAAAACATTTTATTTTGTAATTTCTACGACTGTTAAAGTGTGTGGGTGTGTTATTTATTGTAAGGGTATTTTGCAATGTAAACCTGGATTGTGTATCTGATTTACAATAAAAACATTCTCACATTAAAAATAAACCTTCAATATGTCCCTGGAAACCTGACCTAAATGTAAACCTGTATTGTCTATATAGTTGCTTTGGATAAAAGTGTCTGCTAAAAAAAATGTAATGCAAATGTTTGTTTCTGTTGCTAGCTGGAGACAACAGGGAACAGGACATTGTTAAATTTCTATTTTATAGATTATTTTCCTTAACAGGTTTATGCTCCAACTGAAGGGGGGTGTGCTGTCTAGGTGTCTAAGGCTGCGTCAATCACCTTTTTTTTTGTCTGCTAAATTGCTGCACTAGCCCACACTTGACAGGTGTGGACCTCATTCTTAATATTGCTTAATATAACTGTTAGCTGCTCTTGACACTCTCTTATATATCCTCTCCTCCCTCTCACTGTCCTCCCCTCCATACCTTCTTTTGGTATAGGGCAGGGATCACCAATCCTATGGCAAGCCGTTTTAACATAAATTCAATAGACTGGATATGTGACGCAGATATCTGTAATTCAATTTCGCCTAGTCAAAAAGAACATTTCAGATATCTGCAACTACAATCCTCCTATCCACAACTGGAATTACGGATATCTGCAACGTCATTTCAGATATCTGCAACTACAATCCTCCTATCCACAACTGGAATTACGGATATCTGCAACGTCATTTCAGATATCTGCAACTACAATCCTCCTATCCACAACTGGAATTACGGATATCTGCAATGTCATTTCTCCTAGGAGAAACTACGTCACTTTTGCCATTCATGTCTATGGGGCACGTGATTTCAGATATCTACAATTCAATTGCGGATATCCACAACTGGAATTACGGATATCTGCAACTGAATTGTAGATATCTGTAACTCCAGTTTAAGATATCTACAATTTGATTCTGACTAGTCACAATTATTGAGGTGAATTAAAGATATCTTTAACTGGAATTGTGACTAGATTCACCCCGGCTGTTGGAACCCCGTTTCTCAGGGAACCTTCTGGGAAACAAGTCAGAATACATGGAAGTGGAGATCCTGAACTCTGGAAGGCCTGTGTGCGACATTGATAAGGTAGAGGATATCTGCATGTTTTTCTCTCCTGTTGTTTGGGTGTTAGTTTGTCCCAGTGTCTTATTTATTTTGTTTACCCTGGAGTAGTATAGATCTCCTCCTTCGGTTGATAACACCTTTCTCCTCATAACAACGGGGTCGTGCAAGAGGGAGACGGTGTCTGATAATGGAATTAAGCTAGTGTCCGTAGCCGGTACAAGCTCAGTCAGGACAGATGCAATAATATGAAGTCCCCATGCTGTCTCTCCTGTTGACAGACCCAACACCAGCCTCCAAGCCAGGATAGGAGAGAGGGGAAAGACGAGCGAGAGCAGGAGGGAGATTGAAACGGAGGGAGGGAGAGGGATATAATATGGGCCTGGTGCCAGTACCTGCTGGGTCTCCTGCACGGACAGTCATTTATCATTGAGGCTGACTCGATACAAAAACTCTCGCCCTTCCCGCTTTCCCTTTTATCAGACCGTTGCGATCTGCGTTCACGGTGAACCTGCCTCTTTCGTTTTGGGGGGGCGGAGGGATTTGTGCCGGTAAAGTCGCCTGTATTAAAGGACTTTTGTGGCATTAGCAACTGGATTAGACAGGTTTTAAGCTGAGCTGCTGTGTTTTATCAGTCCTGGGATGAAAATGCGTGTGTGACACCTGCTTAGAGTTTGCTTAGTGTTGCTAGAAGTTGTGAAACGTGTGTAAAATCCGTACGTTAAGTGTGTAAATTAAGTGTGTAAAAGAGGAAGAGCTGAACTTTGAAGCACCCGCTCCCCAACAGCACGCTTTCAAAGTTCTCCAAAGTCTTGCTCCTTCGTTGCCGCACGTCTGCGTTTGAGAGTCGGGAGTGAGTTAGTACGCGTGATTTGAGCGAGGCGTGAGAGTTGGCGAGCGGGCAGGCGGGCGCGCGATGGCGTGTAGAAGCAAGTAGAAGAGGGCACGGAACACGCAAGGATGGTCTGTCCGGTCCAGTCTGAATGAGTTGAAGCAGGGGGAATTTCGTGGGGAGATTCACCCCCTCCCCTTGCCCTTTCTCCTGTAATTAAGGTCTGGGAAGGAAAAAGGATCCGGCAGCCTCTTAGCCCTGGAGGACCCCTCAGCTCCAAGACCCCTCTGACTCCTGGTTCTTAGCCGGAACATTCTGTACAACTTGCACCGTGTCATCCCGCTTGATAGAGGGAGGACAAGATGGGGGGCCGTGTTGGAAGTGAAATAATAGGCAAGGGCTCATGTCTGCTTGCAAGGGGCCTGACCTAAGCAAAGCTTCCCACCTGGATCTCCTGTTTTCTTGACTAAAAACTCCAATTCCTGCCAGAGCATGGAGGGCTGGATAAAGAGCAGACGCTCTCACCTTGGAGAGCTGCACCCCGGAGTGAGTCAACAACACTCTTACATAAGAGCGAGCCATATTAGCAGGTTCTCATGCCGGGGAAATCACACTGCGTGTGACTGCCCCTCCCTGGGGTCCTCAGTCCAAAATGATGAGCGTTCGTGGTGATTTGTGCCCGGAAATAACCTCGCACAAGAGTTTGGGGGTCAGGTGGCTGAGCGGTTAGGGAGTCGGGCTAATAATCAGAAGGTACCTGGTTCGAACCCCGGCTGCGTCAACATGACGTTATGTCCTTGGGCAAGGCACTTCACCCTACTCGCCTCAAGGGGGACTTTCCTTGTACTTGCTGTAAGTCGCTCTGGATAAGAGCGTCTGCTAAATGACTGAATGTAAATGTACATTTGGGCTATTATTTTATTTTAACATTTAACATTTTAACATTTAACATTTAACATTTTAACATAATATTATTATTTTGTTCACTTTGCACATCTGTTCTTTTTGCATCATTTGCACTACCTGTATATACATGCTACCCGGTAATTTCTGCTTGTCTAATTTGAATCTGTACATAACCTGATTGAATCTGTACATACCCTGTATATTCTGTCTATACTGTTCATAATATGTATATTCTGAGTATATCCATATTATTATATTCTGTTGTTAATAACTGTTTTGCACTTCTGGTTGGATGCTAACTGTATTTCGTTGCCCTGGACTTGTACCTGTGTAATGACAATAAAGTTGAATCTAATCTAATCTAATCTAACTATGATAACACAGAAGGTGGCCCTCCTAATGAGAGAGAGAGAGAGAGAAGCAGAACCGGTGTATTCCTGTTCGGAGGAGCGGAAATGTGGTTTGAAAGGTGGTTTTTCGGTTGTTTTCAGCCCCCAGCGTCCCTACATGTACCCTCGCGCTCCCACCGTTGTTACCCTGGCCACTTCATCGCTTTCGCCCAGCAACCTGAAAGACACCAGCGGAGATGACAATCAAATGCGTACGGCCGTTACTGTGTACAGGCGGTCTCATTTGGTGTCTTTTCACTCCAGACTCTTTGCCGCTTCGCAGGATGTTTGAAGCAGGGTGTTTAGTGTTGTGGTTTTCCAGGGCTGTTAGCCGCTCAGGCTAGTTAATCGCTGCACATCGTGCAGGGCCGTTTTGCGTTCTAGCTAGCGAGTGGTGCTTCAACGAAAACGGTTGACGTGTGAGTTTCTGGACGAATTACAGCCCCTCCCACGATAAGTTCAGCACTTTTCCTTTTCCGTTGAAAACAGTATGAAAGAGGAATTGCTGGAATAGTCATGCATTAAGTTTTCACCTGGCCTATGCGGATTTTGTCTAAAATCACCACAACCATGCAACCTTGCCGGATACATTCTGTAATATTGGTCCAACAACATATAATTAATAAGTTTCACATCAAGACCAGGGAAACAAAACCTCAGGATCGTATGACATAAACAAACGATGATTTGATCCATGGAAATCCCCACACATAGGCGAGTTTCACGGCTTTATGAACCCGGAAAGGCCCTCAGGGGCCACTCGCGTTGAAAGAAAGAACTAATGAATCCTGAGGTGGCTGGAATATTGCTTCGGGCTATTTTAACCATAACAGTCAGTATCTCTAGGAGCAGAGGAACCTGACACATCAGAGCTGTTGTCAGGGGTCAACCGGATATTTACAGTAGAGCAGCAAGGGCTGCATTATTACGGAGCTGCTCGGATACATCTACTGCTGAACAGACGTATACGGCATATTCACCTTTGAGATCTAATTACAATCTAATCCTAGTCTGTTTACATCTGAAAAAAATTATATTCAAAAACAAGTCAAAAGTATTGGCAGCAAAGAAACTTCGATTCACCTGAAAACTTTCCATCTTCCATTCGAGATTGCTGGCCCGCCCATCAAGGTTTCTGTGAAATAATGGCAGCGTGCCTTTTCTGAAAAAGGGGGAATAGTTTCGTTCCATAGATGGCACTGTTCCTCTTCAGAAAAGGAAAGTGTTATAGTGATATAGCTTTGTATCTACTATCATCGGAGTTGTCAAAACATATTTAATATTTTGTACTTATATAAGTACATATATAAAAATAAAAGCGCAGCCTCCATTTTGTGCCACATGAAAACATAAAACAAACATTGTGAATGTATATTTAGCTTGTAAGTCTATCTGACAAAAGACATCATGTAGATCCGTTATGGTCCCATTATCGTCCAGCTCTCGACGCTCGGCAAACAAGGAACGAAAATTTCGACAAAATACAAATTAAAAAAATTAAGCCATGTCACAACGTATATATATATATATATATATATAGGGGTCTTATGTGACACATGAGCATCTCCTTCCTGCCCCTCACACCAGGAAGTGACATGTAAACCCTCCGCTACATAAGTATAGATTTTAAATGTTTTCACTGAATTGCTCGCCCCAAACGTTTCTAAAATTTTTCTTCTCCCTAGTGAGTTTTTCTGTGGATTTTTCCTTGTCTTCCTTGAGGATTTGGGTTGGTTGAGGGGCAGTTCTATGGGGATATATTAAGCCCTCTGTGACATCGCTTGTGAATACGGTTTTACAAATAAATGTGGATTTGATCTGATTTTGGTAATAGTGTTACGGATTCTGAGTAAATGAAAGGACACTAAGTTCCCTGACATGGATATATGTAGTTCACCTCTCAGTCTATAGGGAGCAGCACCCACACAACATTGTATTACATTCTATTTTGATTCTATGTTAAATGAATGTGCCTAAAATACTACCTATGTTGGTTAAATACCACAGTTTCTATCATCACACCTTACCTGGCAACTCAGAGCTGTCAATACACACTGAGACCTGTGCTGGAGAACACAGTGTCTATTGGTTCAGACATGGCTCAGGAGAATCCCATCCAGGAATCCTTAACACCCATGGAGGCAGGAGTGATCAGTGTGAGAAGAGCCCTGAGGCTGGGTCTCCTACACAGAGCTGTGTCTACAACCTCCCCAAGAGGAACCTTAGCCTCTCTGATGCTGGGACTTACTACTGTGCTGTGGCCTCATGTGGGGAGATACTATTTGGAAATGGGACCAAGTTAGATATTCAAGGTAAAGCACCATAACATTAAATACCAGGCGTCGGATAGCTCAACGGGTTAAGGCGTTGGCCTCATGATCGGAAGGTTGTGAGATCGAGCCCCAGCTGTGGCTATATGACTTTGTGTCCTTGGGCAAGGCACTTCACCCTACTTACCTCAGGGAGAATGTCCCTGTACTTACTGTAAGTCGCTTTGGATAAAAGCGTCTGCTAAATGAATAAATGTAAACGTAAATACATCTTCGTATTGGAATTACCAAGTGAATATCTGACTGAAATAATCATTCGAACAGCATTTCTTTCCAATCAAATCCTTCCTAATTCTGAATAAATAGAAAATTAATTGGCCTTCCAAGTTTCAGATGTTCAAGATGGTCAGAATCATCTTTCTCTCTTCATCCCATTTTGCCTTTTGACAACTGGTTTGATAATGAGTGTGACTCTCAACATTATCGTCTGTTGGAAAATGAAGAGTACACATGGTGGTGTCTGCACAGGTACAGAATGACTTTACCCAGACACATTACCAGTTTATTCCTGAAACATTTAGGGAGCTATTTTTCACAATATGCCAATTTTGCTGAACAACATTACATAATTACTCACTAAGAACTAGTTAAGCTTAAGTACAGACTGTTGTTTTGTGTTTTCTTGTGTTCATCCTGTAAGATGGACCAGACACATCTTATTGCCAAACAGACTTCAGGACGGCCTCTGTCACCAGAGAAAATGAACAGGTTAGTTCAGAATACATCGAATCAAAATGAAGTGTATTAATTCTTTAAAAAATAATGCAAAAAAATATTTTTCCAGTAAAACCAGGATTGTGTAACTCTAAACTATTCAAAACAGACAGGAGAGTGTCTACTTGTTCAGTTACGGTTTAGTCTATCCAGTATCCATTAAACCCATGGAAGTAGGAGTCAGTGTGAAAGAAAGCTGGCTCTCATATACAGAGCTGTGTCTACCTCAAGAAGGAGGTTCATGATGTTGTCTTCTCATGGTATAGCTGTATCCTGTATGAACCTCACAGTGACTTTGCGGTGTGTTTACAGAATAAGACAACCGTTTCACAGCCAGACCCCTAGCTAAGGCCACCCCTCCCTTCAGACAGGAAGTTCCCTTCAAGATGTTGGTGAGACAGACACAAAAACACACAAGCCACCAAGTGAACATCTTTTACAGAAGCACTTGTTTTTTTTCCCATGAAGAGGATAGACGTGATGTGATTGACAGTTTATTTCTGGTCTAGAGCTTAGTGGCTCATACTGGAGTAAGATATGAAACACTGACATGCTAAGTCAGACATTGTACCATGACATGACTGTGTGTAACTCATCTCTCAGTAAGTGGCAGATCACTTACACAATATATAGTCTAAATAAGAAAGAATATTGTAAAATCTATTGACGAACTGTCCCTCAATTTTTGCAGCCTGCTGCATAAATAATAAGGTTGTCTAGACCAGGGGTGTCCAATCATGAAGGTTTTAGATGTTTCCCTGCTCCAGCACACCCGATTCTAATGAAGGGTCGTTATCAAGCTCTGTGGAGGTTGTAGTGGAGCAGGGAAACAACCAAAACCGTCAGGACAGTGGCCCTCAAGGACCAGGATTGGACACCCTTGATCTAGACCAGGGGTCGGCAACCTTTACCAATCAAAGAGCCATTTGGACCCGTTTCCCACAATAAAGAAAACACTGGGAGCCACAAAACCCTTTTGACATTTAAAATTTAATAACACTGCATATATTCCATGTATAAACAAACTATAATGTGTTGCATTCATGAAATCAATAAACGACTGCAGAGAAAACTAAATTACATTTCTGCACGCAACAAAAAAATTGAGTTCTGAAAAAAAGACGTTGACGGTTGCTTTCAAGTAAAATGTCTGAGTCCTTGTATTTATGAAGAAAAAAAAACGCTGAACTTAAATTATCTACCGTCAGCCAACCAAAAATACCGTCCTCTCTCTGTGTGCCGTCATACTTTTACTGGCGCGTGCATTCAGCTGTCAACCTGAAAAATAAAAGGACCATTTCACTGAACAATGAAAAAATATGAAAATGTGCAAAATAATAGGCAATTAAAATATTTATCATACTTGGTTAATGTGATTTCTGCTCCTGAACCTCAGTGCACAGCGTCTGCACATCAGGGCTGTATGCCGTCACCTTCATCTTCACACAGGATCGTAAGCTGTCATCTGTGAGGCGTGCTCGATGTTTGCTTTTAATAAAGTTCATGTTGGAGAACACCTGCTCGCATACATATGTGGATCCAAAGATCGACAGGACTCCAAGTGCATACTTTTTCATGTTCACATAAACGTCGGGGATAGCATTCCAAGTTTCGAACACAAGTTGGTCCGTTTTGGGGAGGTTTTCAATATCACGCCATTTGTGATTCTGTGCAAGAACGGCCTTCTGACGGGCAACATCTTCAAGGTCTGCTGTCAAGCGTTTAAACTTGGACACCCATATGTCTTTGTCGGCTATGTCGGCCAGTTCCATCTCAAGATCAGGTTGACTCACACCTGCCAGTCGTATTCAGCAGGGATGAATCGAGGCTTAGAGGAGTGATAGGGAAGGATAATGAGTTTTTTTCCTCTCTGAACTCGCAGAATCGTTTCCCAAACGATGTCTGCATTGCGATGATGGCAGAATGTAAATACTCCGAATTTATCATGTGAGCTTCTTTGAACTCTCTCAAATTGGGGAAGTGTGACAGTGTACCTCTCTGTAAATCTCTGGCAAGCACTGTCAACTTGCGCTCGAATGCCAAAACCTCCTCTAGCATGTGCAGGGCTGTACGTCCTTTCCCCTGAAGAGCCGTGTTCAGCGTGTTCAGGTGCGCTGTCATGTCTACCATGAAGTGTAGCTTTTCCAGCCACTCTGGCTGTTCCAGCTCAGGAAATTTGAGCCCTTTGCTGCCCAGGAAAGTTTTCACTTCTTCCAGACATGCGGCAAAGCGTTTCAGCACCTCCCCTCTGGACAGCCACCGGACTTTGTTGTGCAGCTGGAGATCGGAATATGTGCTTTCCAGTTCGTCCAATAACGAACGGAACTGACGGTGATTTAAAGCTTTTGCCATTATTTTATTTACAATCTGAATGACAACATTCATTACTTCTGTGCATTCCGGAGGAAATGTTTGAGCACACAGTGCTTCTTGGTGCAGGATGCAGTGAAAGGTCAGCAGCTTTCTGTCCAGCGACTTCTGCAGTAAAGCCACAAAGCCCTTCTGCGCTCCTGTCATACTTGGTGCTCCATCAGTAGCCACTGACACCAGGTGGGTGGTGTTTATTCCTTTGGCTCTTAAACAATTCAAGACAGCCTCACAGATGTCCTCCCCCCGTGTTTGGCCTTTTAGTGGTATCAACTCAATAAGTTCTTCCTGTGGCCCAGCAGAGTTTACATACCGGCAGAACAGTGCTATTTGTTCAATATCACCTGTGTCTTTAGATTCATCACAGGCAATTGAGTAGGCTACAGCTGAGTTGATGTCTTTAATTTGCTGTCAGGTGATGTCTTCTGCCATTTTGATGGTTCTGTCTTTGACAGACTTTGCAGAGAGGGGCATATCCTTGATTTTCTGCACAATTTCACTCTTGTTTTTAAAGTCTGTGAATAGATGTTCTGAAATCTTAATGAAAGATTCTTTTATATATTCACCATCTGTGAAGGGCTTCCCGTGCCTGACTATTTCCTGAGCGGCTACAAAACTCGCATATGTAGTCGAATTTGCAGACTTCATCCACTTCTTGAAGTGATTTTTACTAAGATCAACCTTCTGCATCAGTTCCGAAACGGCTTTTTTCCTCTCATCTCCGTCCGGATATTTTTTAGCAAAGGCCTGGTGTTTATTCTCGAAATGTGTTGCGACATTAGACTTTTTGTTGTTTCCTAATTTCTCATTGCAAATTAGGCATACTGGTAAACCAGTCTCGTCAGCAGCGAAAGCAAATGAATCTGTCCACATACCATTGAAGGTTCTGTTTTCTTCAGACACTTTTCTTTTCTTAGGATTCTCCATCGTTGTCCTGACTGGAATTCGAAAAATGCGAGCTGGCGAGTTTCGCGCGTTGGAGGTTGAGACGCATAGTACCAGCGACATCAATTTTTTTTACATGTTTTATTTAGATGTTACAAGATCACCATGATCTTCAAATTTAGAATTACATTTTAAAAAAGAACAAACTAAAATACATTTTAATTAAATACTCATTAATTATTTTCAGAAGCCACATTTTCAGGAGCCGCATCAGAGGGATGAAAGAGCCGCATGCGGCTCCGGAGCCGCGGGTTGCCGACCCTTGATCTAGACCAATGGTCCCCAACCCAGGTTCTCAGGGCCCACTGTCCTGCTGATGTTTCCCTGCTCCAACTCACCTGATTCAAATGAATGAGTGGTTATCTAGCTCTGAAGGTTGCTGGTAACAAACATGCATTTCAATTAGGTGTTGGAGAAGGAAACATCTAAAACAGGTGTCAATCTCCGGTCCTCGAGGGCCACTGCCCTACATGTTTTAAATGTTTCTGCTCTGCTGGAGCAGTTAAACAACTAAAACTATCAGGACAGTGGTCCTCCAGGACTGGAGTTTGACACCCCTGATCTACAACATGTAGGACAGTGGGCCCTGAGGACCAGGGTTAGGAACCACTGATATAGACAGTATGGCTTCTTGCACACACTGTAGGACTCTCTTTGTTTATCTTCCGTTCACTTGCGTCACAGTAACCTTCCTTTAAAATAATTCATAGGTTTTTTATCTACATCACCAATGCTAATTCTCCTCCAATCCAGCATGTTTTGTTCAAGGCAACAGACATTAGTGGCTAAACAATGATAATGATTATGATTCGTAAACATTATCAGACATGGTGTGGGTTGGGTATATATGACTAGACAATATCTAGTTATTTTAGACAGTATCTAGTTATTTTGTCAAATGATTAGGTCCAACTGCACTACTGGTGCGCTTCTCTTTACTGAACCAATGAGCATGAAATAAACGCATAATGGTTTCTCCATCAATGTGTAACACCAATCAGAATATAGATGCAATGCAAGGCAGTAAGACAATGCTGCCTGAATGGGGTGTCACTTAAAGTTAGAAGAGTAATCTCAGCCAATCAAACACAGCCTCACTTCTGAAGAGTTGAATGCGTACATAAACGTTTCCACTGAACAAAGACACAGATGTAAAGATGAGAGCTTCAAAGATGGTCACGCTAGGTTTGGTAGTTTTACTTCTCCGGGAAAGTGGTATGTTCAAATGGACTTTGTCATTCATACACATCCTTTGTAGTGAATATGATGGATTTCTGGTCATAATATTTTCTCTTTGTTGCAGTTCATGTGCTAGAGGCGACACGGTCTTCAGCCATACGTCTAGACAGTCATTTAAGTCTGTCAATGTTGGAGACACAGTCTACAACCTCCCCAAGAGGAACCTCAGCCTCTCTGATGCTGGGACTTACTACTGTGCTGTGGCCTCATGTGGGGAGATACTGTTTGGAAATGGAACCATTCTGAATATAAAGTTACCTGGTGAAGACCAGATGAGAATCCTGGTGCTTCTCTCCATCATGAGAACTGGAGTTCTTCTCTGTTGTCTGTTCATGGTTATCATCTTCTGTTTGATAAAGAAATCCAGATAAAGGTGATATCCATCTATCATGCTATACTTTGTCATATATGTTTTACTAATGCAAGTATTGTGTCAATTGATTTGCGATGTGTACAACATGTTATGTCTGAGAATCTTCCCCGAAAAGCATTTTTTAGATCTTTTGGTTCCACAGAACCTCAGCTGGCTTCTTTATACTGGATGTTTCTTACTTATTTAAATAAAGGTGTAGAATAATGCAAGAAAAAGCTGCGTGATTTTTGACATGAGGGCCATGAAAGAGATGTACGCTGAGAGCTCAAATATATTACTTCAGTGTTACATAACCAGTACCCCCTAAACCTGTACACAATCCTATAAAATATACATCATAAACAGGTTTAATTGCTTAATGTTATAACTTTAACAAGTTCAATTGAAAAAACTAACGGTGAAATTGACTGAGCAGTCATAGCAGGAGCACAGGAAGAACTTGTCACACTTTATGAACATTCAAAAGTCACTGTGTTTCATGTAGGTCTGCTTGACCTCAGAATGGAAAGAGTCTCATTGGTCACCTGACAAGGTGCTGTAGCTATATTGGTATCTGTGTGCATGTGTGTCAATACAAAGTTTACCTGCAAAGAACGAGCAGATAGTAATGTTCTAAATGAATAGAAAACTTATCATCTAGTTCTGTCTGTTCATAGTGTCAGATGCTCTCCATTTTGTTTTCTGTGGTCGACTGCAAGTACTGTCTCACGTACAACCCTATTACCTTCTTGTTCTCTCCCTCTCTTTCTCTGTTGCTCGTTAACTATTATTGTGGTTTTCTGCAGGATGCGTCCTGCTGATCTGGTAGTCTCACTACTATAGTACTTGTCTAGTACTTGGCAGCAACACTTCAGTGGTCTTAAGTCACTCACTATATTGGGGACATATAAACACTATTTAGGTGTGACATGACTCTTTTGAAGCTATTCTGCAAAGCATTTATCTGTCTGTCACTCGGATCAAAGTACTGAGCTGTCATCTCTCCCTTGTCCCTGTAAGGATAGCGTGGGGACATGCTAGACATCAACAATGTCTGGTCTGTCTCTTAGTTCTCTCTATATAGTGATAGCAAAGACATATTTCCTTCAAAAATGGCCGAGAATCAAATCAAACAAGAAAATGTGACATTGCTTGTAAAAAGGGCTATACAAATAAATGTTGATTTAAATGTGATGAAATCAGATTGTTCCTGGCTTTCGTCAAGAAAATCAAGATATATCAGCTATCCTTGAGTTATCAATACAAAAATTATGTGTTAAGTACATGACTGTACTAGACAGTATCTAGTCATTTTGTCAAATAATTAGGTCTAACTGCACTATTGGTGCGCTTCTCTTTACTGAACCAATGAGCATGAAGTAAACACATAATGGTTTCGCAATCAATGTGTAACACCAATCAGAATATAGATGCAATGCAAGGCAGTAAGACAATGCTGCCTGAATGGGGTGTTACTTAAAGTTAGAAGAGTAATCTCAGCCAATCAAACACAACCTCACTTCTGAAGAGTTGAATGCGTACATAAACGTTTCCACTGAACAAAGACACAGATGTAAAGATGAGAGCTTCAAAGATGGTCACGCTTGGTTTTGTAGTTTTACTCATCTGGGAACGTGGTAAGTTCAAATGGACTTTGTCATTCATACACATCCTTTGTATGGAATATGATGGATTTCTGGTCATCACAATGTCTTCTCCTTGTTGCAGTTCATGTGCTAGAGGCAACACGGTCTTCAGCCATACGTCTAGACAGTCATTTTAAGTCTGTCAATTTTGGAGACACGGTGACTATGCCCTGCCTCTACCATGATGATATTGTGAACCACTTTTCTTGGTACCGGCAAACCCTAGGAGATAAACCAAAGCTGGTATCTACAGTGTATAAGTATGGCCTAAATGCCAGTCTGTACAATGAGTTTAAGAACAATCCTCGCTTCTCTGTACAACATGATGAAGGAGCAAATAACCTGACGATCTCAGATGTCCGACCTTCAGATTCAGCTATGTACTTCTGTTCTAAAGGATACGGAGCTGGGATGATTGATTTTGCTGATGGTGTCTTCCTCAACGTAAAAGGTATGTTTTAAAAAAGCAGAACATTCTCATTTGATTCTAGATTAAATACTATTTGTTTTGAGTTGATTAGATTTGATGAGTTGATGAGATTTTAGGTAATTTAGGTGAACATTCATGCAATATGAACATTCTGGTTTCTTTGTCTACAAACAAATTGTACATCCTCTTGTTAGGGCGCATCTTCAGTATAATTTTTTTTGTAACCGTGAGTGTCTTAGTAACACAAACCAGGATAATCCTGGACTAACTTGGACAGACTTTGATCAAAATGTAATTGCAAATTCCTATGATTTTTGTTTAAGTTATTATAGTTTAAATACCTGCAGAAGATAACCAGACAAAATGTTTTAGGTGCAGGTTACAATACCAAAGCAGTTGTCCAGCAACCAGTGTCTGAGTCCATCCAGCTAGGAGACTCTGTAACTCTGAGCTGTACAATACACACTGAGACCTGTGCTGGAGAACACAGTGTCTATTGGTTCAGACATGGCTCAGGAGAATCCCATCCAGGAATCCTCTACACCCATGGAGGCAGGAGTGATCAGTGTGAGAAGAGCCCTGAGGCTGGGTCTCCTACACAGAGCTGTGTCTACAACCTCCCCAAGAGGAACCTCAGCCTCTCTGATGCTGGGACTTACTACTGTGCTGTGGCTTCATGTGGGGAGATCCTGTTTGGAAATGGGACCATGGTTAATATTGACGGTCAGAAATTACTTTTAAAAACAATTTTTAATATAATTAATTGACTACAATTATTAATTGTAATAACTAATAAAAAAAACTTTGGTGTAAAACCTTTTAGTGTCTTCAGATCTGCTTCTCCTTGTATACTTCTTGGGTGCAGCAGTAGGACTCTTGTTCATGCTGATCATTGCGCTGACCTGCTTTATGATTAAAATAATCAAGAATCAATGTCCTCACTGCAGAGGTAGGTGATTCTAATGTAAAGGCAACCAGTAAACACTCCTGATAATTGTATTATTGTTATTATTATTACATTTGTACTTCACAATTGCAAGCATTTAAGTAACTACTAAAACATGACAAATAATCTTGACTTCTTAAAACTCTGCACCATTAGCTTCTGGATCAGTCTCTCAGGCAACATGTTCAATCTCTCCTGGATACAGAGAGGTAGGTTTCCCTCAGCAATTTTGCAGTGTCGTAATGCAATAGCCCCACACTTGTATAGACTAGTCCGCTAATCAGGGTTACAAATTCTGTGTTTGATGATGAGCAATATGGATAACGACAAGTGTTACACGATTAAAATACACTATCTGACAAGTAATACACGTTTTTACGAAACTTTTCCACTGGTAGGGCCAAGATGCAGAAAACCTTCATTACGCTGCTTTGAATCTTAAGAAGAAGAAATCCAAGCCGAGGAGAGAGAGAGATCATGTGGAGAGAGACACAGTGTACTCTGGTGTTAGAGAATAGAGCTGGGAGAGAAGAGATGCTCTGATGTGTTTGTCGGCAGAATAAAATTTTATTGAGAATGTGTGTGATGATCTCTTGTTCTGAATCATTTGATGACTAAGGCTTTATTAAGTGTATAAAGTAATGACAATAATCTGCTCTGCACCAAAGTACATTCATTGAAGCAGATGACGTTGCGTGGAAGCAAGTTCATAAACATAGTTGAAAATGTTAAAATGTCAGTTTGTAAACCCTCAGGGACCCACATAATGGGGACTGGTCTGTCTTGCCTGTTCAAAAGCTAAGCCTTTTATTAAACCTCAAATTTTTGTCACATCCAATCAACGTTTTACGCTTGAGCTAAACACCCCATGAAAGTCAAATTCACACAGTGCCCAGTTTGTGAGATAATAAAGCCACAGTCACACACTGACACAATTTTAAAAGGTTCTAGATTTTTTTTTTTGTAAAAACACTTGATTGTTTCATAAAAAAGTACAACAATATGGTTTTAGAGCAAACAGGTCGACTTCTATGGCTGTGATGGAACTGGTGGAGGAAATAGCAACTGCGTCTGAAAATAAAGATTATACGGTTGGTGTCTTCATAGATTTAAGCAAAGCCTTAAATCTATTTACGTGCACATAAATAATGTTCGTAAAACAGCAAAATTACACATGGAGTTCCCCAAGGCTCAGTACTGGGACCAGAATTATTCATAATATATATAAATGATATCTGTAAAATGTGTACAAATCTACGTTGTATATTATTTGCAGATGATACAAGTCTATACTGCTCCGGAAAAGATCTAGACCAACTCTTGGAAACAGTTGAAAGAGAACTTACAACTCTAAAGAAATGGTTTGATGTCAATAAATTGGCAATAAACCTGACAAAAAAATGTCATATAAAAATGTATAGTGTGGAAATTGAAAGAGTGTCTTCAACTACATTTTTGGGAATCAATATAGAAGACAAACTTAATTGGAAAATGCACATAAACATTCTTAAAACAAAATTAAATACTCTGTCAATCATTATGCACTTAAATTATTGTATAATTCTCTCACACTTCCATATCTTAATTACTGTGGTGGAAATATGGGGGAATATTTAAAAAACAATTATTCAACCAATTTTTCTGCTACAAAAGAAATCCATTAGAATGGTTAATTACGCTAATTACTATAACCCAACAAACGCTCTTTTTATTACATTAAAAACCTTAAATTTGCATGATCTTGTTGATCTTAATACTGCAATTGTGATGTATAAGGCACTTAACCATTTGCTCCCTCACAGTTTCCAAGAGAAGTTCAAACCGAGAGAGACTGGGTACAACCTCAGAGGATTGTGTCTCTTTCAGAAAGTAAATGTAAGGACTAACGTCAAAAATAGATGTACTTCCCTAAGAGGAGTTAATTTATGGAACAGTTTGGAGGAGACATTAAAAGACTCTAAAAGTATTTACATTTTCAAAACATAATTTAGATCCAATGTACTGAAAAATATCAAGAAATTGAAAGAATTACTGTGAGTGTGTTTGTACAGATCAGTAACTGTTTGTGTCTGTTTATGTTTATATTATACATATTTATGCATATAAAAAAGTGTTATATGTGTCTGTGTGTATAGATTTATATTATGTTCATCTGTCGCTGTCTGGCACGTCATACTTAAAGTTATTAAGGTTAGGCAAAATAAGTGTTAAACACTTATGGTGTGTAAAATGTTTTCGTTCTTTATTAATATGCTTTTTTTATTGTTTTGTTTTTTGTATTTCTATGGACTGAAGAAAAAATAAACTAACTAACACAAATACAAACATTCCTCGCATTATAGCCAGAGCAGCCTCAAGGTCTTCTGTTGTCATTCTGCTAGACCTCTCCGCAGCATTCGACACAGTCAACCACCAGATCCTGCTCGCCACACTCGAAGAGATTGGCATCACTGGCACTGCGCTTAAATGGATCTCATCATACCTGACAGGAAGATCCTATCAAGTCTCCTGGGGAGGGAAAACATCTGGTACCCGCCTGCTCTCCACTGGGGTCCCACAGGGTTCCGTCCTTGGCCCGCTCCTATTCTCTCTTTACACCACCTCACTCGGGCCAATCATCGCCTCCCATGGCTTCTCCTATCACTGCTACGCTGACGACCCGCAGCTATATCTATCCTTTCCCCCAACTGATCAAGGGATATCGACCAGAATCGAGGCCTGCCTCTCTGACATCTCAGCCTGGATGACCAGACATCACCTCCAGCTGAACCTCGCCAAAACAGAACTCCTCATCATCTCTGCCAAACCCTCAATCACCCACGATCTCTCCATCACTATGGGATCTGCAACAGTGACCCCTCCGCCAGGAACCTGGGGGTCACCTTGGATGACGAGCTCTCCCTCACAGCTCACATTGCCGCAGTCTCTCGGTCATGTAGATTCACCCTCTACAACATCAGGAAATCAGAAAATACCTCGCTCAACATTCCACCCAACTGCTAGTCCAAGCCCTTGTCCTCTCAAAGATGGATTACTGCAACTCGCTACTAGCCGGCCTTCCTGCAAATGCAATCCGTCCCCTTCAGAGGATACAGAATGCAGCTGCTCGTCTGGTTTTCAACCTACCCAGACGCTGTCACGTCACCCCGCTCCTCATCGCCCTCCACTGGCTTCCCGTCATGGCCCGCGTCAGATTCAAGACCCTGGTACTGACCTTCCGGGCAGTAAACGGGACTGCCCCGACCTATATCAACTCTCTCCTCCAGCCCTATATCCCCACCCGCCACCTACGGTCATCTGCTGCCAACCGTCTAGTGGTACCCCCCCTCAAGAGCACCAGAGCGCAACACAAACTCTTACACTGCCTGGCTCCCCAATGGTGGAATCAACTCCCGACCTCCATCAGAAGCACGGACTGCCTTCTAACCTTCAAAAGAAGGCTTAAAACTCATCTATTTAGAGAATTTAATGGCACTTACCAGTAGTATGTCATTTCACCTGATCTAATGTATTGTGTGTTGTATCTCTTGCTTTATATTCATAATCGTTGTGTTATGCATTTATAGTTCTTCCTTTGGCACTTATTGGTTCTCATGATGTATGATTCACGATCTAAAAATCCGACTGTGTTCGGGGTCTATCACGTTGCTTTGCTCAATGACTGATGCTCTTTGTAAAAGCTCTCTCTTGTAAGTCGCTTTGGATAAAAGCGTCTGCTAAATGAATAAATGTAAATAGAATGATACATTTTGTGCCTCATTCAGTTTAAACACCATTCTGATTTATGGGATTATTTGACATTTACATTTAAAACATGGGCGAAGCTAATTCTGGCAACGGCACTCGGGCTGCCCGTGTCATCACTCAGTCATCCAAGTACATATCATCATTCATTCACATAATTCATCATACATTACCTATCATACACTCAGCATACACTTCACTCATTCAGTACACTATTACTCATCACACACCACAGTTCACTTGCAGTAACAGCTCAAGCACACAGGTAGCGCAAGCAATCAATCATGAACACACCTGACTTGGCTAGTGCAAGCCAATTGGGGCTTCACCCGGTAAGACGGCCTTAAAAGGCTGCACGGATATCTAATACTCACACAGACCGGTTAGGATCATTACTGTTGCCTCCCACCACCATCCCCTTTCTCCCCCGGTTGTCTGTCTGTCTGAATTTATGTATATCTGTTTTCTGTCTATCGGGGGGATTATATATCCATTGCTACTTGCCTCATGTCATATATGTATGCACATATGTGTTGCTCGAGGCAGTAGGGAGCGCTTCCCCTTAGACATTACACTCCGCCAAAG
This sequence comes from Neosalanx taihuensis, assembly GCA_030340665.1. NCBI lineage: Eukaryota > Metazoa > Chordata > Actinopteri > Osmeriformes > Salangidae > Neosalanx > Neosalanx taihuensis. Next base: position 1,975,297 of record CM059313.1, on the reverse strand, counting down.
TCAAACATATTCCATGTTATGGTTATCAATAAATATTCTTTATATCAATCATCACGTGACCGTCTCGACTGAACTAGCTTGGGTGGGTGAATTCCCATCCCATTCCTACCCCAATGAATGCATAGGTCAATATTTCTACGTTCAGATCTAAGGAAGAGTGTTCATACTACATCACATGTAACTACAGCTCAGCTAACAGATACAGTGTAAGATTGACCGACTGACCACTGGCCGGTGGACACAAATGTACTACCCCACAGACGGTAAACTGGTTGGCCAGTTTACTGAAATAACAGGACAAGTAGTACGACGGACATCAGGTTGGGGTAGGCAGTTAGATGAACAGGAGGATGTGGCACAATCTGAAACACAGTTACACAGGTGTATTTTACTTGACCAGTTTTGAATTTTTGCAGATTTTTTTTAGGTATATTGTTATTGTTGCTTGCTTTCCTTCAGGTACACTGTCTGTTGTCTGAGCCTGTTGCACATGCATGCCATGTAATTGTAACTTGTTTGGCTGAATGCTCTTGCAGCTCCTCCCTTTGGCACTTGTTTGGTTTCACACGATGTATGTTTCATAATCTGAAAACTGTGTGCATATCTATTCATATGTCATCATGTTGCATACCATCTGATGAACGGTTTACCGGGCCGTCCAAAGCGCACCTTCCATCCAGACCAGGTGCTGGACAGGTGAATATGCAGCTAGCCAGATCCACCGACCATCTCCCCAGTACCCTTCTCATTCAACCTTGGGCAGATGGTTACCTCTAGAGAGCTGCCCCTCTTGCGCTTGTCAGCGACCCATCATGGATGTACGCAAAGTCAGCAGAAGCGCTGGACCACGAAGATATGATATCTAGTGCGAATTCAATGTGTCAGCAGAGCGTCTGCTGTTCCCCGCAGACTGCCAATGCCGAGTCCGAGATCTTACGGAGACATTGTAAAATGAAGTTGATCCGGTAGCCTCTCAACCATACAGGGCAGGCAGCTCTAGAGACCCAACCTCTAGCACCCGTTGGTGACCCCAAAGTTGTACGCAAGGCTGTGTATGAACCCAATTTAACTATATGAGAATCAGAATGAACAACGAGATGTGTCGGCAGAGCAACCAACTACAGACGACCTGTAGTACAGGGCATCTCTATAGATATCATGATTCAGAACTATGGATTCTGATTGATAGACCAGATCAGAGCACATCTGCAGATCACCATGTCTGAACCGGGATCTTAAGAGATATTCTTTAAGGGTTAAAAAGCCGACCCAACCACCATCTGCAATAACACTTATTTATACACTGCCATCATTACTTGGCTGCATGGCTGCGATCCTCGTTCATAAGAACATACACATCTGAGCTCCCATTATGTGAATTGCATTGGGCATACATAGCGCTCGTAAACCGCCGAAGACTGATGCCCCATCACTTTTAGTATGGCTGTGGGCACTTTGGATGATGCCTGGTTGGCCGCCCCAATCCGAAATCAGTGAGCTGTAGACAGCTCCGGGGACAATCCACAGCGAGCATGCAGAGCGGAGCAGTTTTGAGAACCAGTATCTCGTTGTGGCCTTGCCGGCCGCTGTGATGTACAGCGGCTTGGATGGCGAAACCCCAGGTTTCGTGACTTAGACGAAAGTGACTTAGACGAAAGCAAAATGCACAATTAGTTTGAGCAATCACAATATGAGTACCTTTGCCTGCAACATCAGTTTTTTAATGTTTCAGGACAACGTGAACATGTCGCTGGATGTGAAACATCAGAAATGTTGATGTCGCGACAAGGATCAAAAGTGGCACAGCTGGTGGTGAATTTCCTGCACCCTAAAAACCTGACTCAGACTCAAGAGGATCAACGTATGTCCCAAGCACCCTTGTCTTGACCTAGACACCAATAGCTCTTTTAGTGCCAGATGGGTAAGGTTATAGGTAGCCGTTCATCTTTAGCCAGTCGCGAGCCATGCTGAAACTGGTTGCCAGCATCGTCTCTGACATCCTCGAGGGGCAAGCCTCCACGTGAGGGGCGGGAAGTGCTTTACATTTTCCCTGAGGCAAGTAGGGTGAAGTGCCTTGCCCAAGGGCACAACATCATATAGCCACAGCCGGGGCTCGATCTCACAATCTTCCGATGATGAGGCCAACGCCTTAACCATTGAGCCATCTGACCCCCCTGAGCCATCTGACCCCCCTGAGCCATCTGACCCCGCAGCTTTCCGGAAATACCCATGACAAACACTTCCATTGCAGATTTGGAGGGATCGGACACGGCAAGCCCCACCATACCCACAGAACACGCCAGAAATAACGAATCCAACACGGCAGAAATAACGAATCCAACACGGCAGCGATAACGAAACCAAACTAGCAGCAACACTGATCATTAGACAGTCAGGGTGAGTGTTTAAATATCCGCGCGGCCTTTAAAGGCTGTCTTCCTGGACGTGGCCCAATGGGCTTGCACTAGCTGAGTCAGGTGTGTTCATGAGCGATTTTGTGTACCTGTGTATCTGAGGTGTGTAAATGAGTGATGATGTATACTGAAGTGTGTGAGTGAGTGATGACACGGGCAGCCCGAGTGTCATCCCAGAACTAGCTCTGCCCATTTATGATCAGTGACCGATGCTCTTTTGTAAAGCTCTCTTGAAAGTGGCTTCTCCTCCTACACCCTCACCCACCACCTACGGTCTTCCTCTGACAACAGTCTGGTGGTCCCACCGTTGAAGAGCACCGGGTCCCAACACAAGCTCTTCCCCTATCTGGCCCTCCGACTTCCAACCTCCATCTGATTATCTCCCCAACTTCAAGAAAAGGCTTGAGACACACTTATTCTATGAGTACAACGGTACATACGGTACGGAATGATTTGCTGGCATGATGTTATCTTCTTCCAAGATCACAATGACTCTTTTGAGGGACTTGTTGCTCTTGTCTCTTGTCTCTTCTCTTGTTGCTCAGTCTGGGACCACCAGACTGTTGTCAGAGGAAGACCGTAGGTGGTGGGTGACTTTGGATAAAGGCGACTGTGTCTGCTTAATGAACAAATGTAAAAATTTCAATATAAATGAAAAAAAATATGGTAGCATAGTACAATAATATCTTTATTCATTAACTACTGTCTAACAATGCAATACCAATTACAATAGTGCCGATAGTAATGTCTGAAGTGTAATATTTACATGATCTAACTGCTGTGGAGCAATTAAGAGTTCTTCATCCAGTTAAACTCAGAATGTTTCTCGTCTCTGGAATTTACACTGAGCTATGGTGGGTTTATTCTAATGTGCAATCACCAGCTCATTCAGGATGATTTGTGAATCAAGCAAACGGACTGATCCACTTACCACTAATGGGAATCCTTAATTTGCATTGTTCAGGGTTTACAATGTTTGTCAGTTAAACCTAATTCACAGCCAGTTTAGCAGAAGTAGTCTATTTTTATACTTTTGTTGACTGAGGTATAATGTCTTGTGAGAGAACTGTCCCTGTGGTTTTGATGTGACTCAGAGGACTGTGAAGTCAGAGTAGTGAAAGACCAGTCTTCCTGTGTAACAAGTTATTTGTCTTCAGAGAAACCGTGACGTGACCACAGTGGAAAATAACTGAGCCTGTAACCTCCTTCTTATATTTGGGTTGCATTATGTAAAAAAAAAAATGACCATCTGAGGTTCATCCCCATGATTCAATAGTTGTTGTTGATTCTTTAGTTTTTTTGTTGTTGCTTGACAATGTTATCAAGTTTTATCTTTCAGGATAGTTAGCAGGTCTTATGTGACACATGAGCATCTCCTTCCTGCCCCTCACACCAGGAAGTGACATGTAAACCCTCCGCTACATAAGTATGAACTCTTTTAGTGAGTTTTTCTTCAAATGTTTCTGTGTCTTCCTTGAGGGTTTGGGTTTGGGCCATATGTGAAGCCCTCTGTGACATTGCTTGTGAAAAGGGCTTTGGAAATAAATTGATCTGATTTTGGTAATAGTGTTATGGAATCTGGGTAAATGAAAGGACACCAAGTTCCCTGACATGGATATATGTAGTTCACCTCTCAGTCTATAGGGAGCAGCACCCACACAACATTGTATTACATTCAGTGTTGATTCTATGTTAAGTGAATGTGCCTAAAATACCACCTATGTTGGTTAATTACCACAGTTTCTATCATGACACCTCACCCAAAAAAGCAACACAAAGTTTAACTTTAACCTGCTCAACACATCCTTGTACATGGGGGAGGGTTTACAGTATGAATGATTCATCTGTGAATCTTCCACACAGTTTAGTTTGTTGTACTGGTTTGTATTTGCCACAAATGACAAGTGCCATATTTGGTCTTATCTCCAAACAGTATCTCCCCACATGAGGCCACAGCACAGTAGTAAGTCCCAGCAGCAGAGAGGCTGAGGTTCCTCTTGGGGAGGTTGTAGACACAGCTCTGTGTAGGAGACCCAGCCTCAGGGCTCTTCTCACACTGATCACTCCTGCCTCCATGGGTGTAAAGGAATCCATCCATCCATTTTCTTCCGCTTATCTGGGGCAGGGTTGCGGGGGCAGCAGTCTGAGCAGGGAAGCCCAGACTTCCCTCACCACACACACCTCCTCCAGCTCCTCCGGGGGGATCCCGAGGCGTTTCCAGGCCAGCCGAGAGACATAGTCCCTCCAGCGTGTCCTAGGTCTTCCCCGGGGCTGCCTCCCGGTGGGACATGCCTGGAACACCTCCCGAGGGAGGCGTCCAGGAGGCATCCGAAACAGATGCCCGAGCCACCTCAGCTGGCTCCTCTCGACGTGGAGGAGTAGCGGTTCTACTCCGAGCTCCTCCCGTGTGACCGAGCTCCTCATCCTATCTCTAAGAGAGCTAAATGAATAAATAAAAATCTATTTTTATTCAAACATGTTAAAATCAGATGGATTTTGGCTCTCGTAAAGGACATCAAAATTTATCAGCTATCCTTGAGTTAACATTACAAAATTGATATGTTAATTGTATGTAATGTAATGTTGACTGTAGTAGACAGTATCTAGTTATTTTGTCAAATAATTAAGTCCAACTGCCCTATTGGTGCGCTTCTCATTACTGAACCAATGAGCATGAAGTAAACACATAATGGTTTCTCCATCAATGTGTAACACCAATCAGAATATTGATGCAATGCAAGGCAGTAAGACAATGCTGCCTGAATGGGGTGTCACTTAAAGTTAGAAGAGTAATCTCAGCCAATCAAACACAACCTCACTTCTGAAGAGTTGAATGCGTACATAAACGTTTCCACTGAACAAAGACACAGATGTAAAGATGAGAGCTTCAAAGATGGTCACGCTAGGTTTGGTAGTTTTACTTCACTTGGAATGCAGTAAGTTCAAATGGACTTTGTCATTCATACACATCCTTTGTAGTGAATATGATATATTTCTGGTCATAATATTTTCTCTTTGTTGCAGTTCATGTGCTAGAGGCAACACAGTCTCCAGCCATACGGCTAGACAGTCATTTTAAGTCTGTCAATGTTGGAGACACGGTCACTCTGCCCTGCTTCAACCATGATGATATGGTGAACCACCTTTCTTGGTACCGGCAAACCCTAGGAGATAAACCACAGCTGGTATCTACAATGTATAAGTATGGCCTAAATGCCAGCCTGTTCAATGAGTTTAAGAACAATCCTCGCTTCTCTGTACAAGATGATAAAGGAGCAAATAACCTGACAATCTCAGATGTCCGACCTTCAGATTCAGCTATGTACTTCTGTTCTAAAGCATACATGGCTGGGAAGATTGATTTTGCTGATGGTGTCTTCCTCTACGTAAAAGGTATGTTTCAAACAAGCACAACATTATCATTTGATTTTTTATTAAAAATGATATGTTTTGAATTGATTTGAATCTTAGGTAATTTAGGTGAACATTCATGCAATATTAACATTCTACTTCATTTGTCTTCAACCAAGTTGTACATCCTCCGGTGCATCTGCAATAGAATTCTTGTCTAGCCGTGAGTGTCTTAGTAACACAAACCAGGAGAATCCCGCAATAACTTGGACAGAAACATGAGACTTTGATCAAAATATAATAGCAAATTCCCATGATTTTTGTTTTGGAAAGTTATTATAGATAAATACCTGCAGAAGATAACCAGACAAAATGTTTTTAGGTGCAGGTTACAATACCAAAGCAGTTGTCCAGCAGCCAGTGTCTGAGTCCATCCAGCTAGGAGACTCTGTAACTCTGAACTGTACAATACACACTGAGACCTGTGCTGGAGAACACAGTGTCTATTGGTTCAGACATGGCTCAGGAGACTCCCATCCAGGAATCCTTTACACCCATGGAGGCAGGAGTGATCAGTGTGAGAAGAGCCCTGAGGCTGGGTCTCCTACACAGAGCTGTGTCTACAACCTCCCCAAGAGGAACCTCAGCCTCTCTGATGCTGGGACTTACTACTGTGCTGTGGCCTCATGTGGGGAGATCCTGTTTGGAAATGGAACCAAGCTGCATATTCAAGGTAAAGCACCAATATATTTCAAACATCTTCGTAGGGGAAATACCAAGTGAATATTTGATTAAGATCATAATTTGAACAGTGTTTCTTTCCAATAAAATCCTTCCTAATTCTGAATGAACGGAAAATTAATTGGCCTTCCAAGTTTCAGATGTTCAAGATGGTCAGAATCATCTTTCTCTCTTCATCCCATTTTGCCTTTTGACAACTGTTTTGATAATGAGTGTGACTCTCAACATTATCGTCTGTTGGAAAATGAAGAGTACACATGGTGGTGTCTGCACAGGTACAGAATGACTTTACCCAGACACATTACCAGTTTATTCCTGAAACATTTAGGGAGCTATTTTCACTTAGTCGTCACAATATGTCAATTTTGCTTAACGACATTACATAATTACTAACTAGCAACTATTTCAGCTGAAGTACAATGTAACAGACATCTATTATTGTTTTGTTTTTTTTATGGATCACTCTGATAGTGTTTTCTTGTGTTCATCCTGTAAGAAGGACAAGACACATCTGACTTCCAAACAGACTTGAGGACGGCCTCTGTCACCAGAGCAAATGAACAGGTTAGTTCAGAAGAATACTTTCCTGAATTGTAATTAGGTACAGCGCTTTAACTGCTTAGACTATTTAGTCAATTAATACATTTTTGGGTGTATTTCTGTATTCAACTTAACACCTCAAGTAAAGTGGCTGAGTGGTGAGGGAATCGAGAAAGTAATCAGAAGGTTGTGAATTTATTTTCCGGCTGTGCCAACATGATGTCGTGTCTTTGGGCAAGGCACTGCACCTTACCTGCCTGACAGGAATGTCCCTGTACTTCCTGTAAGTGTTCTGGATAAGAGTGTTGGCTAAATGGAACTCAGCAACCTTGTTTAATTGTGAGCAGTTAGAAGGAACTTGCTTGTTTACCCGCATAAAAAATGACCTGCATATTGTCAAAAATGGTTATTCAGTGTTATTTTGTCCCAGGTCTGTGGTGATGTTAACCTGAACTACTCCACTTTAAAGTTTACTGACAAGAAAAACAAGCCAAGGAGAAAAAATGAAAACCCAATCTACTCTGAAGTGAGGCCTCAATTTCACCAACCGTCTCCAGAGGAGGGAATGCCTTACTGAATTGCTCCTTTCTCAGGTGCCCAAGTTTTTCTCCTTTAGTGAGTTTTTCTAGAAATGTTTTCCTTGTCTTCCTTGAGGGTTTATGTTGATGAAGTATTGATGATGATGTTAATGAAGAATATTTTTTTATTCATCTAAAACTTATAATTCAGATATGTATTTCTGTGCTCACAATGGATAGTCTGTGGAATATGCGGTTAAAGATGATTAAATGTAAGACAATAAAGTATGTTTCCAATGTGATGATTTTGTATCCACCACACACAGTTAGTTAACAATCAAAATGAAGTGTATTACATCTTAAAAAAATTATAGAAAATACTTTTTTCCAGTACAGGCCGGATTGTGTAACTCTAAACTGTTCAAAACACAGACAGGACAGTGTCTTGTTCAGTCACGATTCAGTCTATTCAGGAACTTTTACACCCATGGAAGTAGGAGTCAGGGTTAAAGAAGGCTGGTTCTCCTATACAGAGCAGGTTCATGATGTCGTCTTCTCAAGGTATCTATAGCTGTATCCTGTATGAACCTCACAGTGACTTTGCGGTGTGTCTACAGAATAAGACAACCGTTTCCCAGCCAGACCCCTAGCTAAGGCCACCCCTCCCTTCAGACAGGAAGTTCCCTTCAAGATGTTGGTGAGACAGACCTGAAAACAGACTGCTAGAGCAGGGATACATCTGAAACCGTTAGGACAGTGGGCCTCAAGGTCTGGAGTTTGACACCCCTGATCTTAAACATGTAGGAAAGTGGGCCTGAGAACCAGGGCTGGAAACCACTGATCTAGACAGTATGGCCTCTTGCACATAACCTTACTTTGTTTCTCTTCCTTTCACTCTGTTTCTGTCTGACGTTGTTTCAATCAATCTGTTGCGTCACAGCAAAGTTCCTTTTAATTTGTTCAAAGTTTTTTTCATCTACGTCACCAATGCTGATTCTCCTCCAATCGAGCATGTTTCGTTCAGGGGGACAGACCTTGGTGGCTAAAGTATGATTATGATAATGCGTTATGATTTGTAAACATTATCAGACATGGTCTGGGTTGAATTGGTGTTAGACAACATGCTCAGAGTTGTAGCCAAGTAGTTCGTGGGTGAAAGATAGAGACCAGATCATGTATCTAACATTATACATTTATTCATTTAGCAGATGCTTTTATCCAAAGCGACTTACAGTAAGTACAGGGACATTCTCCCTGAAGCAAGTAGGGTGAAGTGCCTTGCCCAAACACACAACGTCACATAGCCACAGCCGGTGTTCGATCTCACAACCTTCCGATCATGAGGCAATCTCCTTAACCCGCTGAGCCATCTGACTCCCATGTACATGATCTCGATGGAGACAGGAAGTCACTGTGTTTCATGTAGATCACCCGACCTCAGAATGGAAAGAGTCACATTGGTCACCTGAGGAAGGTGCTGTAGCTGTGTTGGTATCTGTGTGCATGTGTGTCAATACATAGTTTACCTGCAAAAAATCAGCAGATACTAATGTTCTAAATGAATCCAAAAATTATCATCTAGTGCTGTCTGTTCATAGTGTCAGATGCTCTCCATTTCTGTTTTGTTTTCTGTGGTCTACTGCAAGTACTGACTCACATACAACCCTATTACCTTCTTGTTCTCTCCCTCTCTTTCTCTGATGCTCATTAACTATTATTGTGGTTTTCTGCAGGATGCGTGCTACTGGTCTGGTAGTCTCACATTCAGTACTTGGCTGCAACACTTCAGTGGTCCTAAATCACTCACTATATTGCACTTCTGGTTGGATGCTAACTGTATTTCATTACCCTGTATTTGTACCTGTGTAATGACAATACAGTTGAATCTAATCTAATATCGGGGACATATAAACACTCTTTAGGTATGAACAGACCCTTTTGAAGCTATTCTACAAAACATTTGTCTGTCTTTCACTAGGATCACAGTACTGAGCCGTCGTCTCTCCCTCGTCTTCTTAAAGACAGACAGTGTGGAGCCATGCTGGACATCGACAATATTGCTCTGTTTCTTTTTCTGTCTGTAAATAGTGATAGCTAAGACATAGTCCATGTTTCCATCACAAACTGTTGAGAAACAAATCAAACTATCAAATGTGGCATTGCTTGTATAAAGAGCTATACAAATGAATGTTGATTTAAACATGTTAAAATCAGATCGATTTTAGCTTTCGTAAAGGACATCAAAATATATCAGCTATCCTTGAGTTAACAATACAATTTTTTTTTGTAAATTATAGGTCTGTAATAGACAGTATGTAGTTATTTTGTCAAATGATTGGGTCCAACTGCACTATTGGTGCGCTTCTCTTTACTGAACCAATGAGCAGTAAGTAAACACATAATGGTTTCTCCATCAATGTGTAACACCAATCAGAAAATAGATGCAATACAAGGCAGTAAGACAATGCTGCCTGAATGGGGTGTTACTTAAAGTTAGAAGAGTAATCTCAGCCAATCAAACACAACCTCACTTCTGAAGAGTTGAATGCGTACATAAACGTTTTCACTGAGCAAAGACACAGATGTAAAGACGAGAGCTTCAAAGATGGTCACGCTAGGTTTGGTAGTTTTACTTCTCTGGGAATGTGGTGAGTTCAAATGGACTTTGTCATTCATACACATCCTTTGTATGGAATATGATGGATTTCTGGTCATATTATTTTCTCCTTGTTGCAGTTCATGTGCTAGAGGCAACACAGTCTCCAGCCATACGTATTGACAGTCATTTTAAGTCTGTCAGTGTTGGAGACAAGGTCACTCTGCCCTGCTTCAACCATGATGATATGGTATACTACCTTTCTTGGTACCGGCAAACCCTAGGAGACACACCACAGCTGGTATCTAAAATGTATAAGTATGGCCTAAATGCCAGTCTGTACAATGAGTTTGGGAACAATCCTCGCTTCTCTGTACAAGATGATAAAGGAGCAAATAACCTGACAATCTCAGATGTTCGACCTTCAGATTCAGCTATGTACTTCTGTTCTAAAGGATACAGAGCTGGGATGATTGAATTTGCTGATGGTGTCTTCCTCTACGTAAAAGGTATGTTTCAAACAAGCACAACATTATCATTTGATTTTTGATTAAATACGATATGTTTTGAGTTGATTCGAATCTTAGGTAATTTAGGTGAACATTCATGCAATATGAACATTCTAGTTAATTTGTCTTCAACCAAGTTGTACATCCACCGATGCATCTGCAGTAGAATTCTTGTGTAGCCGTGAGTGTCTTAGTAACACAAACCAGGAAAATCCCGCAATAACTTGGACAGACATATGAGACTTTGATCAAAATATAATAGTAAATTCCCATGATTTTTGTTTTGCAAAGTTAATATAGATAAATACCTGCAGAAGATAACCAGACAAAATGTTTTTAGGTGCAGGTTACAATACCAAAGCAGTTGTCCAGCAACCAGTGTCTGAGTCCATCCAGCTAGGAGACTCTGTAACTCTGAGCTGTACAATACACACTCAGACCTGTGCTGGAGAACACAGTGTCTATTGGTTCAGACATGGCTCAGGAGAATCCCATCCAGGAATCCTTTACACCCATGGAGGCAGGAGTGATCAGTGTGAGAAGAGCCCTGAGGCTGTGTCTCCTACACAGAGCTGTGTCTACAACCTCCCCAAGAGGAACCTCAGCCTCTCTGATGCTGGGACTTACTACTGTGCTGTGGCTTCATGTGGGGAGATACTGTTTGGAAATGGAACCATTCTGAATATGAAGTTATCTGGTGAAGACCAGATGAGAATCCTGGTGCTTCTCTCCATCATGAGAACTGGAGTTCTTCTCTGTTGTCTGTTAATGGTTATCATCTTCTGTTTGATAAAGAAATCCAGATAAAGGTGATATCCATCTTGGAGCTGTACTTTGTCATATATGTTTTACTAATGCAAGTATTTTGTCAATTGATTAGCAAAGTATACAACATTTTAATTATAAGAATATTTCCCAAAAAGCATTTTGTAGATCTTTTAGTAATAACCTCAGCTGGCTTCTTTGTACTGGATGTTTATTCCTAATTCAAATAAAGCTGTTGACTAACACAACAAAAAGCTGAAGGTGAAGCTGAAGCTGGCAACATGAGGGCCATGAAAGAGTGTATGCTGAGAGCTCAAATATATTACTACAGTGTAACATAGCCATTGCTCCCCTTAACCCATCCACAATTCCACTAAATACACAAACAGGTTTAATTGCTTAATGTTATAACTTATTACACTCCGGTACACTCTTGCCCCCCGGACATCCCCAATCCCACCCCCCATCCCCTACCCCCCGCAACGTCACAATCTCACGCTTCAAAGTGAAAGTAAAACGATCGCTTTTCACAAACCTCTCTGGCAACATATGCTCATATCTCCGGAACCCGACCACCCACCCACCTCCCCAATACCTTGTTCGATTCGTCTGGACCCCACCACATCAACCCTGCCCTCACCCCCCCCCCCACACACACACACACACACACGAGCCCCCCGCCCTCCTCGAACGCTGATCGCCCCCCCCACCCCAAAACGACCCAAAACAGACACAATTCACACAAATAACCCACCCACTCCTTCCCCACTACCCCCCACCAACCGGACCCACATCTTTGATAGCATGCTAGCGAAACATATGCTGATGCACTAGCATTTAGCGTAAGTGCTAATTTCAGCATTGGTTGCTAATGTTAGCAAACAGCATATCTTTACAGCTAGTTGGAATGTCAGCTGTAAATCCTGACTGATAAGCACAAGCAAATACATATGAGCCCATTAAAGAAGTCAAAAACCCACATTTTTGATAGCATGCTAGCGAAAGAGTTGAAAAAGATGTTCACTTACCTCAGACTTCCAGAGAGGAAGAGTTGAGTTGGAGTACAGTTTATAAATCCACCCGAAAGACAAAGAGCCAATTCGATTCCTCCAGTAAATATCCTCCAATCAAAGTTGCATGTCATAAAACAGCCACCTCACAGCTTCTCCCCCTCTCCTCAAGCATGCTGAGGTTGCTAAGCAAGCAAGTTGCAGTTGCACCTGGAACTGTAAATGGCAGTTGGAAAAGACAGAGAAAATGCTTAGAGCACCCCTCGAACAGGAATGATTTCTGGCCAAACTGTGTTTTCAGTCATAAAACCAGATTAACGTGAAGCCGGCTGAGCCCTTCCTGAACGTCTACATAGGCATTTTGTGTTGATAAGTGAAGAAATGTGCTCTTGGGAGCAATTATAAAAAGTGTTAGTTTGTTTTCCTCCAGAAACTTTCCCGCCACTTTTAACATGGGAGTCTATGAGGCTGTTCATGGGTGCTGCGGCCGAATCTTCGCATGTCAAGCTAAAATGATATATCTGACAGATAAAGTAAGGCAAATGTGAGCTAGAGGACACATTTTCCTACGTTTCTATGTATAAATTGTGTCTGTAGTGGTGCATTTGAGGCCACGGTAGTCGAATACGTTGTATTTTTTCACTGATCTTTCTCTCTCCTCTCCACTCTAGCGATGACATTTTATTGGTGTGGTTTTTAGCAATTCTTGGCAAAACTGTTTGCCAAAAGTCTTAGATAAGACATAGCACACGTCGCGGCCGAGCCGCACGTTTTGATACCACTTTTGTGTATATGCGCCAAAAACACTGGTAGGAGTTGCAAGCCCCAAAAAAAAGAATAAATACATAATAAGTAAAACGGGGAATAACAGCACGCACACAATTATTCCACAAACACAAATAAAAAAATTTGAAATGTTACTAATAAGTCTGAGTTCTTTAAGTGGCTGTAGCTTTTAACTGACAGAAAGATGATGATTCCACACCTCAAAGAAAGTCATTGAGGTTGCGATATGTAGCTAGCTACAAGTGCAGAACAAAATTTTTCCACTGATGAAAACCAAGTGCTAATAGTTAACCTGCAGTCCTTTATGCACTAAACTTGCCTAAAAAGCTCTACAAGAGAATAAATGGCCTTTGTGTTAAATATATTGACGTTTGTTTTCATAGTGTACATACTGTATATAGAGGCCTACTTCACCAAAAGTAGTTGCTGTAAAGCTTACACCAAAGATAAACAGCCTTAGTGATAGACAAACCGTTCTCCATTGACAACAGGCTCCGAGTTGTAGCCAAGTAGACTTGGTGGGTGAAACATAGAGACTAGGGGTCTCATTTATAAATGTTGCATACCGACAAAACAGTGCTGAAAATGTGTGTACGTCACTTCCCACTTGATAATGTGCAGTCCTGTACGCACAACTTATTTTTCCCCTAAAAAGATTTGCAGTGATTCACCATGTGAAGAACAATCAGGTGCCAGGGTCATGAGATACTAGATTAGCATTCATGAGGTACTTTGAATTAACCATTCATAGTTAAAAATGTGTGTTCAGGTCAGGGTGCAATGATATTTAACGTACGCACACTTGTGGGTAATCTGTGATTTATAAAGGGAATTTTGCTTAGAAGTGTGCGCACACGGTTGTATAAATCAGATTTTTTTGTGGCTTTTGGTCGTACGTACACTTTTAGTAAGAATCCTACTCAGTTTTATAAATGAGACCTCAGATCCTGTATCTAACATTATAAATGATCTCTATAGAGACAGGAAGTCACTGTGTTTCATGTAGGTCTGCTTGACCTCAGAATGGAAAGAGTCACATTGGTCACCTGACAAGGTGCTGTAGCTGTATTGGTATCTGTGTGCATGTGTGTCAATACAAAGTTTACCTGCAAAGAACGAGCAGATAGTAATGTTCTAAATGAATAGAAAACTTATCATCTAGTGCTGTCTGTTCATAGTGTCAGATGCTCTCCATTTTTTTTTTCTGTGGTCGACTGCAAGGACTTTCTCACATACAACCCTATTACCTTCTCATCCTCTCCCTCTCTTTCTCTCTGTTGCTCGTTAACTATTATTGTGGTTTTCTGCAGGATGTGTGCTACTGGTCTGGTAGTCTCACATTCAGTACTTGGCTGCAACACTTCAGTGGTCTTAGGTCACTCACTATATTGGGGACATATAAACACTATTTAGGTGTGAAATGACACTTTTGAAGCTATTCTGCAAAGCATTTATCTGTCTGTCACTCGGATCAAAGTACTGAGCTGTCTTCTCTCCCTTGTCCCTGTAAGGATAGCGTGGAGACATGCTAGACATCAACAATGTCTGGTCTGTCTCTAAGTTCTCTCTGTATATAGTGATAGCAAAGATATGTTTCCTTCAAAAACGGTTGAGAATCATATCAAACAAGAAAATGTGACATTGCTTGTAAAAAGGGCTATACAAATAAATGTTGATTTAAATGTGATGAAATCAGATTGTTTCTGGCTTTCGTCAAGGAAATCAAGATATATCAGCTATCCTTGAGTTATCAATACAAAAATTATGTGTTAAGTACATGACTGTACTAGACAGTATCTAGTCATTTTGTCAAATAATTAGGTCCAACTGCACTACTGGTGCGCTTCTCTTTACTGAACCAATGAGCATGAAGTAAACACATAATGGTTTCTCCATCAATGTGTAACACCAATCAGAATATAGATGCAATGCAAAGCAGTAAGACAATGCTGCCTGAATGGGGTGTTACTTAAAGTTAGAAGAGTAATCTCAGCCAATCAAACACAACCTCACTTCTGAAGAGTTGAATGCGTACATAAACGTTTCCACTGAACAAAGACACAGATGTCAAGATGGCAGCTTCAAAGATGGTCACGCTAGGTTTGGTAGTTTTACATCTCTTGGAATGTGGTAAGTTCAAATGGACTTTGTCATTCATACACATCCTTTGTAGTGAATATGATAGATTTCTGGTCATCACAATGTTTTATCCTTGTTGCAGTTCATGTGGTAGAAGCGACACGGTCTTCGGCCATACGTCTAGACAGTCACCTTAAGTCTGTGAATGTTGGAGACACGCTGACTCTGCCCTGCTTATACCATGATGATATGGTGAACCACATTTCTTGGTACCGGCAAACCCTAGGAGACACACCACAGCTGGTATCTACAGTGTATAAGTATGGCGAAAAACCCAGCCTGTTCAATGAGTTTGAGAACAATCCTCGCTTCTCTGTACAAGATGATGAAGGAGCAAATAACCTGACAATCTCAGATGTCCGACCTTCAGATTCAGCTATGTACTTCTGTTCTAAAGCATACATGGCTAGGAAGATTGATTTTGCTGATGGTGTCTTCCTCTACGTAAAAGGTATGTTTAAACAAGCACAACATTATCATTTGATTTTTGATTAAATACGATATGTTTTGAGTTGATTCGAATCTTAGGTAATTTAGGTGAACATTCATGCAATATTAACATTCTAGTTCATTTGTCTTCAACCAAGTTGTACATCCTCTGGTGCATCTGCAATAGAATTCTTCTGTAGCCGTGAGTGTCTTAGTAACACAAACCAGGAGAATCCCGCAATAACTTGGACAGACACATGAGACTTTGATCAAAATATAATAGCAAATTCCCATGATTTATTTTGGAAAGTTATTATAGATAAATACCTGCAGAAGATAACCAGACAAAATGTTTTTAGGTGCAGGTTACAATACCAAAGCAGTTGTCCAGCAACCAGTGTCTGAGTCCATCCAGCCAGGAGACTCTGTAACTCTGAACTGTACAATACACACTGAGACCTGTGCTGGAGAACACAGTGTCTATTGGTTCAGACATGGCTCAGGAGAATCCCATCCAGGAATCCTTTACACCCATGGAGGCAGGAGTGATCAGTGTGAGAAGAGCCCTGAGGCTAGGTCTCCTACACAGAGCTGTGTCTACAACCTCCCCAAGAGGAACCTCAGCCTCTCTGATGCTGGGACTTACTACTGTGCTGTGGCCTCATGTGGGGAGATACTGTTTGGAAATGGGACCACACTGAAAATTGAAGGTCAGAAAACCATTTTGAATGTAATCAACTGAATAAAATTATTAATGATAATAACTAATACAAAAACATATGTGTAAAACATTTTAGTCTCTTCAGATCTGCCTCTCCTTCTTTACTTCTTGGGTGGAGCAGTAGGACTCTTGTTCATGCTGATCGTTGCGTTGACCAGCTTTATAATGAACAAAATAAAGAATCAATGTCCTCACTGCAGAGGTACGTGGTTCTAATGTAAAGGCAACCAGTAAACATTTCTAAGATTTATATTATTATTATTATTACATGTGTACATTCTAAAACATGACAAATAATCTTAACTTCTTAAAACTCTGCACCATTAGCTTCTGGATCTTTCTCTCAGGCAACATGTTCAATCTCTCCTGGATACAGAGAGGTAGGTTTTCCTCAGCAATTTTTCAGTGATGTAATGTAATAGCCTCACACTTGTATAGACTAGACCGCTAATCAGGGTTACAAATTCTGTTTGACAATGAGTAAAATAGACAACGAGAAGTGTTACATGAGTACAGTATACTATCTGACAAGTAATACAAATAAAAACAACTTTTCCACTGCTAGGGCCAGGATGTAGAAAACCTTCATTACGCTGCTCTGAATCTTAAGAAGAAGAAATCCAACCCCAGGAGAGAGAGAGATCATGTGAAGAGAGACACAGTGTACTCTGGTGTTAGAGAATAGAGCTGGGAGAGGAGAGACGCTCTGATGAGTATTTTGATTAATATATGGTGTGATGTTCTCTTGTTCTAAATCATTTGATGAATCAAGACTTTATTACGTTCATAAAGTAATGTCAATAATCTTCTCGGCACCAAAGTAAATTAATTAAAGCAGATGACGTTGCGTGGAAGCAAGTTCATGAACATACTTGAACATTTTAAAAAAGTCAGTTTGTCAACCCTCAGAGCCCCACATAATGGGGACTGGTCCATGTTGTGCCTCATTCAGCTGAAACACCATTCTGAATTTTGTGATTATTTTACATTTACACATGGGTAAATTTCTATCCCATTCCTAACTTAATGAATGCATAGGTGAATATTTCTGATCCAAGGAAGAGTGTTTATACTGCATATCAATGTAACTACAGCTCAGCTAACAGATACAGTTTAAATATGACCGACTGACCACTGGCTGGTGGACACAAATGCTCTACTAGTCAGAAGGTAAACTGTTCAACCGGTTTACTGAAATAAAAGGACAAGTAGTACGACATCAGGTCGGGGTAGGCAGTTAGATGAACAAGAGGATGTGGCACAGTCTGCAACACAGGTACACAGTCTGTAGCACAATTACAAGGTGTACTTTACCAATTTTGAATTTTTGTACTTGCCATGATGTATATTGTTATTGTTGCTCGCTTTCCTGCAGGCACACTATAGCCTGTTGCACATGCATGACATGTAACTGTAACTTGTTTGGCTGAATGCTCTTGCAGCTCTTCCCTTTGTTACTTCTTTAATTTCACACAATGTATGTTTCATAAACTGACAACCTGCAATGTTTGAGACTATCACGTTGTTAAGATCTGTGACCGATGATTTTTGTAAAGCTCTTTCTTGGAAGAAGCTTTGGACCGATCTGGGAATCTCAGTTAAGATTGCGGCCTGCCTCACAGACATGTCCGCCTGAATGACCAAGAACCAACTCCAGTTGAACCTCGCCAAAACAGGAATTCTCATCATATTGGCCAAACCCTCCATCTTTCACTATTTCTCCCTGGGATCTGCGACCGTGACCCCTTCATCTTCAGCCAGAAACCTGGGGGTTACCATGGATAACAAGCTCTCGCTCACACCCCACATCGCTGCAGTATCCCGGTCCATTAGATTGAGCCTCTACAACAGGGGTTTTCAAAGTCTGGGATAGTGGGCCTCTCCTAATAGAACTCAAAGGTAGCCCACCTGTGTGGCCCCCCAATGGTGGAATCAACTCCCCAACTCCATCAGAAACACTGATTGTCTCCCAACCTTCAAGAAAAGGCTCGAGACACACTTATTCTGGGAGTACAACGGTACATACGGTACGGAATGATTTGCTGGTCTTATGTGAGTTTCTTCCAAGATCACAATGACTCTTTTGAGGGACTTGTTGCTCTTGTTGGCCAGTTGTTACTGATTTTAAACCATTTTACTCTCTCTGAGGTATCTTATTATTACTTGCTTTCCTACAGGTGCACTCTTGCACGTTTGAGGTTCATGCTATGTATTTGTATCTTGTTTAACTGAATGATCTTGTGGTCCTTCCTTTTGGAAATTGTTTAGTTCAGTCAAGACACTCACGTGATTGATTGATAATAAATTGTGATTTATTGATAACCCTGACATGGGATATGTTTTACTTTGGCGGAATGGAATGTCTAAAAGGGGGGCACTTCCTATGGCCTTGAGCGACGCAAGAGTGCATACATGTATGACAAGAGCCATGGAGCAATAGACATATATAATCCCCCTGATAGACAGAAACATACAATACAATAATATAATATACACATATACAGATAGATAATACATCATATAAACAGAGACAGACAGGGGGGAGAAAGGGGATGGTGGTGGGCAGCAGCAACGACTGATCAGCGGATCAGCAGGGTGAGTGTTTGAATAGTTGCGCGGGCCGTCTTCCCATATGAGGCCCAATAGACTTGCACTAGCTGAGTCAGGTGTGTTCATGGATTACGTGTACTGCCTGTGTGCCTGCGCTGCTAGTGCATGTGAGGGAATGAGTGATGACGTGTACTGAAGAGTGTAAATCGCAATGACGTGTGGATGAGTGATGATATGAACTGAGGTGTGTGAATGATGATAATGTATACTGAAGTGTGTGAATGTTTAAGCGCAGTGTCTGAGTGCCTAGCCTGAACTTGCTGTGCCTATTTTCCCACAATGCATGGTTCATTTTCTGGCTACCCGCAATGTTTGGGGCTCAATGTTAAGACTAGTGATCCTATGCTCTTTTGGTAAAGCTCTCTCTTGGAAGTTGCTTTGGATAAAAGCAACTGCGTCAGCTAAATGAATAAATGTTAAAATGTAAATATAAATGAACAAAATAATGGTATCATAGTACAATAATATCTTTATTCATAAACTACTGTCTAACAATGCCATACCGATTACAATAGTGCCGGCTTGAGGGCAGTGCCTAGTACAGAGCAGAGGAAACATGTCTGAAGTAAAAGATTTACATGATCTAACTGTGCTGTGGAGCAATTAAGAGTTCTTCATCCTGTTAAACTCAGAATGTTTCTCGTCTCTGGAATTTACACTGAACTATGGTGGGTTTATTCCAATGTGCAATCACCAGCTCATTCAGGATGCTTTGTGAATCAAGCGGACTGATCCACTTTCCACTAATGGGAATCCTTATTCTGCATTGTTCAGGGTTTACAATGTTTGTCAGTTAAACCTAATTCACAGCCAGTTTAGCAAAAGTAGTCTATGTTATACTTTTGTTAACTGAGGTATAAAGCCTTGTGAGAGAACTGTCCCTGTGGTTTTGATGTGACTCAGAGGACTGTGAAGTCAGAGTAGTGAAAGACCAGTCTTCCTGTGTAACAAGTTATTTGTCTTCAGAGAAACCGTGACATGTGACCACAGTGGAAAATAACTGACAGCCTGTAACCTCCTTCTTATATTTGGGTTGCATTATGCAAAAAAAAATGACCAGCTGAGGTTCATCCCCATGATTCAATAGTTGTTGTTGATTCTTTAGTTTTTTTGTTGTTGCTTGACAATGTTATCAAGTTTTATCTTTCAGGATAGTTAGCAGGTCTTATGTGACACCTGAGCATCTCCTTCCTGCCCCTCACACCAGGAAGTGACATGTAAACCCTCCGCTACATAAGTATGAACTCTTTTAGTGAGTTTTTCTTCAAATGTTTCTGTGTCTTCCTTGAGGGTTTGGGTTTGGGCCATATGTGAAGCCCTCTGTGACATTGCTTGTGAAAAGGGCTTTGGAAATAAATTGATCTGATTTTGGTAATAGTGTTATGGAATCTGGGTAAATGAAAGGACACCAAGTTCCCTGACATGGATATATGTAGTTCACCTCTCAGTCTATAGGGAGCAGCACCCACACAACATTGTATTACATTCAGTGTTGATTCTATGTTAAGTGAATGTGCCTAAAATACCACCTATGTTGGTTAAATACCACAGTTTCTATCATGACACCTCACCCAAAAAAGCAACACAAAGTTTAACTTTAACCTGCTCAACACATCCTTGTACATGGGGGAGGGTTTACAGTATGAATGATTCATCTGTGAATCTTCCACACAGTTTAGTTTGTTGTACTGGTTTGTATTTGCCACAAATGACAAGTGCCATATTTGGTCTTATCTCCAAACAGTATCTCCCCACATGAGGCCACAGCACAGTAGTAAGTCCCAGCAGCAGAGAGGCTGAGGTTCCTCTTGGGGAGGTTGTAGACACAGCTCTGTGTAGGAGACCCAGCCTCAGGGCTCTTCTCACACTGATCACTCCTGCCTCCATGGGTGTAAAGGAATCCATCCATCCATTTTCTTCCGCTTATCTGGGGCAGGGTCGCGGGGGCAGCAGTCTGAGCAGGGAAGCCCAGACTTCCCTCACCACACACACCTCCTCCAGCTCCTCCGGGGGGATCCCGAGGCGTTTCCAGGCCAGCCGAGAGACATAGTCCCTCCAGCGTGTCCTAGGTCTTCCCCGGGGCTGCCTCCCGGTGGGACATGCCTGGAACACCTCCCGAGGGAGGCGTCCAGGAGGCATCCGAAACAGATGCCCGAGCCACCTCAGCTGGCTCCTCTCGACGTGGAGGAGTAGCGGTTCTACTCCAAGCTCCTCCCGTGTGACCGAGCTCCTCATCCTATCTCTAAGAGAGCTAAATGAATAAATAAAAATCAATTTTTATTTAAACATGTTAAAATCAGATGGATTTTGGCTCTCGTAAAGGACATCAAAATATATCAGCTATCCTTGAGTTAACATTACAAAATTGATATGTTAATTGTATGTAATGTAATGTTGACTGTAGTAGACAGTATCTAGTTATTTTGTCAAATGATTAAGTCCAACTGCCCTATTGGTGCGCTTCTCTTTACTGAACCAATGAGCATGAAGTAAACATAATGGTTTCTCCATCAATGTGTAACACCAATAAGAATACAGCTGCAATGCAAGGCAGTAAGACAATGCTGCCTGAATGGGGTGTTACTTAAAGCTAGAAGAGTAATCTCAGCCAATCAAACACAACCTCACTTCTGAAGAGTTGAATGCGTACATAAACGTTTCCACTGAACAAAGACACAGATGTAAAGATGAGAGCTTCAAAGATGGTCACGCTAGGTTTGGTAGTTTTACTTCTCTGGGAATGTGGTAAGTTTAAATGGACTTTGTCATTCATACACATCCTTTGTAGTAAATATGATGGATTTCTGGTCATAATATTTTCTCTTTGTTGCAGTTCATGTGCTAGAGGCGACACGGTCTTCAGCCATACGTCTAGACAGTCATTTTAAGTCTGTCAGTGTTGGAGACACGGTCACTCTGCCCTGCTTCTACCATGATGATATGGTATACTACCTTTCTTGGTACCGGCAAACCCTAGGAGACACACCACAGCTGGTATCTACAATGTATAAGTATGGCCAAAAACCCAGCCTGTTCAATGAGTTTGGGAACAATCCTCGCTTCTCTGTACAAAATGATAAAGGAGCAAATAACCTGACAATCTCAGATGTCCGACCTTCAGATTCAGCTATGTACTTCTGTTCTAAAGGATACATGGCTGGGATGATTGAATTTGCTGATGGTGTCTTCCTCTACGTAAAAGGTATGTTTTAAACAAGCACAACATTATCATTTGATTTTTGATTAAATACGATATGTTTTGAGTTGATTCGAATCTTAGGTAATTTAGGTGAACATTCCTGCAATATTAACATTCTAGTTCATTTGTCTTCAACCAAGTTGTACATCCACCGGTGCATCTGCAGTAGAATTCTTGTGTAGCTGTGAGTGTCTTAGTAACACAAACCAGGAAAATCCCGCAATAACTTGGACAGACACATGAGACTTTGATCAAAATATAATAGTAAATTCCCATGATTTTTGTTTTGGAAAGTTATTATAGATAAATACCTGCAGACAATAACCAGACAAAATGTTTTTAGGTGCAGGTTACAATACCAAAGCAGTTGTCCAGCAACCAGTGTCTGAGTCCATCCAGCTAGGAGACTCTGTAACTCTGAACTGTACAATACACACTGAGACCTGTGCTGGAGAACACAGTGTCTATTGGTTCAGACATGACTCAGGAGAATCCCATCCAGGAATCCTCTACACCCATGGAGGCAGGAGTGATCAGTGTGAGAAGAGCCCTGAGGCTGGGTCTCCTACACAGAGCTGTGTCTACAACCTCCCCAAGAGGAACCTCAGCCTCTCTGATGCTGGGACTTACTACTGTGCTGTGGCTTCATGTGGGGAGATACTGTTTGGAAATGGAACCAAGCTGCATATTCAAGGTAAAGCACCAAAACATTTCAAACATCTTCAAACATCAACTTAACACCTCAAGTAAAGTGGCTGAGTGGTGAGGGAATCGAGAAAGTAACCAGAAGGTTGTGAATTTATTTTCCGGCTGTGCCAACATGACGTTGTGTCTTTGGGCAAGGCACTGCACCTTACCTGCCTGACAGGAATGTCCCTGTACTTCCTGTGAGTGTTCTGGATAAGAGTGTTGGCTAAATGTAACTCGGCAACCTTGTTTAATTGTGAGCAGTTAGAAGGAACTTGCTTGTTTACCCGCATAAAAAATGACCTGCATATTGTCAAAAATGGTTATTCAGTGTTATTTGTCCCAGGTCTGTGGTGATGTTAACCTGAACTACTCCACTTTAAAGTTCACTGACAAGAAAAACAAGCCAAGGAGAAAAAATGAAAACCCAATCTACTCTGAAGTGAGGCCTCAATTTCACCAACCGTCTCCAGAGGAGGGAATGCCTTACTGAATTGCTCCTTTCTCAGGTGCCCAAGTTTTTCTCCTTTAGTGAGTTTTTCTAGAAATGTTTTCCTTGTCTTCCTTGAGGGTTTATGTTGATGAAGTATTGATGATGATGTTAATGAAGAATATTTTTTTATTAATCTAAAACTTATAATTCAGATATGTATTTCTGTGCTCACAATGGATAGTCTGTGGAATATGTGGTTAAAGATGATTAAATGTAAGACAATAAAGTATGTTTCCGATGTGATGATTTTGTATCCACCACACACAGTTGGTTAACAATCAAAATGAAGTGTATTACATCTTAAAAAAATTATAGAAAATACTTTTTTCCAGTACAGGCCGGATTGTGTAACTCTAAACTGTTCAAAACACAGACAGGACAGTGTCTTGTTCAGTCACGATTCAGTCTATTCAGGAACTATTACACCCATGGAAGTAGGAGTCAGGGTTAAAGAAGGCTGGTTCTCCTATACAGAGCAGGTTCATGATGTCGTCTTCTTATGGTATCTATAGCTGTATCCTGTATGAACCTCACAGTGACTTTGCGGTGTGTTTACAGAATAAGACAACCGTTTCACAGCCAGACCCCTAGCTAAGGCCACCCCTCCCTTCAGACAGGAAGTTCCCTTCAAGATGTTGGTGAGACAGACCTGAAAACAGACTGCTAGAGCAGGGATACATCTGAAACCGTTAGGACAGTGGGCCTCAAGGTCTGGAGTTTGACACCCCTGATCTAAAACATGTAGGAAAGTGGGCACTGAGAACCAGGGCTGGAAACCACTGATCTAGACAGTATGGCCTCTTGCACATAACCTTACTTTGTTTCTCTTCCTTTCACTCTGTTTCTGTCTGACATTGTTTCAATCAATCTGTTGCGTCACAGCAAAGTTCCTTTTAATTTGTTCAAAGTTTTTTTCATCTACGTCACCAATGCTGATTCTCCTCCAATCGAGCATGTTTCGTTCAGGGGGACAGACCTTGGTGGCTAAAGTATGATTATGATAATGCGTTATGATTTGTAAACATTATCAGACATGGTCTGGGTTGAATTGGTGTTAGACAACATACTCAGAGTTGTAGCCAAGTAGTTCGTGGGTGAAAGATAGAGACCAGATCATGTATCTAACATTATACATTTACATTTACTCATTTAGAAGATGCTTTTATCCAAAGCGACTTACAGTAACTACAGGGACATTCTCCCTGAAGCAAGTAGGGTGAAATGCCTTGCCCAAACACACCACTTCACATAGCCACAGCCGGTGTTCGATCTCACAACCTTCCGATCATGAGGCAATCTCCTTAACCCGCTGAGCCATCTGACTCCCATGTACATGATCTCGATGGAGACAGGAAGTCACTGTGTTTCATGTAGATCACCAGACCTCAGAATGGAAAGAGTCACATTGGTCACCTGAGGAAGGTGCTGTAGCTGTGTTGGTATCTGTGTGCATGTGTGTCAATACATAGTTTACCTGCAAAAAATCAGCAGATATTAATGTTCTAAATTAATCCAAAAATTATAATCTAGTGCTGTCTGTTCATAGTGTCAGATGCTCTCCATTTCTGTTTTGTTTTCTGTGGTCGACTGCAAGTACTGTCTCACATACAACCCTATTACCTTCTTATTCTCTCCCTCTCTTTCTCTGATGCTCGTTAACTATTATTGTGGTTTTCTGCAGGATGCGTGCTACTGGTCTGGTAGTCTCACATTCAGTACTTGGCTGCAACACTTCAGTGGTCCTAAATCACTCACTATATTGCACTTCTGGTTGGATGCTAACTGTATTTCTTTACCCTGTATTTTTACCTGTGTGATGACAATACAGTTGAATCTAATCTAATATCGGGGACATATAAACACTCTTTAGGTATGAACAGACCTTTTTGAAGCTATTCTACAAAACATTTGTCTGTCTTTCACTAGGATCACAGTACTGAGCCGTCGTCTCTCCCTCGTCTCCTTAAAGACAGACAGTGTGGAGCCATGCTGGACATCGACAATATTGCTCTGTCTCTTTTTCTGTCTGTAAATAGTGAAATCTAAGACATAGTCCATGTTTCCATCAAAAATGGTTGAGAAACAAATTAAACTATCAAATGTGGCATTGTTTGTATAAAAAGCTATACAAATTAATGTTGATTTAAACAAGTTAAAATCAGATGGATTTTTGCTTTCGTAAAGGACATCAAAATATATGAGCTATCCTTGAGTTAACAATACAAAAAGTATTTGTTAATCATAGGACTGTACTAGACAGTATCTAGTTATTTTGTCAAATGATTGGGTCCAACTGCACTCTTGGTGCGCTTCTCTTTACTGAACCAACGAGCAGTAAGTAAACACATAATGGTTTCTCCATCAATGTGTAACACCAATCAGAATATAGATGCAATGCAAGGCAGTAAGACAATGCTGCCTGAATGGGGTGTCACTTAAAGTTAGAAGAGTAATCTCAGCCAATCAAACACAATCTCACTTCTGAAGAGTTGAATGCGTACATAAACGTTTCCACTGAACAAAGACACAGATGTAAAGATGAGAGCTTCAAAGATGGTCACGCTAGGTTTGGTAGTTTTACTTCTCTGGGAAAGTGGTAAGTTCAAATGGACTTTGTTATTCATACACATCCTTTGTAGTGAATATGATAGATTTCTGGTCATAATATTTTCTCTTTGTTGCAGTTCATGTGCTAGAGGCAACACGGTCTTCAGCCATACGTCTAGACAGTCATTTTAAGTCTGTCAACTTTGGAGACACGGTGACTCTGCCCTGCTTCAACCATGATGTTATGGTATACTACCTTTCTTGGTACCGGCAAACCCTAGGAGATAAACCACAGCTGGTATCTACAATGTATAAGTATGGCCTAAATGCCAGTCTGTACAATGAGTTTAAGAACAATCCTCGCTTCTCTGTACAAAATGATAAAGGAGCAAATAACCTGACAATCTCAGATGTCCGACCTTCAGATTCAGCTATGTACTTCTGTTCTAAAGGATACATGGCTAGGAAGATTGATTTTGCTGATGGTGTCTTCCTCTACGTAAAAGGTATGTTTTAAACAAGCACAACATTATCATTTGATTTTTGATTAAATACGATATGTTTTGAGTTGATTTGAATCTTAGGTAATTTAGGTGAACATTCATGCAATATGAACATTCTAGTTAATTTGTCTTCAACCAAGTTGTACATCCACCGATGCATCTGCAATAGAATTCTTGTGTAGCCGTGAGTGTCTTAGTAACACAAACCAGGAGAATCTCATGTGGACAGACACATGAGACTTTGATCAAAATATAATAGCAAATTCCCATGATTTATTTTGGAAAGTTATTATAGATAAATACCTGCAGAAGATAACAAGACAAAATGTTTTAGGTGCAGGTTACAATACCAAAGCAGTTGTCCAGCAACCAGTGTCTGAGTCCATCCAGCTAGGAGACTCT
Source organism: Neosalanx taihuensis (assembly GCA_030340665.1). NCBI lineage: Eukaryota > Metazoa > Chordata > Actinopteri > Osmeriformes > Salangidae > Neosalanx > Neosalanx taihuensis. The sequence continues at coordinate 1,948,337 of CM059313.1, read as the reverse complement.
GTAACTCTGAACTGTACAATACACACTGAGACCTGTGCTGGAGAACACAGTGTCTATTGGTTCAGACATGGCTCAGGAGAATCCCATCCAGGAATCCTTTACACCCATGGAGGCAGGAGTGATCAGTGTGAGAAGAGCCCTGAGGCTGGGTCTCCTACACAGAGCTGTGTCTACAACCTCCCCAAGAGAAACCTCAGCCTCTGATGCTGGGACTTACTACTGTGCTGTGGCCTCATGTGGGGAGATCCTGTTTGGAAATGGGACCATGGTTAACATTGACGGTCAGAAATTACTTTTAAAAACAATTTTTAATATAATTAATTGACTACAATTATTAATTGTAATAACTAATAAAAAAACTTTGGTGTAAAACCTTTTAGTGTCTTCAGATCTGCTTCTCCTTGTATACTTCTTGGGTGCAGCAGTAGGACTCTTGTTCATGCTGATTGCTGCGCTGACCAGCTTTATGATTAAAATAATCAAGAGTCAATGTCCTCACTGCAGAGGTAGGTTATTCTATTGTAAAGGCAACCAGTAAACACTCCTGATAATTGTATTATTGTTATTATTATTACATTTGTACTTCACAATTGCAAGCATTTAAGTAACTACTAAAACATGACAAATAATCTTAACTTCTTAAAACTCTGCACCATTAGCTTCTGGATCTTTCTCTCAGACAACATGTTCAATCTCTCCTGGATACAGAGAGGTAGGTTTTCCTCAGCAATTTTGCAGTGTTGTAATGCAATAGCCTCATGCTTGTATAGACTAGTGCGCTAATCAGGGTTACAAATTCTGTGTTTGATGATGAGCAATATGGATAACGAGAAGTGTTACACGATTAAAGTACACTATCTGACAAGTAATACACATTTTTACGAAACTTTTCCACTGGTAGGGCCAAGACGCAGAAAACCTTCATTACGCTGCTCTGAATCTTAAGAAGAAGAAATCCAAGCCCAGGAGAGAGAGAGATCATGTGGAGAGAGACACAGTGTACTCTGGTGTTAGAGAATAGAGCTGGGAGAGAAGAGATGCTCTGACATGTTTGTCGACAGAACAAAATTTGATTGAGAATAATAGGTGTGATGATCTCTTGTTCTAAATCATTTTATGACTAAGGCTTTATTAAGTTTATAAAGTAATGACAAGAATCTTCTCACATAATAGGGACTGGTCTGCCTCGCCTGTTCAAAAGCTAACCCTTTTATTAAACCTCAAATTTTTGTCACATCCAATCAACGTTTTACGCTTGAGCTAAACACCCAATGAAAGTCAAATTCACACAGTGCCCAGTTTGTGAGATAATCAAGCCACAGTCACACACTGCCACAATTTTCAAAGGTTCTAGAATTCTTCTTTGTAAAAACACTTGATTGTTTCATAAAAAAAGTACAACAATATGGTTTTAGAGCAAACAGGTCGACTTCAATGGCTGTGATGGAACTGGCGGAGGAAATAGCAACTGCGTCTGAAAATAAAGATTATACGGTTGGTGTCTTCATAGATTTAAGCAAAGCCTTTGACACCATAGACCACACACTACTCCTGAACAAAATGGAGAGGTTTTGGTGATACGGGTATTGCCCATGATAGGCTTAAAAGCTATCTATACAATAGAGAACAAAACGTTCACATAAATAATGTAAATTCGGAAAACAGCAAAATTACACATGGAGTTCCCCAAGGCTCAGTACTGGGACCAGAATTATTCATAATATATATAAATTATATCTGTAAAATGTGTACAAATCTACGTTGTATATTATTTGCAGATGATACAAGTCTATACTGCTCAGGAAAAGATCTAGACCAACTCTTGGAAACAGTTGAAAGAGAACTTACAACTCTAAAGAAATGGTTTGCTGTGAATAAATTGGCAATAAACCTGACAAAAAAATGTACATTATTTTTGGAAACAGAAAAAATAGTAAACAATGTCACATAAATATGTATAGTGTGGAAATTGAAAGAGTGTATTCAACTACATTTTTGGGAATCAATATAGAAGACAAACTTAATTGGAAAATGCACATAAACATTCTTATCAAGAATATCAACAAAAATATCAAAAACCATTGGTATATTGTGCAAAATCATTATGCACTTAAATTATTGTATAATTTTCTCATACTTCCATACCTTATTTACTGTGGTGGAAATATTCAACCAATTATTTGCTACAAAAGAAATCCATTAGAATTGTTAATTACGCTAATTACTGTGACCCAAACGCTCTTTTTATTAAATTCAAAACCTTAAAATTGCATGATCTTGTTGATCTTAATACTGCAATTGTGATGTATAAGGGACATAACCATTCGCTCCCTCACAGTCTCCAAGAGAATTTCAAACCGAGAGAGACTAGGTACAACCTCAGAGGATCGTGTCTCTTTCAGAAAGTAAATGTAAGGACTAACGTAAAAAATAGATGTACGTCTGTAAGAGGAGTTCGTTTATGGAACAATTTGGAGGAGACATTAAAAGACTCCAAAAGTATTTACATTTTCAAAACAAAATTTATATCCAATGTAATAAAAAATATCAAGAAATCGAAAGAATTACTGTGTGAGTGTGTTTGTACAGATCAATAACTGTGTGTCTGTTTATGTTTATTCTATACATATTTATGCATATAAAAAGTGTTATATGTGCCTGTGTGTGTAGATTTCTATTATGTTCATCTGTCGCTGTCTGGCACGTCATACTTAAAGTTATTAGGGTTAGGCAAAATAAGTGTTAAACGTCAGCCTAAACCCTTTCGGTCTCTAAAATGTTTTTGTTCTTTATTAATATGCTTTTTTATTGTTTTGTTTTTTGTATTTCTATGGACCGAAGAAAAAATAAACGAACTAACACAAACATTCCTCGCATTATAGAATGATACATTTTGTGCCTTATTCAGTTTAAACACCATTCTGATTTATGGGATTATTTGACATTTACATTTAAAACATGGCCGAAGCTAGTTCTGGTAAAGGCACTCGGGCTGCCCGTGTCATCACTCAGTCGTCCAAGTACATATTATCATTCATTGACATAACTCATCATACATTACCTATCATACACTCAGCATACACTTCACTCATTCAGTACATAAACCGGTAAGACTGCCTTAAAAGGCTGCACGGATATCTAATACTCACACAGACCAGTTAGGATCATTACTGTTGCCTCCCACCACCATCCCCTTTCTCCCCCGGTTGTCTGTCTGTCTAAATTTATGTATATCTGTTTTCTGTCTATCGGGGGGATTATATATCCATTGCTCCTTGCCTCATGTCATATACGTATGCACGTATGTGTCGCTGAAGGCGGTAGGGAGCGCTTCCCCTTAGACATTCCACTCCGCCAAAGTCAAACATATTCCATGTTATGGTTATCAATAAATATTCTTTATATCAATCATCGCGTGAGTGTCTTTACTGAACTAGCTTGGGTGGGTGAATTCCCATCCCATTCCTACCCCAATGAATGCATAGGTCAATATTTCTACGTTCAGATCTAAGGAAGAGTGTTCATACTACATCACATGTAACTACAGCTCAGCTAACAGATACAGTGTAAGATTGACCGACTGACCACTGGCCGGTGGACACAAATGTACTACCCCACAGACGGTAAACTGTTTGGCCAGTTTACTGAAATAAAAGGACAAGTAGTACGACGGACATCAGGTTGGGGTAGGCAGTTAGATGAACAGGAGGATGTGGCACAATCTGAAACACAGTTACACAGGTGTATTTTACTTGACCAGTTTTGAATTTTTGCAGATTTTTTTTAGGTATATTGTTATTGTTACTTGCTTTCCTTCAGGTACACTGTCTGTTGTCTGAGCCTGTTGCACATGCATGCCATGTAATTGTAACTTGTTTGGCTGAATGCTCTTGCAGCTCCTCCCTTTGGCACTTGTTTGGTTTCACACGATGTATGTTTCATAATCTGAAAACTGTGTGTATATCTATTCATATGTCATCATGTTGCATACCATCTGATGAACGGTTTACCGGGCCGTCCCAAGCGCACCTTCCATCCAGACCAGGTGCTGGACAGGTGAATATGCAGCTAGCCAGATCCACCGACCATCTCCCCAGTACCCTTCTCATTCAACCTTGGGCAGATGGTTACCTCTAGAGAGCTGCCCCTCTTGCGCTTGTCAGCGACCCATCATGGATGTACGCAAAGTCAGCAGAAGCGCTGGACCACGAAGATATATCTAGTGTGAATTCAATGTGTCAGCAGAGCGTCTGCTGTTCCCCTCAGATTGCCAATGCTGAGTCCGAGATCTTACGGAGACATTGTTAAATGAAGTTGATCCGGTAGCCTCTCAACCATACAGGGCAGGCAGCTCTAGAGACCCAACCTCTAGCACCCGTTGGTGACCCCAAAGTTGTACGCAAGGCTGTGTATGAACCCAATTTAACTATATGAGAATCAGAATGAACAACGAGATGTGTCGGCAGAGCAACCAACTACAGACGACCTGTAGTACAGGGCATCTCTATAGATATCATGATTCAGAACTATGGATTCTGATTGATAGACCAGATCAGAGCACATCTGCAGATCACCATGTCTGAACCAGGATCTTAAGAGATATTCTTTAAGGGTTAAAAAGCCGACCCAACCACCATCTGCAATAACACTTATTTATACACTGCCATCATTCCTTGGCCGCATGGCTGCGATCCTCGTTCATAAGGACATACACATCTGAGCTCCCATTATGTGAATTGCATTGGGCATACATAGCGCTCGTAAACCGCCGAAGACTGATGCCCCATCACTTTTAGTATGGCTGTGGGCACTTTGGATGATGCCCGGTTGGCCGCCCCAATCCGAAATCAATGAGCTGTAGACAGCTCCGGGGACAATCCACAGCGAGCATGCAGAGTGGAGCAGTTTTGAGAACCAGTATCTCGTTGTGGCCTTGCCGGCCGCTGTGATGTACAGTGGCTTGGATGGCGAAACCCCAGGTTTCGTGACTTAGACGAAAGTGGGCAAAATAGTTTGAGAAATCACAATATGAGTACCTTTGCCTGCAACATCAGTTTTTTAATGTTTCAGGACAACGTGAACGTGTCGCTGGATGTGAAACATCAGAAATGTTGATGTTGCGACAAGGATCAAAAGTGGCACAGCTGGTGGTGAATTCCCGGCACCTTAAAAACCTGACTCAGACTCAAGAGGATCAACGTATGTCCCAAGCACCCTTGTCTTGACCTAGACACCAATAGCTCTTTTAGTGCCAGATGGGTAAGGTTATAGGTAGCCGTTCATCTTTAGCCAGTCGCGAGCCACGCTGAAACTGGTTGCCAGCATCGTCTCTGACATCCTCGAGGGGCAAGCCTCCACGTGAGGGGCGGGAAGTGCTTTACATTTTCCCTGAGGCAAGTAGGGTGAAGTGCCTTGCCCAAGGGCACAACATCATATAGCCACAGCCGGGGCTCGATCTCACAATCTTCCGATGATGAGGCCAACGCCTTAACCATTGAGCCATCTGACCCCCCTGAGCCATCTGACCCCCCTGAGCCATCTGACCCCCCAGCTTTCCGGAAATACCCATGACAAACACTTCCATTGCAGATTTGGAGGGATCGGACACGGCAAGCCCCACCATACCCACAGAACACGCCAGAAATAACGAATCCAACACGGCAGAAATAACGAAACCAACACGGCAGCGATAACGAAACCAAACTAGCAGCAACACTGATCATTAGACAGTCAGGGTGAGTGTTTGAATATCCGCGCGGCCTTTAAAGGCTGTCTTCCTGGACGTGGCCCAATGGGCTTGCACTAGCTGAGTCAGGTGTGTTCATGAGCGATTTTGTGTACCTGTGTATCGGAGGTGTGTAAATGAGTGATGATGTATACTGAAGTGTGTGAGTGAGTGATGACACGGGCAGCCCGAGTGTCATTCCAGAACTATCTCCGCCCATTGATGATCAGTGACCGATGCTCTTTTGTAAAGCTCTCTTGAAAGTGGCTTCTCCTCCTACACCCTCACCCACCACCTACGGTCTTCCTCTGACAACAGTCTGGTGGTCCCACCGTTGAAGAGCACCGGGTCCCAACACAAGCTCTTCCCCTATCTGGCCCTCCGACTTCCAACCTCCATCTGATTATCTCCCCAACTTCAAGAAAAGGCTTAAGACACACTTATTCTATGAGTACAACGGTACATACGGTACGGAATGATTTGCTGGCATGATGTTATCTTCTTCCAAGATCACAATGACTCTTTTGAGGGACTTGTTGCTCTTGTCTCTTGTCTCTTCTCTTGTTGCTCAGTCTGGGACCACCAGACTGTTGTCAGAGGAAGACCGTAGGTGGTGGGTGACTTTGGATAAAGGCGACTGTGTCTGCTTAATAAACAAATGTAAAAATTTCAATATAAATGAAAAGAAATATGGTATCTTAGTACAATAATATCTTTATTCATTATCTAACAATGCCATACCAATTACAATAGTGCCGATAGTAATGTCGGAAGTGCAAGATTTACATGATCTAACTGCTGTGGAGCAATTAAGAGTTCTTCATCCAGTTAAACTCAGAATGTTTCTCGTCTCTGGAATTTACACTGAGCTATGGTGGGTTTATTCTAATGTGCAATCACCAGCTCATTCAGGATGATTTGTGAATCAAGCAAACGGACTGATCCACTTTCCACTAATGGGAATCCTTAATTTGCATTGTTCAGGGTTTACAATGTTTGTCAGTTAAACCTAATTCACAGCCAGTTTAGCAGAAGTAGTCTATTTTTATACTTTTGTTGACTGAGGTATAATGTCTTGTGAGAGAACTGTCCCTGTGGTTTTGATGTGACTCAGAGGACTGTGAAGTCAGAGTAGTGAAAGGCCAGTCTTCCTGTGTAACTTGCAGGTTATTTGTCTTCAGAGAAACCGTGACGTGACCACAGTGGAAAATAACTGACAGCCTGTAACCCCCTTCTTATATTTGGGTTGCATTATGTAAAAAAAAAAAATGACCAGCTGAGGTTCATCCCCATGATTCAATAGTTGTTGATTCTTTAGTTTTTTTGTTGTTGCTTGACAATGTTATCAAGTTTTATCTTTCAGGATAGTTAGCAGGTCTTATGTGACACATGAGCATCTCCTTCCTGCCCCTCACACCAGGAAGTGACATGTAAACCCTCCGCTACATTAGTATGAACTCCTTTAGTGAGTTTTTCTTTGCAAATGTTTCTGTGTCTTCCTTGAGGGTTTGGGTTTGGGCCATATGTGAAGCCCTCTGTGACATTGCTTGTGAAAAGGGCTTTGGAAATAAATTGATCTGATTTTGGTAGCAGTGTTATGGAATCTGGGTAAATGAAAGGACACCAAGTTCCCTGACATGGATATATGTAGTTCATCTCTCAGTCTATAGGGAGCAGTACCCACACAGCATTGTATTACATTCAGTGTTGATTCTATGTTAAGTGAATGTGCCTAAAATACCACCTATGTTGGTTAATTACCACAGTTTCTATCATGACACCTCACCCAAAAAAGCAATACAAAGTTTAACTTTAACCTGCTCAACACATCCTTGTACATGGGGGAGGGTTTACAGTATGAATGATTCATCTGTGAATCTTCCACACAGTTTAGTTTGTTGTACTGGTTTGTATTTGCCACAAATGACAAGTGCCATATTTGGTCTTAACTCCAAACAGGATCTCCCCACATGAAGCCACAGCACAGTAGTAAGTCCCAGCATCAGAGAGGCTGAGGTTCCTCTTGGGGAGGTTGTAGACACAGCTCTGTGTAGGAGACCCAGCCTCAGGGCTCTTCTCACACTGATCACTCCTGCCTCCATGGGTGTAAAGGAATCCATCCATCCATTTTCTTCCGCTTATCTGGGGCAGGGTCGCGGGGGCAGCAGTCTGAGCAGGGAAGCCCAGACTTCCCTCACCACACACACCTCCTCCAGCTCCTCCGGGGGGATCCCGAGGCGTTTCCAGGCCAGCCGAGAGACATAGTCCCTCCAGCGTGTCCTAGGTCTTCCCCGGGGCTGCCTCCCGGTGGGACATGCCTGGAACACCTCCCGAGGGAGGCGTCCAGGAGGCATCCGAAACAGATGCCCGAGCCACCTTACCTGGCTCCTCTCAACGTGGAGGAGTAGCGGTTCGACTCCGAGCTCCTCCCTTGTGACCGAGCTCCTCATCCTATCTCTAAGAGAGCTAAATGAATAAATAAAAATCAATTTTTATTTAAACATGTTAAAATCAGATGGATTTTGGCTCTCGTAAAGGACATCAAAATATATCAGCTATCCTTGAGTTAACATTACAAAATTGATATGTTAATTGTATGTAATGTAATGTTGACTGTAGTAGACAGTATCTAGTTATTTTGTCAAATGATTAAGTCCAACTGCCCTATTGGTGCGCTTCTCTTTACTGAACCAATGAGCATGAAGTAAACACATAATGGTTTCTCCATCAATGTGTAACACCAATCAGAATACAGCTGCAATGCAAGGCAGTAAGACAATGCTGCCTGAATGGGGTGTCACTTAAAGTTAGAAGAGTAATCTCAGCCAATCAAACACAGCCTCACTTCTGAAGTTGAATGCGTACATAAACGTTTCCACTGAACAAAGACACAGATGTAAAGATGAGAGCTTCAAAGATGGTCACGCTAGGTTTGGTAGTTTTACTTCTCTTGGAATGCAGTAAGTTCAAATGGACTTTGTCATTCATACACATCCTTTGTAGTGAATATGATATATTTCTGGTCATAATATTTTCTCTTTGTTGCAGTTCATGTGCTAGAGGCGACACGGTCTTCAGCCATACGTCTAGACAGTCATTTTAAGTCTGTCAGTGTTGGAGACACGGTCACTCTGCCCTGCTTCAACCATGAGGTTATGGTGAACCACCTTTCTTGGTACCGGCAAACCCTAGGAGACACACCACAGCTGGTATCTACAATGTATAAGTATGGCCTAAATGCCAGCCTGTACAATGAGTTTGAGAACAATCCTCGCTTCTCTGTACAAAATGATAAAGGAGCAAATAACCTGACAATCTCAGATGTTCGACCTTCAGATTCAGCATTGTACTTCTGTTCTAAAGCATACATGGCTGGGAAGATTGATTTTGCTGATGGTGTCTTCCTCTACATAAAAGGTATGTTTTAAACAAGCACAACATTATCATTTGATTTTTGATTAAATACGATATGTTTTGAGTTGATTCGAATCTTAGGTAATTTAGGTGAACATTCATGCAATACTAACATTCTAGTTCATTTGTGTTCAACCAAGTTGTACATCCACCGGTGCATCTGCAATAGAATTCTTGTGTAGCTGTGTCTTAGTAACACAAACCAGGAAAATCCCGCAATAACTTGGACAGACACATGAGACTTTGATAAAAATATAATAGTAAATTCCCATGATTTTTGTTTTGGAAAGTTATTATAGATAAATACCTGCAGAAGATAACCAGACAAAATGTTTTTAGGTGCAGGTTACAATACCAAAGCAGTTGTCCAGCAGCCAGTGTCTGAGTCCATCCAGCTAGGAGACTCTGTAACTCTGAACTGTACAATACACACTGAGACCTGTGCTGGAGAACACAGTGTCTATTGGTTTAGACATGGCTCAGGAGACTCCCATCCAGGAATCCTTTACACCCATGGAGGCAGGAGTGATCAGTGTGAGAAGAGCCCTGAGGCTGGGTCTCCTACACAGAGCTGTGTCTACAACCTCCCCAAGAGGAACCTCAGCCTCTCTGATGCTGGAACTTACTACTGTGCTGTGGCCTCATGTGGGGAGATACTGTTTGGAAATGGGACCATGGTGAACACTGAAGGTCAGAAATTACTTTAAAAAAAAACACTTTGAAAGTAATCAACTGAATAAAATTATTTATGATAATAACTAATACAAAAACATGTGTAAAACATTTTAGTCTCTTCAGATCTGCTTCTCCTTCTTTACTTCTTGGGTGGAGCAATAGGACTCTTGTTCATGCTGATCGTTGCGTTGACCACCTTTATAATGAACAAAATAAAGAATCAATGTCCTCACTGCAGAGGTACGTGGTTCTAATGTAAAGGAAACCAGTAAACATTTCTAAGATTTATATTATTATTATTATTATTATTACATGTGTACATTCTAAAACATGACAAATAATCTTAACGTCTTAAAACTCTGCACCATTAGCTTCTGGATCTTTCTCTCAGGCAACATGTTCAATCTCTCCTGGATACAGAGAGGTAGGTTTTCCAAAGCAATTTTTCAGTGATGTAAAGTAATAGCCTCACACTTGTATAGACTAGACCGCTAATCAGGGTTACAAATTCTGTTTGACAATGAGTAAAATAGACAACGAGAAGTGTTACATGAGTACAGTATACTATCTGACAAGTAATACAAATAAAAACAACTTTTCCACTGCTAGGGCCAGGATGCAGAAAACCTTCATTACGCTGCTCTGAATCTTAAGAAGAAGAAATCCAAGCCCAGGAGAGAGAGAGATCATGTGGAGAGAGACACAGTGTACTCTGGTGTTAGAGAATAGAGCTGGGAGAGGAGAGACGCTCTGATGAGTATTTTGATTAATATATGGTGTGATGTTCTCTTGTTCTAAATCATTTGATGAATCAAGACTTTATTACGTTCATAAAGTAATGTCAATAATCTTCTCGGCACCAAAGTAAATTAATTAAAGCAGATGACGTTGCGTGGAAGCAAGTTCATGAACATACTTGAACATTTTAAAAAGTCAGTTTGTCAACCCTCAGAGCCCCACATAATGGGGACTGGTCCATGTTGTGCCTCATTCAGCTGAAACACCATTCTGAATTTTGTGATTATTTTACATTTACACATGGGTAAATTTCCACCCCATTCCTAACTTAATGAATGCATAGGTCAATATTTCTGCAATCAGATCCAAGGAAGAGTGTTTATACTGCATATCAATGTAACTACAGCTCAGCTAACAGATACAGTTTAAATATGACCGACTGACCACTGGCTGGTGGACACAAATGCTCTACTAGTCAGAAGGTAAACTGTTCAGCCGGTTTACTGAAATAAAAAGACAAGTAGTACGACATCAGGTCGGGGTAGGCAGTTAGATGAACAAGAGGATGTGGCACAGTCTGCAACACAGGTACACAGTCTGTAGCACAATTACAAGGTGTACTTTACTTTACCAATTTTGAATTTTTGTACTCGCCATGATGTATATTGTTATTGTTGCTCGCTTTCCTGCAGGCACACTATAGCCTGTTGCACATGCATGACATGTAACTATAACTTGTTTGGCTGAATGCTCTTGCAGCTCTTCCCTTTGTTACTTGTTTGGTTTCACACAATGTATGTTTCATAAACTGACAACCTGCAATGTTTGAGACTATCACGTTGTTAAGATCTGTGACCGATGATTTTTGTAAAGCTCTTTCTTGGAAGAAGCTTTGGACCGATCTGGGAATCTCAGTTAAGATTGCGGCCTGCCTCACAGACATGTCCGCCTGAATGACCAAGCACCAACTCCAGTTGAAACTCGCCAAAACAGGATTTCTCATCATATTGGCCAAACCCTCCATCTTTCACTATTTCTCCCTGGGATCTGCGACCGTGACCCCTTCATCTTCAGCCAGAAACCTGGGGGTTACCATGGATAACAAGCTCTCGCTCACACCCCACATCGCTGCAGTATCCCGGTCCATTAGATTGAGCCTCTACAACAGGGGTTTTCAAAGTCTGGGATAGTGGGCCTCTCCTAATAGAACTCAAAGGTAGCCCACCTGTCTGGCCCCCCAATGGTGGAATCAACTCCCCAACTCCATCAGAAACACTGATTGTCTCCCAACCTTCAAGAAAAGGCTCGAGACACACTTATTCTGGGAGTACAACGGTACATACGGTACAGAATGATTTGCTGGTCTTATGTGAGTTTCTTCCAAGATCACAATGGCTGTGTCCGAAACCACTCCCTAACCCCTATATAGGGCACTATATAGGGATCACGCCATTTTGTAGTGGTGTCCGAAACGTTAGGGATCACCAGGTGATCCCTATATAGTGCCCTGAATGTATCCCACAATTCACCGCGAAAAGTAGTGAGCATCGGATGGTCACTACATGAGCAATATAACCCATCATGCATTGCCAGAACTTCTCCGGGCAAAGTTACGAACCGGCAAAGGAACGTAAATATGGCAGATGGACGGGAGACTGTGTACAAATGTATGTATTTTAACGGTGTGACTATTCTTTCGGCGGATGGATATAAGGATGAGGCGCAAAACAAATGAGTTGTAGAGCAGTACAACAGTCACGAGCCAGTTTATTCTATTTATTGGAGTCCACATTTTAAAACAAGGCAAATTAAATGGCTTTCTACATTCATTGAAAAACAAAATGTTAAACGAACAGAATATATTTAAACATTCCAGTCGATTACTCTGTAACTCTGTTACTAAAGAGCCAAGATAATACAATATGAAAATCTGCTTAAATAAAAAAACAAATACGGAAAATGAAACGTACAGGACAGTAATCAAAAGACTCTAATTTAATAAAAAGGCAGTCGTAAATGGACAAGTACTATGTACATGAACAATGTACTTATTGTAAGTCGCTTTTAGATCCCTTAAAGTCCCTGCTAATTTATTTCAGACATTAATGTGGTATGTTTTAAATGTGCGACATTGATGACGTAATTACGGGCGCCAAAAGAAGTGTCCGAAGTTTCTTTTCTGTTGAGCTCACTATATAGTCCACTACATTTATTTCCCTATATAGGGAGTAGGGAGTAGGGAATGATTGAGTGGTTTCGGACACAGCCAATGACTCTTTTGAGGGACTTGTTGCTCTTGTTGGCCAGTTGTTACTGATTTTAAACCATTTTACTCTCTCTGAGGTATCTTATTGTGTGCGTGCTGCAAGGCGCACACTATGTTATTACTAGCGTTTATTGTGTGCGTGCTGCAAGGCGCACACTATGTTATTACTAGCGTTTATTGTGTGCGTGCTGCAAGGCGCACACTATGTTATTACTACCGTTTATTATTATTGTGTGCGTGCTGCAAGGCGCACACTATGTTATTACTAGCGTTTATTGTGTGCGTGCTGCAAGGCGCACACTATGTTATTACTAGCGTTTATTGTGTGCGTGCTGCAAGGCGCACACTATGTTATTACTAGCGTTTATTATTATTGTGTGCGTGCTGCAAGGCGCACACTATGTTATTACTAGCGTTTATTATACTTATTCTTACGCCGTTTTTTGGCTCAAAACATCTCCCAGAGTTTTTGACGCATATACACAAAAGTTATATCAAAACGTGCGGCTCGGCCCCGACATGTGTGCTATGATTTATCTAAGACTTTTGGCTAACAATTTTGCCCCAAAATTGCCAAAAACCACACCAAAAAAATGAATAGGTGTCAATGGAGAGAATGTTTGAGAGGTAGAGTGGTGATGTCATCGCTAGAGTGTGGAGAAGAGAGAGAATTGTGTACAAAAAATAAAACGTATTTGACTACCATGGCCTCAAATGCACCACTACAGACACAATTTATACATAGAAACGTAGGAAAATGTGTCCTCTAGCTCACACTTGCTTTACTTTATCTGTCAGATTTATTGTTTTAGCTTGACATGCGAAGATTCGGCCGCAGCACCCATGAACAGCCTCATAGACTCCTATGTTAAGAGAGGCGGGGCTGTAACTGAAAAGATAGAAAACGAACACTTTTTAGAATTGCTCCCAAGAGCACATTTCTTCACTTGTCAACACAAAATGCCTATGTAGACGTTCAGGAAGGGCTCAGCCGGCTTCACGTTAACCTGGTTTTATGATTGGAAACACGGTTTGGCCAGAAATCCTTCCTGTTCGAGGGGTGCTGTAAGCTTTTTCTCTCTGTCCAACTGCTATGACCGTTGCAACAGTTGCGAAGTTCGTTACTTAGCAACGTGCTTGAAAGAGGAGAGACGGTGGCCACGAATGACGGTGGCTATTTTACGAACAGTAATTAATTTCACATTTAATAACTTTAATTGGAGGATATTTACTGGAGGAATCAAATTGGTTCTTTTTGTTTCGGGTGTATTTATAAACTGTACTCCAACTCAACTCTTCCTCTCTGGCTCTAAGTCTCTAAGGTAAGCAAACATCTTTTTCAACTCTTTCGCTAGCATCCTATCAAAAATGTCGGTTTTTGACTTATTTAACATTTGGGCTCATAGGTTTTCATGTACTTACCAGTCAGGATTTACAACTGACATTCCAACTAGCTGTAAAGATATGCTGTTTGCTAACATTAGCGACCAATGCTGAAATTAGCGCTTAAGCTAATTGCTAGTGCATCAGCATATGTTTTGCTAGCATGCTATCTGAGATGTGGGTTTTTGACTTCTTTAACATTTGGGCTTATATGTAATCATGTGCTTATCAGTCAGGACGGTGGTGGAGGGTTGTAAGGAGGGTAGTGGGGGGGGGGGGGTTATTTGTGTGCATTTTGACCGTTTATGGTCGTTTTCGGAGGGGGGGGGGGCGATCGGCGTTCGCGGGGGGCGGGGGCGGGGGGGCTCGTGCGGGGGGGTTTGAGGGCAGGGTTCATGTGGTGGGGTCCATAGGAATCTAACAAGATATTGGGGAGGTGTGTGGGAGGTCGGGATCGGCAGTTAATGGAGTTGCCGCTCCATAGAGAAACAGTGGGGATTAAATACAGGTCTTTTAGGAATTGCTATTTAAATTGTTGGGGGGGCTTGCTGTAAAACATTCATAATCGTCTGGATACTGGTTGACCTTGCAAACTATTGGCTAGTGTTGTATGGGGAGTCCTGTAGTTTATAGATGATTGAACCTGTGTGTCAGCTACTAAGTGATTCATTGCACTGAATGGTTTGATTGACAGTTCATCATTAAGTCATTAATGTACAGACTGCCTGTGTGTATGCACATATATGTATCTATCTATATATATATGTGTGTGTGTGTGTGTGTGTGTGTGTGTGTGTGTGTGTGTGTGTGTGTGTGTGTGTGTGTGTGTGTGTGTGTGTGTATGTATGTGCGTGTGTGTATGTGTATGTGCGTGTGTGTTTTTCTCAATTAATGTTGGATAAAAAGCACTGTTTTTGTTAGTGTGATATCAGAACTGTATGACCTAGTGCTAGCTTATTGCTGAATCCTGATTTGTTACATGTTTGATTGCATGTGGATTGATTTGACATTTAACACAGCTGTATAACTTTATAATGTTATCTGATATTTATAATGCGGTATCATTTTCATAAAAGGTGTATTTCTAATACCAAAGTCATAGCCATTGATGGCCTAATTCTGGCATTGGATGTATTTGGGTCATTTTACACTCTAAGTTTTTGAAAGCATTTATCACTATTATCAAATTAGAACCAAACTATTACTATGCTACTGAACTGTAATGTAAAGTGCTACCTGACACAGAGTGACCAATTGTTTACTGCTTGCTTACTACTTAAACTGTGGCAGTGTGCTCAAGTGGAGCTGTCTTTAATCCTGCTGAAATTAGTGTTAACGCTACTGCTAGTGCATCAGCATATGAACACCTGTTGAAAGCTTGATCTGTCACATACCTAAGCAATGGTAGAAGTCATATTCAGAAAATGACTCAACAGTGTCATTGATATATGGGGGAGAGTCCCGGGCCAGAGTCACGCACACTCAAAATTTCTTTAGGAATTTTTTTCTAGTTATTACTTGCTTTCCTACAGGTGCACTCTTGTACATTTGAGGTTCATGCTATGTATTTGTATCTTGTTTAACTGAATGATCTTGTGGTCCTTCCCTTTGGAAATTGTTTAGTTCAGTCAAGACACTCACGTGATTGATAATAAATTGTGATTTATTGATAACCCTGACATGGGATATGTTTTACTTTGGCGGAATGGAATGTCTAAAAGGGGGGCACTTCCTATGGCCTCGAGCGAGGCAAGCGTGCATACATGTATGACGAGAGCCATGGAGCAATAGACATATATAATCCTCCTGATAGACAGAAACATACAATACAATAATATATTATATACATATACAGACAGATAATACAACATATAGACAGAAAGACAGACATGGGGGAGAAAGGGGATGGTGGTGGGCAGCAGCAACGACTGATCAGCGGATCAGCAGGGTGAGTGTTTGAATAGTTGCGCGGGCCGTCTTCCCATATGAGGCCCAACAGGCTTGCACTAGCTGAGTCAGGTGTGTTCATGGATTACGTGTACTACCTGTGTGCCTGCGCTGCTAGTGCATGTGAGGGAATGAGTGATGACGTGTACTGAAGAGTGTAAATCGCAATGACGTGTGGGTGAGTGATGATATGAACTGAGGTGTGTGAATGATGATAATGTATACTGAAGTGTGTGAATGTTTAAGCGCTACCCGCAACGTTTGGGGCTCAATGTTAAGACTAGTGATCCTATGCTCTTTTGGTAAAGCTCTCTCTTGGAAGTTGCTTTGGATAAAAGCAACTGCGTCAGCTAAATGAATAAATGTTAAAATGTAAATATAAATGAACAAAATAATGGTATCATAGTACAATTATATCTTTATTCATAAACTACTGTCTAACAATGCCATACCGATTACAATAGTGCCGGCTTGAGGGCAGTGCCTAGTACAGAGCAGAGGAAACATGTCTGAAGTAAAAGATTTACATGATCTAACTGTGCTGTGGAGCAATTAAGGCTGGATTGCACCAACAAGGTTTAATTTAATCTAAGATTATCTCTAATCAGAGATTAGTAAAACTAGTTTTAAAATGAGTTAATCTAGGTTTAAAATTAAGCAGAGCTCAGTTGCACCATTTAAAATTAATCTAAGTTTAGTAAAACTCAGTTTAACTGCATTTAAATGTAGTTTAAACTGATTTAAATCAATAGGGATGATTGTGGATATCGAAATTAAAATTAATAATTAAATATGCAATTAAATATATAGGCTACATTATAAGCGTGCTGTCAGGACGACGGATTCATATTTTTAAAAGAGCGAGACTGTTTCAAACGGCGATAAAACGTTACATTGTTGCTAGCAACAGATCGGCTGTTACAATGGCTCGTCAGAGAAGCTCAAACTTTTCCTCCTTTGAGAAAAACTTGCTGACCGAATTCATGGAGCACTATGGGCAAGTCATTGAAGACAAGAAAACGGACAACAGCACGGTGAAAAATAAAGATACTGCTTGGCAGCAACTGGCTGACAGTTTTAATGGATCGACCGGTGTGAAAGATAAAAGAGACGTCACTCAGCTTAAAGCTTGCTGGAAAAATTTAAAAACAAAAGCCAAAAAAGATGCGGCGACTGTGAGACGAGAGATGTTCATCACAGGAGGAGGTCCAGTCTTCCTGTTCAGCTCCAAAACTGTTTCCTTGGTAAACCGGTATCTCACCAAAAATTCCTCTTCATTATAAAAATCGAGAGGATTGAGCCTGTCTCTCAGTTTTCTTCGAGGAACTTCATTATTTTGCTCTATCCACCTAAAAAATGCAGCCATTGTTAAAGTTAAACCTACCCAACTGGCAGTTTAAAATAAATTCTCGATCACAGTTTAAATTGGAGTTTAAAGTTCTGGTGCAACATAATTTAATTTAAACTTGGTTTAGAGTAAAAAATAAACAGACGTTTAAAGAGAGGTTTAAATTTAATCTGTCTTAATTTTAAACTAGGTTTAAAGTTTGGTGCAACAGAATTTAAACTTAAACCATGATTTAATCTGATTTTAAAGTTAAACTTTGTTGGTGCAATCCAGCCTAAGAGTTCTTCATCCTGATTAACTCAGAGGCTGGATTGCACCAACAAAGTTTAACTTTAAAATCAGATTCCGCTTATCTGGGGCAGGGTCGCGGGGGCAGCAGTCTGAGCAGGGAAGCCCAGACTTCCCTCACCACACACACCTCCTCCAGCTCCTCCGGGGGGATCCCGAGGCGTTTCCAGGCCAGCCGAGAGACATAGTCCCTCCAGCGTGTCCTAGGTCTTCCCCGGGGCTGCCTCCCGGTGGGACATGCCTGGAACACCTCCCGAGGGAGGCGTCCAGGAGGCATCCGAAACAGATGCCCGAGCCACCTTAGCTGGCTCCTCTCGACGTGGAGGAGTAGCGGTTCGACTCCGAGCTCCTCCCGTGTGACCGAGCTCCTCATCCTATCTCTAAGAGAGCTAAATGAATAAATAAAAATCAATTTTTATTTAAACATGTTAAAATCAGATGGATTTTGGCTCTCGTAAAGGACATCAAAATATATCAGCTATCCTTGAGTTAACATTACAAAATTGATATGTTAATTGTATGTAATGTAATGTTGACTGTAGTAGACAGTATCTAGTTATTTTGTCAAATGATTAAGTCCAACTGCCCTATTGGTGCGCTTCTCTTTACTGAACCAATGAGCATGAAGTAAACATAATGGTTTCTCCATCAATGTGTAACACCAATAAGAATACAGCTGCAATGCAAGGCAGTAAGACAATGCTGCCTGAATGGGGTGTCACTTAAAGTTAGAAGAGTAATCTCAGCCAATCAAACACAGCCTCACTTCTGAAGTTGAATGCGTACATAAACGTTTCCACTGAACAAAGACACAGATGTAAAGATGAGAGCTTCAAAGATGGTCACGCTTGGTTTGGTAGTTTTACTTCTCTTGGAATGCAGTAAGTTCAAATGGACTTTGTCATTCATACACATCCTTTGTAGTGAATATGATAGATTTCTGGTCATAATATTTTCTCTTTGTTGCAGTTCATGTGCTAGAGGCGACACGGTCTTCAGCCATACGTCTAGACAGTCATTTTAAGTCTGTCAATGTTGGCGACAAGGTCACTCTGCCCTGCTTCAACCATGATGTTATGGTGAACCACCTTTCTTGGTACCGGCAAACCCTAGGAGACACACCACAGCTGGTATCTACAATGTATAAGTATGGCCTAAATGCCAGCCTGTTCAATGAGTTTGAGAACAATCCTCGCTTCTCTGTACAAGATGATAAAGGAGCAAATAACCTGACAATCTCAGATGTCCGACCTTCAGATTCAGCTATGTACTTCTGTTCTAAAGCATACATGGCTGGGAAGATTGATTTTGCTGATGGTGTCTTCCTCTACGTAAAAGGTATGTTTTAAACAAGCACAACATTATCATTTGTTTTTTTATTAAAAACGATATGTTTTGAGTTGATTCGAATCTTAGGTAATTTAGGTGAACATTCCTGCAATATTAACATTCATTCACTAGTTCATTTGTCTTCAACCAAGTTGTACATCCACCGGTGCATCTGCAGTAGAATTCATGTGTAGCTGTGAGTGTCTTAGTAACACAAACCAGGAAAATCCCGCAATAACTTGGACAGACACATGAGACTTTGTTAAAAATATAATAGTAAATTCTCATGATTTTTGTTTTGGAAAGTTATTATAGATAAATACTTGCAGAAGATAACCAGACAACATTTTTTAGGTGCAGGTTACAATACCAAAGCAGTTGTCCAGCAACCAGTGTCTGAGTCCATCCAGCTAGGAGACTCTGTAACTCTGAACTGTACAATACACACTGAGACCTGTGCTGGAGAACACAGTGTCTATTGGTTCAGACATGGCTCAGGAGAATCCCATCCAGGAATCCTCTACACCCATGGAGGCAGGAGTGATCAGTGTGAGAAGAGCCCTGAGGCTGAGTCTCCTACACAGAGCTGTGTCTACAACCTCCCCAAGAGGAACCTCAGCCTCTCTGATGCTGGGACTTACTACTGTGCTGTGGCCTCATGTGGGGAGATCCTGTTTGGAAATGGGAACAAGTTACACTATCGTTCAAAAGTTTGGGGTCACCCAAACAATTTTGTGTTTTCCATGAAAAGTCACACTTATTCACTACCATGTGTTGTGAAATGAATAGAAAATAGAGTCAAGACATTGACAAGGTTAGAAATAATGATTTGTATTTGAAATAAGATTTTTTTTACATCAAACTTTGCTTTCGTCAAAGAATCCTCCATTTGCAGCAATTACAGCATTGCAGACCTTTGGCATTCTAGCTGTTAATTTGTTGAGGTAATCTGGAGAAATTGCACCCCACGCTTCCAGAAGCAGCTCCCACAAGTTGGATTGGTTGGATGGGCACTTCTTGCGTACCATACGGTCAAGCTGCTCCCACAACAGCTCAATGGGGTTCAGATCTGGTGACTGCGCTGGCCACTCCATTACCGATAGAATACCAGCTGCCTGCTTCTGCTCTAAATAGTTCTTGCACAATTTGGAGGTGTGTTTAGGGTCATTGTCCTGTTGTAGGATGAAATTGGCTCCAATCATGCGCTGTCCACTGGGTATGGCATGGCGTTGCAAAATGGAGTG
Organism: Neosalanx taihuensis; assembly: GCA_030340665.1. Lineage (NCBI taxonomy): Eukaryota > Metazoa > Chordata > Actinopteri > Osmeriformes > Salangidae > Neosalanx > Neosalanx taihuensis. The sequence continues at coordinate 1,927,980 of CM059313.1, read as the reverse complement.
ATAGCCTTCCTTATTCAGAATCCCTTTTACCCTGTACAAATCTCCCACCTTACCAGCACCAAAGCAACCCCAGACCATCACATTACCTCCGCCATGCTTAACAGATGGCGTCAGGCATTCTTCCAGCATCTTTTCATTTGTTCTGCGTCTCACAAACGTTCTTCTTTGTGATCCAAACACCTCAAACTTGGATTCATCCGTCCACAACACTTTTTTCCAGTCTTCCTCTGTCCAATGTCTGTGTTCTTTGCCCATCTTAATCTTTTTCTTTTATTGGCCAGTCTCAGATATGGCTTTTTCTTTGCCACTCTGCCCTGAAGCCCAGAATCCCGCAGCCGCCTCTTCACTGTAGATGTTGACACTGGTGTTTTGCGGGTACTATTTAATGAAGATGCCAGTTGGGGACCTGTGAGGCGTCTGTTTCTCAAACTAGAGACTCTAATGTACTTATCTTCTTGTTTAGTTGTGCAACGCGGCCTCCCACTTCTTTTTCTACTCTGGTTAGAGCCTGTTTGTGCTGTCCTCTGAAGGGAGTAGTACACACCGTTGTAGGAAATCTTCAATTTCTTAGCAATTTCTCGCATGGAATAGCCTTAATTTCTAAGAACAAGAATAGACTGTCGAGTTTCAGATGAAAGTTCTCTTTTTCTGGTCATTTTGAGCGTTTAATTGACCCCACAAATGTGATGCTCCAGAAACTCAATCTGCTCAAAGGAAGGTCAGTTTTGTAGCTTCTGTAAGGAGCTAAACTGTTTTCAGATGTGTGAACATGATTGCACAAGGGTTTTCTAATCATCAATAAGCCTTCTGAGCCAATGAGCAAACACATTGTACCATTAGAACACTGGAGTGATAGTTGCAGGAAATGGGCCTCTATACACCTATGTAGATATTGCACCAAAAACCAGACATTTGCAGCTAGAATAGTCATTCACCACATTAGCAATGTATAGAGTGTATTTCTTTAAAGTTAAGACTAGTTTAAAGTCATCTTCATTGAAAAGTACAGTGCTTTTCCTTAAAAAATAAGGACATTTCAATGTGACCCTAAACTTTTGAACGGTAGTGTAGATATTCAAGGTAAAGCACCAAAACATTTTAAACATCTTCGTAGGGGAAATACCAAGTGAATATTTGATTAAGATCATAATTCGAACAGCGTTTCTTTCCAATCAAATCCTTCCTAGTTCTGAATGAATAGAAAATTAATGGGTCTTCCAAGTTTCAGATGTTCAAGATGGTCAGAATCATCTTTCTCTCTTCATCCCATTTTGCTTGTTGACAACTGTTTTGATAATGAGTGTGACTCTCAACATTATCGTCTGTTGGAAAATGAAGAGGTCACATGGTGGTGTCTGCACAGGTACAGAATGACTTCCCCCAGACACATTACCAGTTTATTCCTGAAACATTTAGGGAGCTATTTTTCACTTTGTTGTCACAATATGTCAATTTTGCTTAACGACATTACATAATTACTAACTAGCAACTCTTTCAGCTGAAGTACAGTGTAACAGACATCTATTATTGTTTTTGTTTTTTTATGGATCACTCTGATAGTGTTTTCTTGTGTTCATCCTGTAAGAAGGACAAGACACATCTGACTTCCAAACAGACTTGAGGACGGCCTCTGTCACCAGAGCAAACAAACAGGTTAGTTCAGAAGAATACATTCCTGAATTGTAATTAGGTACAGCGCTTTAACTGCTTAGACTATTTAGTCAATTAATTAAATTTTGGGTGTACTTCTGTATTCAACTTAACACCTCAAGTAAAGTGGCTGAGTGGTGAGGGAATCGAGAAAGTAATCAGAAGGTTGTGAATTTATTTTACGGCTGTGCCAACATGACGTTGTGTCTTTGGGCAAGGCACTGCACCTTACCTGCCTGACAGGAATGTCCCTGTACTTCCTGTGAGTGTTCTGGATAAGAGTGTTGGCTAAATGTAACTCGGCAACCTTGTTTAACTGTGAGCAGTTACAAGGAACTTGCTTGTTTACCCGCATAAAAAATGACCTGCATATTGTCAAAAATGGTTATTCAGTGTTATTTTGTCCCAGGTCTGTGGTGATGTTAACCTGAACTACTCCACTTTAAAGTTCACTGACAAGAAAAACAAGCCAAGGAGAAAAAATGAAAACCCAATCTACTCTGAAGTGAGGCCTCAATTTCACCAACCGTCTCCAGAGGAGGGAATGCCTTACTGAATTGCTCCTTTCTCAGGTGCCCAAGTTTTTCTCCTTTAGTGAGTTTTTCTAGAAATGTTTTCCTTGTCTTCCTTGAGGGTTTATGTTGATGAAGTATTGATGATGATGTTAATGAAGAATATTTTTTTATTAATCTAAAACTTAGAATTCAGATATGTATTTCTGTGCTCACAATGGATAGTCTGTGGAATATGCGGTTAAAGATGATTAAATGTAAGACAATAAAGTATGTTTCCAATGTGATGATTTTGTATCCACCACACACAGTTAGTTAACAATCAAAATGAAGTGTATTACATCTTAAAAAAATTATAGAAAATAATTTTTTCCAGTACAGGCCGGATTGTGTAACTCTAAACTGTTCAAAACACAGACAGGACAGTGTCTTGTTCAGTCACGATTCAGTCTATTCAGGAACTTTTACACCCATGGAAGTAGGAGTCAGGGTTCTCCTATACAGAGCAGGTTCTCATGAACAGAGCAGGTTCATGATGTCGTCTTCTCATGGTATCTATAGCTGTATCCTGTATGAACCTCGCAGTGACTTTGCGGTGTGTTTACAGAATAAGACAACCGTTTCACAGCCAGACCCCTAGCTAAGGCCACCCCTCCCTTCAGACAGGAAGTTCCCTTCAAGATGTTGGTGAGACAGACCTGAAAACAGACTGCTAGAGCAGGGATACATCTGAAACCGTTAGGACAGTGGGCCTCAAGGTCTGTAGTTTGACACCCCTGATCTAAAACATGTAGGAAAGTGGGCCCTGAGAACCAGGGCTGGAAACCACTGATCTAGACAGTATGGCCTCTTGCACATAACCTTACTTTGTTTCTCTTCCTTTCACTCTGTTTCTGTCTGACGTTGTTTCAATCAATCTGTTGCGTCACAGCAAAGTTCCTTTTAATTTGTTCAAAGTTTTTTTCATCTACGTCACCAATGCTGATTCTCCTCCAATCGAGCATGTTTCGTTCAGGGGGACAGACCTTGGTGGCTAAAGTATGATTATGATAATGCGTTATGATTTGTAAACAATATCAGACATGGTCTGGGTTGAATTGGTGTTAGACAACATGCTCAGAGTTGTAGCCAAGTAGTTTGTGGGTGAAAGATAGAGACCAGATCATGTATCTAACATTATACATTTACATTTATTCATTTAGCAGATGCTTTTATCCAAAGCGACTTACAGTAAGTACAGGGACATTCTCCCTGAAGCAAGTAGGGTGAAGTGCCTTGCCCAAACACACAACGTCACATAGCCACAGCCGGTGTTCGATCTCACAACCTTCCGATCATGAGGCAATCTCCTTAACCCGCTGAGCCATCTGACTCCCATGTACATGATCTCGATGGAGACAGGAAGTCACTGTGTTTCATGTAGATCGCCCGACCTCAGAATGGAAAGAGTCACATTGGTCACCTGAGGAAGGTGCTGTAGCTGTGTTGGTATATGTGTGCATGTGTGTCAATACATAGTTTACCTGCAAACAATCAGCAGATACTAATGTTCTAAATTAATCCAAAACTTATCATCTAGTGCTGTCTGTTCACAGTGTCAGATGCTCTCCATTTCTGTTTTGTTTTCTGTGGTCGACTGCAAGTACTGACTCACATACAACCCTATTACCTTCTTATTCTCTCCCTCTTTCTCTGATGCTCGTTAACTATTATTGTGGTTTTCTGCAGGATGCTTGCTACTGGTCTGGTAGTCTCACATTCAGTACTTGGCTGCAACACTTCAGTGGTCTTAAGTCACTCACTATATTGCACTTCTAGTTGGATGCTAACTGTATTTCATTACCCTGTATTTGTACCTGTGTAATGACAATACAGTTGAATCTAATTTAATATTGGGGACATATAAACACTCTTTAGGTATGAACAGACCCTTTTGAAACTATTCTACAAAACATTTGTCTGTCTTTCACTAGGATCACAGTACTGAGCCGTCGTCTCTCCCTCATCTCCTTAAAGACAGACAGTGTGGAGCCATGCTGGACATCGACAATATTGCTCTGTCTCTTTTTCTGTCTGTAAATAGTGATAGCTAAGACATAGTCCATGTTTCCATCACAAACTGTTGAGAAACAAATCAAACTATCAAATGTGGCATTGCTTGTATAAAGAGCTATACAAATGAATGTTGATTTAAACATGTTAAAATCAGATCGATTTTAGCTTTCGTAAAGGACATCAAAATATATCAGCTATCCTTGAGTTAACAATACAATTTTTTTTTGTAAATTGTAGGTCTGTAATAGACAGTATGTAGTTATTTTGTCAAATGATTAGGTCCAACTGCACTATTGGTGCGCTTCTCTTTACTGAACCAATGAGCATGAAGTAAACACATAATGGTTTCTCCATCATTGTGTAACACCAATCAGAATATAGATGCATTACAAGGCAGTAAGACAATGCTGCCTGAATGGGGTGTTACTTAAAGTTAGAAGAGTAATCTCAGCCAATCAAACACAACCTCACTTCTGAAGAGTTGAATGCGTACATAAACGTTTTCACTGAGCAAAGACACAGATGTAAAGACGAGAGCTTCAAAGATGGTCACGCTAGGTTTGGTAGTTTTACTTCTCTGGGAAAGTGGTAAGTTCAAATGGACTTTGTCATTCATACACATCCTTTGTATGGAATATGATGGATTTCTGGTCATAATATTTTCTCTTTGTTGCAGTTCATGTGCTAGAGGCAACACGGTCTTCAGCCATACGGCTAGACAGTCATCTTAAGTCTGTCAATGTTGGAGACACGGTGACTCTGCCCTGCTTCTACCATGATGTTATGGTGAACCACTTTTCTTGGTACCGGCAAACCCTAGGAGATAAACCACAGCTGGTATCTACAGTGTATAAGTATGGCCTAAATGCCAGTCTGTACAATGAGTTTAAGAACAATCCTCGCTTCTCTGTAAAAAATGATAAAGGAGCAAATAACCTGACAATCTCAGATGTCCGACCTTCAGATTCAGCAATGTACTTCTGTTCTAAAGGATACAGAGCTGGGATGATTGAATTTGCTGATGGTGTCTTCCTCTACATAAAAGGTATGTTTTAAACAAGCACAACATTCTGATTTGATTCTAGATTAACAAATTGTACATCCCCTTGTCAGGGTGCATCTGCAGTAGAATTCTTGTGTAGCTGTGAGTGTCTTAGTAACACAAACCAGGAGAATCCCGTAATAACTTGGACAGACATATGAGACTTTGATCAAAATATCCTTATAAATTCCTGTGATTTTTGTTTTGTTTTTACTATGAATAAATACCTGCAGAAGATAATGAGACAAAATGTTTTAGGTCCAGGTTCCAATACCAAAGCAGTTGTCCAGCAGCCAGTGTCTGAATCCATCCAGCTAAGAGACTCTGTAACTCTGAACTGTACAATACACACTGAGACCTGTGCTGGAGAACACAGTGTCTATTGGTTCAGACATGGCAGAGGAGAATCCCATCCAGGAATCCTTTACACTCATGGAGGCAGGAGGGATCAGTGTGAGAAGAGCCCTGAGGCTGGGTCTCCTACACAGAGCTGTGTCTACAACCTCCCCAAGAGGAACCTCAGCCTCTCTGATGCTGGGACTTACTACTGTGCTGTGGCCTCATGTGGGGAGATACTGTTTGGAAATGGAACCATTCTGAATATAAAGTTATCTGGTGAAGACCAGATGAGAATCCTGGTGCTTCTCTCCATCATGAGAACTGGAGTTCTTCTCTGTTGTCTGTTAATGGTTATCATCTTCTGTTTGATAAAGAAATCCAGATAAAGGTGATATCCATCTTGGAGCTGTACTTTGTCATATATGTTTTACTAATGCAAGTATTTTGTCAATTGATTAGCAAAGTATACAACATTTTGAATCTAAGAATATTTCCCCAAAAAGCATTTTGTAGATCTTTTAGTAATAACCTCAGCTGGCTTCTTTGTACTGGATGTTTATTCCTAATTCAAATAAAGCTGTTGACTAACACAACAAAAAGCTGTGTGTTTTTCAACATGAGGGCCATGAAAGAGATGTATGCTGAGAATTCAAATATATTAGTACAGTGTAACATAGCCATTGCTCCCCTTAACTCATCCACAATTCCACTAAATACACGTGTAAACAGGCTTAATTGCTTAATGTTATAACACATGACACTCCGGTACACTCTCCCCCGGACATCCCCGATCCCCACCCCCCCACAATCTCCACTTCAAAGTGAAAGTAAAACGATCGCTTTTCACAAACCTCTCTGGCAACATATGCTCATATCTCCAGAACCCGACCACCCTCCCACCTCCCCAATACCTTGTTCGATTTGTCTGATTCACCACATGAACCCTGCCCTCAACCCCCCCCCCCCCGCGCGAGCCCCCCCGCCCTCTGCGAACGCCGAACGCCGATCGCCTCCCCCCACCCCAAAACGACCCAAAACTGACCAAATTCACACAAATAACCCGCCCACTCCTTACCCACTACCCCCCACCAACCGGACCCTTGCTCCTGACTGATAAGGACATGAAAACCTATAAGCCCAAATGTTAAATAAGTCAAAAACCCACATCTTTGATAGCATGTTAGCGAAACATATGCTGATGCACTAGCAATTAGCGTAAGCGCTAATTTCAGCATTGGTTGCTAATGTTAGCAAACAGCATATCTTTACATCTAGTTGAAATGTCAGTTGTAAATCCTGACTGATAAGCACAAGCAAATACCTATGAGCCCGTTAAAGAAGTCAAAAACCCACATTTTGTATAGCATGCTAGCGTTGAGTTGGAGTACAGTTTATAAATCCACCCGAAACACAAAGAGCCAATTCGACTCCTCCAGTTAACCCTTTAGGCGCCAAAGTCTCAGAATTGCGACTTGCAACATTGCTGACTAAAACAGGCTGTAGCTATAAATGTGGGGCCGAATCTTGTTTTTACTTTTCACCAGGTGATAGCGGACATGTGTTAATGTAATATAATAATCATTCATGGGCATGTTTTTATTAAAAGTTTTAGAGAAAAACGAGTTTGTAAAACCCCCTCCCGACCAGTGACGCAGCTCTGCTTAGACGCTGCTAATCAATGATAGAAGGGCTGAGTGGAGAGACAGCAGAGCAGAGCGAAATAGTGTTTTTTTTTGTTACTCACGATACCAAGAGGTCGGTTTACCGTTAACAAAGTATTTATTCAGGTATTAGATGACTTCGATTCCTTAGAGGAATTACATGCAGTCTGTCTAGTGAAGCATAAACTGACGTTAGTAGTGACAGCGCGTCCGTGCACAAAGTCCACAATCAGCACACTGTATAGCGGATGCCAAAAAGGAGACATGTTCGAAGTGGCAGGGGGGCTCATAACACCGCAAATATGGGTGAAAACCGCGAATTAAAACATGCCTGTTTCCACACAGATCCAGGAAATAGTACAACTGCATTTTAGATGCGGTTCTGAGCATCAGTGTGGTCAACGCACCAATTGATTACACAAGTTGGATCAGTAAACGTATTTCTATCCCAAATTTAGTTTCATACTAAAGATATTTCACATTGAATGTTGAATGTATTCCCTTATCTCAAACTACTTTCAAGTTATAGCCTTTAGAAACCTCCAAGTTGAGGTTTCCATTTTCCATTATAGCCGCCACCTTGTGACGTCATCATATGCAAATTAGATGAAAAAAATTAATTCCCATAACAAACTTTGAGTCATACTGAACAACTTTCTCATTGACAGTATACCTTTATCTCAAACCACTTTCAAGTTATAGCCTTTTGAAATCTTGATATCAAATTTTTATATTTTCTTGAAAAAACCCTGGCGCCTAAAGGGTTAATATCCTCCAATCAAAGTTGCATGTCATAAAACAGCCACCTCACAGCGTCTCCCCCTCTCCTCAAGCACACTGAGGTTGCTAAGCAACCAACTAATCAGTTGCACCTGGAATTGTCAATGGCAGTTGGAAAAGACAGAGAAAATGCTTAGAGCACCCCTCGAACAGGAAGGATTTCTGGCCAAACTGTGTTTTCAATCATAAAACCAGATTAACGTGAAGCAGGTTGAGCCCTTCCTGAATGTCTACATAGACATTTTGTGTTGATAAGTGAAGAAATGTGCTCTTGGGAGCAATTATAAAAAGTGTTAGTTTGTTTTCCTCCAGAAACTTTCCCGCCACTTTTAACATGGGAGTCTATGAGGCTGTTCATGGGTGCTGCGGCCGAATCTTTGCATGTCAAGCTAAAATTATATATCTGACAGATAAAGTAAAGCAAATGTGAGCTAGAGGACACATTTTCCTACGTTTCTATGTATACATTGTGTCTGTAGTGGTGCATTTGAGGCCACGGTAGTCGAATACGTTTTTTTCACTGATCTTTTTCTCTCCTCTCCACTCTAGCGATGACATCACAGATTTTAGCTCTCAAACATTATCTCCATAGACACCCATTCATTTTTTTGGTGTGGTTTTTGGCAATTCTTGGCAAAACTGTTTGCCAAAAGTCTTAGATAAGGCATGGCACACATGTCCCGGCCGAGCCGCACGTTTTGATACCACTTTTGTGTATATGCACCAAAAACTCTGGTAGGATTTGCAAGCCCAAAAATAGTAAGTAAAACTGTGAATAACAGCATGCACACGATTATTCCACAAACACAAATAGAAATGTTATTATAAATACATACACATCTAATAAGTCTGAGTTCTTTAAGTGGCTGTAGCTTTTAATCCTTTAGGCGCCAGGGTTTTTTCAAGAAAATATACAATTTTGATATCAAGATTTTAAAAGGCTATAACTTGAAAGTGGTTTGAGATAAAGGTATACTGTCAATGACAAAGTTGTTCAGTATGACTCAAAGTTTGTGATGGGAATTAATTTGTTTAATCTAATTTGCATATGATGACATCACAAGGTGGCGGCTATAATGGAAAATGATAACCTCAACTTGGAGGTTTCAAAAGGCTATAACTTGAAAGTAGTTTGAGATAAGGGAATACATTCAACATTCAATGTGAAATATATTTAGTATGAAACTAAATTTGGGATAGAAATACGTTTACTGATCCAACTTGTGTAATCAATTGGCGCGTTGACCACACTGATGCTCAGAACCGCATCTAAAATGCAGTTGTACTATTTCCTGGATCTGTGTGGAAACAGGCATGTTTTCATTCGTGGTTTCCACCTATATTTGCGGTGTTATGAGCCCCCCTGCCACTTCGAACATGTCACCTTTTTGGCATTCGCAGAATGCTTCCACCCCTGCCAGGCTAAGGTGAAGCATCTGCTATACAGTGTGCTGATTGTGGACTTGTGCACGGACGCGCAGTCACTACTAACGTCAGTTTATGCTTCACTAGACAGACTGCATGTCATTCCTCTAAGGAATCGGAGTCATCTAATACCTGAATAAATACATATTGACGGTAAACCGACCTCTTGGTAACGTGAATAACTAAAAAAACACTCTTTCACTCTGCTCTGCTGTCGCTCCGCTCAGCCCTTCTATCACTGATTAGCAGCGTCTACGCAGAGCTGCGTCACTGGTCGGGAGGGGGTTGTACAAACTTGTTTTTCTCTAAAACTTTGAATAAAAACATGCCCATGAATGATTATTATATTACAGTAACACATGTCCATTATCACCTGGTGAAAAGTAAAAACAAGATTCGGCCCCACATTTATAGCTACAGCCTGTTTTAATCAGCTATGTTGCTAGTCGCAATTCTGCGACTTTGGCGCCTAAAGGGTTAACTGACAGAAAGATGATGATTCCACACCTCAAAGGAAGTCATTGAGGTTGCGATATGTAGCTAGCTACAAGTGCAGAACAAGATTTTTCCAATGATGAAAACCAAGTGCTAATAATTGACCTGAAGTCCTTTATGCACTAAACTTGCCTAAATAGCTCTACAAGAGAATACATGGCCTTTGTGTTAAATATATTGACGTTTGTTTTCATAGTGTACATGCTGTATACAGAAACTAACTTCACCAAAAGTAGTTGCTGAAAAGCTTACACCAATGATAAACAGCCTTAGTGATAGACAAACCGTTCTCCATTGACAACAGGCTCCGAGTTGTAGCCAAGTATACTTGGTGGGTGAAACATAGAGACTAGGGGTCTCATTTATAAATGTTGCATACCGACAAAACAGTGCTGAAAATGTGTGTACGTCACTTCCCACTGGATAATGTGCAGTCCTGTACGCACAACTTCTTTTTTCCCTAAAAAGATTTGCAGTGATTCACCACGTGAAGAACAATCAGGTGCCAGGGTCATGAGATACTAGATTGAGCGAATTTTGCTTAGAGGTGTGCGCACGCACGGTTGTATAAATCTGATTTTGTTGGGGGCTTTTGGTCGTAGGTACACTTTTAGTAAGAATCCTACGCAGTTTTATAAATGAGACCCCAGATCCTGTATCTAACATTATACATTTTCTCTATGGAGACAGGAAGTCACTGTGTTTCATGTAGGTCTGCTTGACCTCAGAATGGAAAGAGTCACATTGGTCACCTGACAAGGTGCTGTAGCTGTATTGGCATCTGTGGGCATGTGTGTCAATACAGAGTTTACCTGCAAAGATTGAGCAGATAGTAATGTTCTAAATGAATAGAAAACTTATCATCTAGTGCTGTCTGTTCATAGTGTCAGATGCTCTCCATTTTGTTTTGTTTTCTGTGGTCGACTGCAAGTACTGTCTCACATACAACCCTATTACCTTCTTATTCTCTCCCTCTCTTTCTCTGATGCTCGTTAACTATTATTGTGGTTTTCTGCAGGATGCTTGCTACTGGTCTGGTAGTCTCACATTCAGTACTTGGCTGCAACACTTCAGTGGTCCTAAGTCACTCACTATATTGCACTTCTGGTTGGATGCTAACTGTATTTCGTTACCCTGTACTTGTACCTGTGCAATGGCAATACAGTTTAATCTAATCTAATCTAATCATGGGGACATGTAAACACTCTTTAGGTATGAACAGAGCCTTTTGAAGCTATTCTACAAGATAGCTGTCCCTCTGTCTGTCCCTGGGATCACAGTACTGAGCTGTCGTCTCTCCCTCGTCCCTGTAAGGACAGACAGTGTGGAGACATGCTGGACATCGACAATGTCTGTCGACCAGACCAGAGTCTGTCTCTTTGTCTGTCAGTAAATAGTGATAGCACAGACATAGTCCATGTTTCCATCAAAAATGGTTGAGAAACAAATCAAACAATCAAATGTGTCATTGCTTGTAAAAAGAGCTACTCAAATAAATGTTGATTTAAACATGTTAAAATCAGATGGATTTTGGCTTTCGTAAAGGACATCAAAATATATCAGCTATCCTTGAGTTAACATTACAACAATTATTTGTTAATCATTCAGATTCAGATTACTTTATTGATCCCGAGGGAAACTCCTTTCTATCAACGGCACACAGTCTCGTAAAGCACTGATTCTTGAAACTTTGGCAAAAACATGTCCCACTAAGAAAAGTGCTAATTTTGTTGGAAATTAATACAACTTTCATGAATAAAAAGAATCAAGGTTATAATCAGGGGGTCCTTTGCACATATGTAAGGTTATTTTATAGGTTTATTTTTAATTTGTATTAATTTAATGATCATATACTGGCCCATTGTCTACAGAATCAGTAGTCCTCGGTTAGGAGATAATCTGTTTATCTTAATTAAAAAAACAAAAAGTAATAATGGAATTGAATAATATCTTAACCACGTGAAAGAGTACATTGTAATATGTATTAAAAAGTACAAACAGTGAGTTTTGAACAATGTTTACTATTATTTTGTGGATTGCTCAAAATGTGTCCCACATATTCGTCACCACCGTCAGATATTTATAAAAATCAATAAAATCTGGCAACTACAAGGTCAACTACATTCCTGGGGACCCCATTTTCAAACCTTCAGCTCTACTGCATGCTTCAAGATCACTCAAGCTCCTCTAAGTTTGCTATATTCTCTTAAACTTGTTCATATTTTTGGACACTGCTACTGTCACAACCATAACATGTCAACACCGTGTCTTTCGTATAAAAAACTAGATTAGATTATGACATAAATGTATACTTTTGAAGAAGAGGTCTGAAGTAGCTAGCAACAGAGGGGAAACAAGATGGCTAATATGAACAACTCATGCACATCATGTGAAAGAGTATTTTTTTGTCACCACCGTCAGACGTCACCACCGTCAGGTTTTCTGTCTGACGGTGGTGACGGACAGTCTGACGGGGGTGACAAAAATCTCCAGATGGTCCTCAACGGAGGCTGGAATATAATTGTTGATCACAATAAATACCAATATGACCTGTGATGTTTCATTAACCTCTTTTATATTTTTATATATGTACTTCCCCCTATATTTCTTCCATACAGGCTTACACTTAAGCAATATAGCACGAGTGAGAGGATGTTTGTGGATATCCTCACAGCTGTGGTTCGGCCGGGGAATGGGAATGGGGTACTTTTAATAATGATATTGCTTAATTTTACCTTATATTCCTTGAAAAATGTTTATCACAGTGCTCATGATTGTTATTTCTTGGACCAAATAGTTAGATAAGGTTGTTAAACAAGAAGTGATTGACTTGAGTGGTATACATTTCGGAATTGTATGTTGTAATGAGGCCACTTTCACCACCGTCAGATTAGTGTCACCCCCGTCAGTTCTTAAGTCACCACCGTCAGAGGGAGTTTTATTTGTTTTAAATGAATATGCTTAAAATATGTTTCTTCAGTGCTGTTGACTTATTAAAGTAATAGTCTCTTTTAATCCAAAAATGTTTGTTAAATAAAAAAAACTTACTTTTTCTATTTAAGCTTAAAGTATACGTTGTATGATGTTAGATCCTTTAAAGGAGTACACGTGAAACAGTATAAAAAATGAACAATAGTGAATAATTAACATTTAACAGCATATATGTGTATTAAGAATGCCAGATAATGGTTTAAAAGACTTTAAATACATATTAGACCAAATACATAAAAAATAATTTGCTTTTTATTGTGTCTGACGGTGTTGAAAAAAACAAAGTAATGACTGGGAAAATGCCTATTTTATGAAAAAAAAAATACAAAATTTGGAGGTTGCACTGGTACATTGCTGAACAGCCAATACCTTGGTCTATAATGATATACCTTTACATTTAGTAATTTAACTAACTTTTTATTTTCAAAATTAAAAACTGTTTTATCCAAATCCCCAAGAATCAGTGAAAGCACACAAGGGTAAGGGTGTGAGGTAAAAGATTAGAAAGTGTACACAGGGATAGGTGGTGGGGTCAATAACAATAAGTAAAAAATGGTGGGTGAGGTGAATCCTCCCAGGGAGCATAATGATTATGTAGAGAAGCTATAAATTTAACATTATACAGTAATCAGTAATCATAGGAGACAGTATCTAGTTATTTTGTCAAATAATTAGGTCCAACTGCACTATTGGTGCGCTTCTCTTTACTGAACCAATGAGCAGTAAGTAAACACATAATGGTTTCTCCATCAATGTGTAACACCAATCAGAATATAGATGCAATGCAAGGCAGTAAGACAATGCTGCCTGAATGGGGTGTCACTTAAAGCTAGAAGAGTAATCTCAGCCAATCAAACACAACCTCACTTCTGAAGAGTTGAATGCGTACATAAACGTTTCCACTGAACAAAGACACAGATGTAAAGATGAGAGCTTCAAAGATGGTCACGCTAGGTTTGGTAGTTTTACTTCTCTGGGAAAGTGGTAAGTTCAAATGGAGTTTGTCATTCATACACATTCTTTGTATGGAATATGATAGATTTCTGGTTGAAATAATTTCTCTTTGTTGCAGTTCATGTGCTAGAGGCAACACGGTCGTCAGCCATACGTCTAGACAGTCATTTTAAGTCTGTCAACTTTGGAGACACGGTGACTCTGCCCTGCTTCTACCATGATGATATGGTGAACCACTTTTCTTGGTACCGGCAAACCCTAGGAGATAAACCAAAGCTGGTATCTACAGTGTATAAGTATGGCCAAAAACCCAGCCTGTTCAATGAGTTTAAGAACAATCATCGCTTCTCTGTACAAAATGATAAAGGAGCAAATAACCTGACAATCTCAGATGTTCGACCTTCAGATTCAGCTATGTACTTCTGTTCTAAAGGATACAGAGCTGGGATGATTGAATTTGCTGATGGTGTCTTCCTCTACATAAAAGGTATGTTTTAAACAAGCAAAACATTCTGATTTGATTCTAGATTAAATACGAGATGTTTTGAGTAGATTAGAATCCTAGGTAACATTTTAGTTCATTTGTCTTCAAACAAATTGTACATCCCCTTGTCAGGGTGCATCTGCAGTAGAATTCTTGTGTAGCCATGAGTGTCTTAGTAACAATTCCTGTGATTTTTGTTTTGTTTTAACTATAAATAAATACCTGCAGAAGATAATGAGACTAAATGTCTTTAGGTGCAGGTTACAATACCAAAGCAGTTGTCCAGCAACCAGTGTCTGAGTCCATCCAGTTAGGAGACTCTGTAACTCTGAACTGTACAATACACACTGAGACCTGTGCTGGAGAACACAGTGTCTATTGGTTCAGACATGGCTCAGAAGAATCCCATCCAGGAATCCTTTACACCCATGGAGGCAGGAGTGATCAGTGTGAGAAGAGCCCTGAGGCTGGGTCTCCTACACAGAGCTGTGTCTACAACCTCCCCAAGAGGAACCTCAGCCTCTCTGATGCTGGGACTTACTACTGTGCTGTGGCCTTATGTGGGGAGATACTGTTTGGAAATGGGACCATGGTGAACACTGAAGGTCAGAAATTACTTTAAAAAAAAACATTTTGAAAGTAATCAACTGAATAAAATTATTTATGATAATAACTAATACAAAAACATGTGTAAAACATTTTAGTCTCTTCAGATCTGCTTCTCCTTCTTTACTTCTTGGGTGGAGCAGTAGGACTCTTGTTCATGCTGATCGTTGCGTTGACCAGCTTTATAATGAACAAAATAAAGAATCGATGTCCTCACTGCAGAGGTACGTGGTTCTAATGTAAAGGCAACCAGTAAACATTTCTAAGATTTATATTATTATTATTATTATTATTATTATTATTATTATTATTATTATTATTATTATTATTATTACATGTGTACATTCTAAAACATGACAAATAATCTTAACGTCTTAAAACTCTGCACCATTAGCTTCTAGATCTTTCTCTCAGGCAACATGTTCAATCTCTCCTGGATACAGAGAGGTAGGTTTTCCTCAGCAATTTTTCAGTGATGTCATGTAATAGCCTCACACTTGTATAGATTAGACCGCTAATCAGGGTTACAAATTCTGTTTGACAATGAGTAAAATAGACAACGAGAAGTGTTACATGAGTACAGTATACTATCTGACAAGTAATACAAATAAAAACAACTTTTCCACTGCTAGGGCCAGGATGCAGAAAACCTTCATTACGCTGCTCTGAATCTTAAGAAGAAGAAATCCAAGCCCAGGAGAGAGAGAGATCATGTGGAGAGAGACACAGTGTACTCTGGTGTTAGAGAATAGAGCTGGGAGAGGAGAGATGCTCTGATGAGTATTTTGATTAATATATGGTGTGATGTTCTCTTGTTCTAAATCATTTGATGAATCAAGACTTTATTACGTTCATAAAGTAATGTCAATAATCTTCTCGGCACCAAAGTAAATTAATTAAAGCAGATGACGTTGCGTGGAAGCAAGTTCATGAACATACTTGAACATTTTAAAAGTCAGTTTGTCAACCCTCAGAGCCCCACATAATGGGGACTGGTCCATTTTGTGCCTCATTCAGCTGAAACACCATTCTGAATTTTGTGATTATTTTACATTTACACATGGGTAAATTTCCACCCCATTCCTACCTTGATGATTGCGTAGGTCAATATTTCTGCAATCAGATCCAAGGAAGAGTGTTTATACTGCATATCAATGTAACTACAGCTCAGCTAACAGATACAGTTTAAATATGACCGACTGACCACTGGCTGGTGGACACAAATGCTCTACTAGTCAGAAGGTAAACTGTTCAACCGGTTTACTGAAATAAAAGGACAAGTAGTACGACATCAGGTCGGGGTAGGCAGTTAGATGAACAAGAGGATGTGGCACAGTCTGCAACACAGGTACACAGTCTGTAGCACAATTACAAGGTGTACTTTACCAATTTTGAATTTTTGTACTCGCCATGATGTATATTGTTATTGTTGCTCGCTTTCCTGCAGGCACACTATAGCCTGTTGCACATGCATGACATGTAACTGTAACTTGTTTGGCTGAATGCTCTTGCAGCTCTTCCCTTTGTTACTTCTTTAGTTTCACACAATGTATGTTTTCATAAACTGACAACCTGCAATGTTTGAAACTATCACGTTGTTAAGATCTGTGACCGATGCTTTTTGTAAAGCTCTTTCTTGGAAGAAGCTTTGGACCGATCCGGGAATCTCAGTTAAGATTGCGGCCTGCCTCACAGACATGTCCGCCTGAATGACCAAGAACCAACTCCAGTTGAACCTCGCCAAAACAGGAATTCTCATCATATTGGCCAAACCCTCCATCTTTCACTATTTCTCCCTGGGATCTGCGACCGTGACCCCTTCATCTTCAGCCAGAAACCTGGGGGTTACCATGGATAACAAGCTCTCGCTCACACCCCACATTGCTGCAGTATCCCGGTCCATTACATTGAGCCTCTACAACAGGGGTTTTCAAAGTCTGGG
This sequence comes from Neosalanx taihuensis, assembly GCA_030340665.1. NCBI lineage: Eukaryota > Metazoa > Chordata > Actinopteri > Osmeriformes > Salangidae > Neosalanx > Neosalanx taihuensis. Next base: position 1,911,044 of record CM059313.1, on the reverse strand, counting down.
ATAGTGGGCCTCTCCTAATAGAACTCAAAGGTAGCCCACCTGTCTGGCCCCCCAATGGTGGAATCAACTCCCCAACTCCATCAGAGACACTGATTGTCTCCCAACCTTCAAGAAAAGGCTCAAGACAGACTTATTCTGGGAGTACAACGGTACATACGGTACAGAATGATTTGCTGGTCTTATGTTAGTTTCTTCCAAGATCACAATGACTCTTTTGAGAGACTTGTTGCTCTTGTTGGCCAGTTGTTACTGATTTTAAACCATTTTACTCTCTCTGAGGTATCTTATTATTACTTGCTTTCCTACAGGTGCACTCTTGCACGTTTGAGGTTCATGCTATGTATTTGTATCTTGTTTAACTGAATGATCTTGTGGTCCTTCCCTTTGGAAATTGTTTAGTTCAGTCAAGACACTCACGTGATTGATTGATAATAAATTGTGATTTATTGATAACCCTGACATGGGTTATGTTTTACTTTGGCGGAATGGAATGTCTAAAAGGGGGGTACTTCCTCTGGCCTCGAGCGAGGCAAGCGTGCATACATGTATGACGAGAGCCATGGAGCAATAGAGATATATAATCCCCCTGATAGACAGAAACATACAATACAATAATATATTATATACATATACAGACAGATAATACATCATATAAACAGAGACAGACAGGGGGGAGAAAGGGGATGGTGGTGGGCAGCAGCAACGACTGATCAGTGGATCAGTAGGGTGAGTGTTTGAATAGTTGCGCGGGCCGTCTTCCCATATGAGGCCCAATAGGCTTGCACTAGCTGAGTCAGGTGTGTTCATGGATTACGTGTACTACCTGTGTGCCTGCGCTGCTAGTGCATGTGAGGGAATGAGTGATGACGTGTACTGAAGAGTGTAAATCGCAATGACGTGTGGATGAGTGATGATATGAACTGAGGTGTGTGAATGATGATAATGTATACTGAAGTGTGTGAATGTTTAAGCGCAGTGTCTGAGTGCCTAGCCTGAACTTGCTGCGCCTATTTTCCCACAATGCATGGTTCATTTTCTGGCTACCCGCAATGTTTGGGGCTCAATGTTAAGACTAGTGATCCTATGCTCTTTTGGTAAAGCTCTCTCTTGGAAGTTGCTTTGGATAAAAGCAACTGCGTCAGCTAAATGAATAAATGTTAAAATGTAAATATAAATGAACAAAATAATGGTATCATAGTACAATTATATCTTTATTCATAAACTACTGTCTAACAATGCCATACCGATTACAATAGTGCCGGCTTGAGGGCAGTGCCTAGTACAGAGCAGAGGACACCTGTCTGAAGTAAAAGATTTACATGATCTAACTGTGCTGTGGAGCAATTAAGAGTTCTTCATCCAGTTAAACTCAGAATGTTTCTCGTCTCTGGAATTTACACTGAGCTATGGTGGGTTTATTCCAATGTGCAATCACCAGCTCATTCAGGATGATTTGTGAATCAAACAAACGGACTGATCCACTTTCCAAGATAATGGGAATCCTTATTCTGCATTGTTCAGGGTTTACAATGTTTGTCAGTTAAACCTAATTCACAGCCAGTTTAGTGAAAGTAGTCTGTGTTATACTTTTGTTAACTGAGGTATAAAGCCTTGTGAGAGAACTGTCCCTGTGGTTTTGATGTGACTCAGAGGACTGTGAAGTCAGAGTAGTGAAAGACCAGTCTTCCTGTGTAACAAGTTATTTGTCTTCAGAGAAACCGTGACATGTGACCACAGTGGAAAATAACTGACAGCCTGTAACATCCTTCTTATATTTGGGTTGCATTATGCAAAAAAAAATGACCAGCTGAGGTTCATCCCCATGATTCAATAGTTGTTGTTGATTCTTTAGTTTTTTTGTTGTTGCTTGAAAATGTTATCAAGTTTTATCTTTCAGGATAGTTAGCAGGTCTTATGTGACACATGAGCATCTCCTTCCTGCCCCTCACACCAGGAAGTGACATGTAAACCCTCCGCTACATTAGTATGAACTCCTTTAGTGAGTTTTTCTTTGCAAATGTTTCTGTGTCTTCCTTGAGGGTTTGGGTTTGGGCCATATGTGAAGCCCTCTGTGACATTGCTTGTGAAAAGGGCTTTGGAAATAAATTGATTTGATTTGGATAGCAGTGTTATGGAATCTGGGTAAATGAAAGGACACTAAGTTCCCTGACATGGATATATGTAGTTCATCTCTCAGTCTATAGGGAGCAGTACCCACACAGCATTGTATTACATTCAGTGTTGATTCTATGTTAAGTGAATGTGCCTAAAATACCACCTATGTTGGTTAATTACCACAGTTTCTATCATGACACCTCACCCAAAAAAGCAACACAAAGTTTAACTTTAACCTGCTCAACACATCCTTGTACATGGGGGAGGGTTTACAGTATGAATGATTCATCTGTGAATCTTCCACACAGTTTAGTTTGTTGTACTGGTTTGTATTTGCCACAAATGACAAGTGCCATATTTGGTCTTATCTCCAAACAGTATCTCCCCACATGAGGATGAGGAGCTCGGTCACACGGGAGGAGCTCGGAGTAGAACCGCTACTCCTCCACGTCGAGAGGAGCCAGCTGAGGTGGCTCGGGCATCTGTTTCGGATGCCTCCTGGACGCCTCCCTCGGGAGGTGTTCCAGGCATGTCCCACCGGGAGGCAGCCCCGGGGAAGACCTAGGACACGCTGGAGGGACTATGTCTCTCGGCTGGCCTGGAAACGCCTCGGTATCCCCCCGGAGGAGCTGGAGGAGGTGTGTGTGGTGAGGGAAGTCTGGGCTTCCCTGCTCAGACTGCTGCCCCCGCGACCCTGCCCCAGATAAGCGGAAGAAAATGGATGGATGGATTCCTTTACACCCATGGAGGCAGGAGTGATCAGTGTGAGAAGAGCCCTGAGGCTGGGTCTCCTACACAGAGCTGTGTCTACAACCTCCCCAAGAGGAACCTCCGCCTCTCTGATGCTGGGACTTACTACTGTGCTGTGGCCTCATGTGGGGAGATACTGTTTGGAAATGGGACCATGGTGAACACTGAAGGTCAGAAATTACTTTTAAAAAAAACACTTTGAAAGTAATCAACTGAATAAAATTATTTATGATAATAACTAATACAAAAACATGTGTAAAACATTTTAGTCTCTTCAGATCTGCTTCTCCTTCTTTACTTCTTGGGTGGAGCAATAGGACTCTTGTTCATGCTGATCGTTGCGTTGACCACCTTTATAATGAACAAAATAAAGAATCAATGTCCTCACTGCAGAGGTACGTGGTTCTAATGTAAAGGAAACCAGTAAACATTTCTAAGATTTATATTATTATTATTATTATTATTACATGTGTACATTCTAAAACATGACAAATAATCTTAACGTCTTAAAACTCTGCACCATTAGCTTCTGGATCTTTCTCTCAGGCAACATGTTCAATCTCTCCTGGATACAGAGAGGTAGGTTTTCCAAAGCAATTTTTCAGTGATGTAAAGTAATAGCCTCACACTTGTATAGACTAGACCGCTAATCAGGGTTACAAATTCTGTTTGACAATGAGTAAAATAGACAACGAGAAGTGTTACATGAGTACAGCATACTATCTGACAAGTAATACAAATAAAAACAACTTTTCCACTGCTAGGGCCAGGATGCAGAAAACCTTCATTACGCTGCTCTGAATCTTAAGAAGAAGAAATCCAAGCCCAGGAGAGAGAGAGATCATGTGGAGAGAGACACAGTGTACTCTGGTGTTAGAGAATAGAGCTGGGAGAGAAGAGATGCTCTGATGAGTATTTTGATTAATATATGGTGTGATGTTCTCTTGTTCTAAATCATTTGATGAATCAAGACTTTATTACGTTCATAAAGTAATGTCAATAATCTTCTCGGCACCAAAGTAAATTAATTAAAGCAGATGACGTTGCGTGGAAGCAAGTTCATGAACATACTTGAACATTTTAAAAAGTCAGTTTGTCAACCCTCAGAGCCCCACATAATGGGGACTGGTCCATGTTGTGCCTCATTCAGCTGAAACACCATTCTGAATTTTGTGATTATTTTACATTTACACATGGGTAAATTTCCACCCCATTCCTAACTTAATGAATGCATAGGTCAATATTTCTGCAATCAGATCCAAGGAAGAGTGTTTATACTGCATATCAATGTAACTACAGCTCAGCTAACAGATAGAGTTTAAATATGACCGACTGACCACTGGCTGGTGGACACAAATGCTCTACTAGTCAGAAGGTAAACTGTTCAGCCGGTTTACTGAAATAAAAAGACAAGTAGTACGACATCAGGTCGGGGTAGGCAGTTAGATGAACAAGAGGATGTGGCACAGTCTGCAACACAGGTACACAGTCTGTAGCACAATTACAAGGTGTACTTTACTTTACCAATTTTGAAATTTTTGTACTTGCCATGATGTATATTGTTATTGTTGCTCGCTTTCCTGCAGGCACACTATAGCCTGTTGCACATGCATGACATGTAACTGTAACTTGTTTGGCTGAATGCTCTTGCAGCTCTTCCCTTTGTTACTTCTTTAATTTCACACAATGTATGTTTCATAAACTGACAACCTGCAATGTTTGAGACTATCACGTTGTTAAGATCTGTGACCGATGCTTTTTGTAAAGCTCTTTCTTGGAAGAAGCTTTGGACCGATCCGGGAATCTCAGTTAAGATTGCGGCCTGCCTCACAGACATGTCCGCCTGAATGACCAAGCACCAACTCCAGTTGAATCTCGCCAAAACAGGAATTCTCATCATCTTGGCCAAACCCTCCATCTTTCACAATTTCTCAAACACCCTGGGATCTGCGACCATGACCCCTTCATCTTCAGCCAGAAACCTGGGGGTTACCATGGATAACAAGCTCTCGCTCACACCCCACATCGCTGCAGTATCCCGGTCCATTAGATTGAGCCTCTACAACAGGGGTTTTCAAAGTCTGGGATAGTGGGCCTCTCCTAATAGAACTCAAAGGTAGCCCACCTGTGTGGCCCCCCAATGGTGGAATCAACTCCCCAACTCCATCAGAAACACTGATTGTCTCCCAACCTTCAAGAAAAGGCTCGAGACACACTTATTCTGGGAGTACAACGGTACATACGGTACGGAATGATTTGCTGGTCTTATGTGAGTTTCTTCCAAGATCACAATGACTCTTTTGAGGGACTTGTTGCTCTTGTTGGCCAGTTGTTACTGATTTTAAACCATTTTACTCTCTCTGAGGTATCTTATTATTACTTGCTTTCCTACAGGTGCACTCTTGCACGTTTGAGGTTCATGCTATGTATTTGTATCTTGTTTAACTGAATGATCTTGTGGTCCTTCCTTTTGGAAATTGTTTAGTTCAGTCAAGACACTCACGTGATTGATTGATAATAAATTGTGATTTATTGATAACCCTGACATGGGATATGTTTTACTTTGGCGGAATGGAATGTCTAAAAGGGGGGCACTTCCTATGGCCTCGAGCGACGCAAGCGTGCATACATGTATGACGAGAGCCATGGAGCAATAGACATATATAATCCCCCTGATAGACAGAAACATACAATACAATAATATATTATATACATATACAGACAGATAATACAACATATAAACAGAGACAGACAGGGGGGAGAAAGGGGATGGTGGTGGGCAGCAGCAACGACTGATCAGTGGATCAGTAGGGTGAGTGTTTGAATAGTTGCGCGGGCCGTCTTCCCATATGAGGCCCAATAGGCTTGCACTAGCTGAGTCAGGTGTGTTCATGGATTACGTGTACTACCTGTGTGCCTGCGCTGCTAGTGCATGTGAGGGAATGAGTGATGACGTGTACTGAAGAGTGTAAATCGCAATGACGTGTGGATGAGTGATGATATGAACTGAGGTGTGTGAATGATGATAATGTATACTGAAGTGTGTGAATGTTTAAGCGCAGTGTCTGAGTGCCTAGCCTGAACTTGCTGCGCCTATTTTCCCACAATGCATGGTTCATTTTCTGGCTACCCGCAATGTTTGGGGCTCAATGTTAAGACTAGTGATCCTATGCTCTTTTGGTAAAGCTCTCTCTTGGAAGTTGCTTTGGATAAAAGCAACTGCGTCAGCTAAATGAATAAATGTTAAAATGTAAATATAAATGAACAAAATAATGGTATCATAGTACAATTATATCTTTATTCATAAACTACTGTCTAACAATGCCATACCGATTACAATAGTGCCGGCTTGAGGGCAGTGCCTAGTACAGAGCAGAGGAAACATGTCTGAAGTAAAAGATTTACATGATCTAACTGTGCTGTGGAGCAATTAAGAGTTCTTCATCCAGTTAAACTCAGAATGTTTCTTGTCTCTAGAATTTACACTGAGCTGTGGTGGGTTTATTCCAATGTGCAATCACCAGCTCATTCAGGATGATTTGTGAATCAAGCAAACGGACTGATCCACTTTCCAAGATAATGGGAATCCTTATTCTGCATTGTTCAGGGTTTACAATGTTTGTCAGTTAAACCTAATTCACAGCCAGTTTAGCACAAGTATTTTTATACTTTTGTTGACTGAGGTATAATGTCTTGTGAGAGAACTGTCCCTGTGGTTTTGATGTGACTCAGAGGACTGTGAAGTCAGAGTAGTGAAAGACCAGTCTTCCTGTGTAACTTGCAGGTTATTTGTCTTCAGAGAAACCGTGACGTGACCACAGTGGAAAATAACTGACAGCCTGTAACCTCCTTCTTATATTTGGGTTGCATTATGTAAAAAAAAAATGACCAGCTGAGGTTCATCCCCATGATACAATAGTTGTTGTTGATTCTTTAGTTTTTTTGTTGTTGCTTGACAATGTTATCAAGTTTTATCTTTCAGGATAGTTAGCAGGTCTTATGTGACACATGAGCATCTCCTTCCTGCCCCTCACACCAGGAAGTGACATGTAAACCCTCCGCTACATTAGTATGAACTCCTTTAGTGAGTTTTTCTTTGCAAATGTTTCTGTGTCTTCCTTGAGGGTTTGGGTTTGGGCCATATGTGAAGCCCTCTGTGACATTGCTTGTGAAAAGGGCTTTGGAAATAAATTGATCTGATTTGGATAGCAGTGTTATGGAATCTGGGTAAATGAAAGGACACCAAGTTCCCTGACATGGATATATGTAGTTCACCTCTCAGTCTATAGGGAGCAGCACCCACACAGTATTGTATTACATTCTATGTTGATTCTATGTTAAGTGAATGTGCCTAAAATACCACCTATGTTGGTTAAATACCACAGTTTCTATCATGACACCTCACCAAAAAGCAACACAAAGTTCAACTTTAACCTGTTCAACACATCCTTGTACATGGGGGAGGGTTTACAGTATAAATGATTCATCTGTGAACCTTCCACACAGTTTAGTTTGTTGTACTGGTTTGTATTTGCCACCAATGACAAGTGCCATATTTGATCTTCAAACAGTATCTCATGAAGCTACAGCACATTAGTAAGTCTCAGCATCAGAGCCTTACAACTTCTATGACTTCAGAGTAGAAAATTCTGTGGCTGACTTCATTACCAATTTTCTGTGTATTGTTGTAGGTTTCACATGATAAAGATCACAAATCAGGAACAACAGATAAACCACAGAGATCAAGCGAGCAAGATTGAGAGAGAGCTGTCTGAAATATGTCAATATCCAACCTCCACATCTCTAGTGTCTCTTCTTGAATCAAAGGCTCCAGTTCTCTCAGTCTGCATGCTTGTGAAACGTCTTCAATCGCAGCCCAAGTATAGTTCAGCCCAGCATTCAGCCAAACACGTTACAATGACATGGCATGCATCTCAAACAGGCATTGGTGTACCTGTAGGAAAGCAAGCAACATTAACAATGTAGGGGAGACCAGGGACAGTTGTAACACTTTTTAAATTTTTCACAATGAATCAAAAGGCATTTCAAATTGAGTAGCCAATCTGATATATTATGAACTACTTAAAGAATGCATTTAAATTGTTTTATGAAAAATGTACAGATTGTAAAATTGATGTAAACAGTCACAACCAACCCAGTGTACAGGGACGGTTGTAACACGTCAGGGACAGTAACAGCATACCAAAAATGTACACGATTGATCATGATTTTTTTATTTTAATCATAAAATAATTTAATCTGTCAAGTCTTTAAAATAAGATTTTGTATAATTGACATTATTACCACTGTAATCTCTTGGGTGTCCAGTACCCTACACTGGGAAGTGATTTTGATCCCTTGCACACTAGCCTCTGCCTCTGGTCACATAACCAATGTCATAGGATTTGGCCACTGCTGATCTGCACTGTTTAACTTCACCAGACGCCCTCTCCAGCATACCAACTGTTCATTTGTCTTTCTAATATTTGGGATGATGTTAGCAAAACAGACATGTTTCCGCTGACTATGTGCATATAATATATCATAATTATGTTAGCATTCAGTTCATGTAGGTCTTGGGGTTAGGGTTAAAACCCTAAATGAATGAGTTCAACCCTAAATCCACCCTAAATTAATCATAAATGTATGTAATGTAAGTGTTTTGTAATGTAAAAAAAATACATTCAATGAAACCCCTAAATCGGTGGTCTCTTACTCGTGCCATCAAGGGCCATAAGGATGATGATATCAGCAACACACAGTTAGTTAACAACCAAAATTAAGTGTATTACATCTTTAAAAAATTATATATTAAAAATAAATTAGTACAGGCCGGATTGTTTAACTCTAAACTGTTCAAAACACAGACAGGACAGTATCTATCAACTAGGAGTCAGGGTTAAAGCAGGCTGGTTCTCCTATACAGAGCAGGTTCATGATGTCGTCTTCTCATGGTATCTATAGCTGTATCCTGTATGAACCTCACAGTGACTTTGCGGTGTGTTTACAGAATAAGACAACCGTTTCACAGCCAGACCCCTAGCTAAGGCCACCCCTCCCTTCAGACAGGAAGTTCCTTCAAGCTGTCGGTGCGACAGACCCAAAACACTCAAGCCACAAGTGAACATCTTTTACAGAAGCACCTGTTTTTCCCATGAAGAGGACAGACGTGATGTGATTAACAGTTTATTTTCGGCCTAAAGCTTAGTGGCACATACTGGAGTAAGATATGAAACATTGACGAGTCAACCATTTTATCATGACAGGACTGTGTGTAACTCATCTCTAAGTAGGTGGCAGATCGCCCACACAATATAAAGTCTAAATTAGAAGAAGAAAAAAAACTGTTAAACCTATTGATAGACTGTCCCTCAATTTTTGCAGCCTACTGCATAAATAATAAAGTTATCTAGACCAGTGGTCTCCAACCCTGGTTCTCAGGGCCCACTGTCCTGCATGTGTTAAATGTTTCCCTGCTCCAACTCACCTGATTAAAATTAATGGGTGCTTATCTAGCTTTGAAGGTTCCTGATAATAAACATACATTTGAATCATGTGTGTTGGAGAAGGGAAACATCTAAAACACAGGTGTCACTCTCCAGTCCTGGAGGGCCACTGTCCTAACAGTTTTAGTTGTTTCCCTATTCCAGCACACCTCCACAGAGCTAGATAACGACCCTTTATTAGAATCAGGTGTGCTAGAGCAGGGAAACATCCAAAACCGTTAGGACAGTGGCCCTCGAGGACCAGGATTGGAGACCCCTGATGAGAAGGACATGTAGGAAAGTGGGCACATACTGTAAGACTCTCTTTGTTTTTCATTCTTTCACTCTGTTTCTACCTGACACTGTTTCACTCAATATGTTGCGCCACAGCAAAGTTCTTTTTTAACATTTTCATAGGTTTTTTATCTACATCACCATGGCTAATTCTCCTCCAATCCAGCATGTTTTGTTCAAGGCAATAGACCTTAGTGGCTAAAGTATGATTATGATAATGATTTGTAAACATTACCAGACATGGTCTGTGTTGAATTGGTGTTGGACAACATGCTCAGGGGTCTCATTTATAAAGCTTGCGTACGCACAAAACGGGGCTGAAAATGTGCGTACGCCAGTTTTCACGCAAAGTCAGTGATTTATAAAAAACAAACTTGGCGGTAGAATGTGCGGTCCTCCACGCAAACTATGACCCTCCCGTAAACCTACGCACATTTTGGAGACAGTGGGAATTGGAGACCCATACTGCAAAAAGTAAAAGTCGGAGAAGCGATTACTCGTTATATTTATGTATTTTGTTGTCCTCACACACATTGACTCAGTTTATGATTATAATGAAGATTAAATACATCAGTGTTTGAGCTTGAACTGCGTGATAATTGTTCCATACACATCTTGTACAATGCAACTCAAATTTTAAATCAATATTCAGCGCTGTCTGTCTCACAATCAGATTGTCCTTTTACCGCAGTGTAGGAGGCTGAAATGCATGTAACTACAGAACACAAAGTATAACTAAATATATTTCTTTAATACTGTGCATATATCATCATATGTCAAAAACTGGAAATACAGTTGTTAAGCTCCCGCGCAATCACTACACTCATTACACTTCAGAATCAGAATTTGTTTTTTATCGCCATGCAAGATAGATAAACACAGAATTTACTACTGCAGTTGTTACCGCTTCTTCTCCGGTTCTGCCACTTGGCGCTGTCGCACTGTTTTTTTGTTTGCCTTGATTCACCGAGAAGAAGAATCACCTGCCAGGTTCATGAGAATGATACTAGATTAGCATTCATGAGGTCCTTTGCATTGACCATTTATGGTTAAAAATGGGCGTGTTCAGGGCGGGGTGCAATGAAACTTTACGTACGCACACTTGTGGTTAAGATGTGATTTATAAAGCGAACATTGCCTACAGGTGTGCGTACGCACAGTTTTATAAATCTGAATTTTTGTGTGCGTACGCCAATTTACGCTTTTGAGCGTACGCACACTTTTAGTAAGAATTCTACGCACTCCTTTATAAATGAGACCCCAGATGTGTAGCCAAGTAGTTGGTGGCTGAATGATAGAGACCTCCAGCCCTTTACCCCCACCCGTCACCTACAGTCATCTGCTGACAACCGTTTAGTGGTACCCCCCCTCAAGAGCGCTGCTTGGCTCCCCAATGGTGGAATCAACTCCCCACCTCCATCAGAAGCACAGACTGCCTTCTCACCTTCAACAGAAGGCTTAAAACTCAATTAGTTAGATAATTTAATGGCACTTAGGAATAGTATGGCACTTCAAATAATCTAATGTTGTTTAGAACTATTTGTTAGTCCCCATATGGTGACTTGCCAGTGTTGTGGTTGTATCTCTTGCTTTATGTTCACAATCGTTGTGTTATGCATTTATAGTTCTTCCCTTGGCACTTATTGGTTCTCATGATGTATGATTCACGATCTAAAAAACCCAGTGTTCAGGGTCTATCACGTTGCAATGCTCAATGACTGATGCTCTTTGTAAAAGCTCTCTCTTGTTACGTTTATTCATTTAGCAGATGCTTTTATCCAAAGCAACTTACAATAAGTACAGGGACATTTTTCCCTGAGGCAAGTAGGGTGAAGTGCCTTGCCCAAGGACACAACATCATATAGCCACAGGCAGGGCTCAATCTCACAACCTTCCGATCATGACACCAACGCCTTAACCATTGAGCCATCTGACCTCCTCTTGTAAGTTGCTTTGGATAAAAGTGTCTGCTAAATGAATACATGTAAACGTAGAGACCAAATCCTATGTCTAATGTTATACATGATCTCTATGGAGACAGGAAGTCACTGTGTTTCATGTAGATCACTCAACTTCAGAATGGAAAGAGTCACATCGGTCACCTGACAAGGTGCTGTAGCTGTATTGGCATCTGTGTGCATGTGTGTCAGTACGTAGTTTACCCGCAAAGAACGAGCAGATGTAATGAGCAGATGTAATGTACGTAGTAATGTTCTAAATGAATAGAAGTTCTGGTTCTAGTTCTGTCTGTTCATAGTGTCAGATGCTCTCCATTTCTGTTTTGTTTTCTGTGGTCGACTGCAAGTACTGTCTCACGTACAACCCTATTACCTTCTTGTTCTCTCCCTCTCTTTCTCTGATGCTCGTTAACTATTATTGTGGTTTTCTGCAGGATGTGTGCTACTGGCCTGGTAGTCTCAGATTTAGTACTTAGCTGCAACACTAAGTCACTCACTATATTGCACTTCTGGTTGGATGCTAACTGTATTTCGTTACCCTGTACTTGACAACCCTAACCCTTGTGCAATGACAATAAAGTTTAATCTAATCTAATCCAATATTGGGGACATGTAAACACTCTTTAGGTATGAACAGAGCCTTTTGAAGCTATTCTACGAAACATTTATCTGTCTGTCACTGAGATCACAGTACTGAGCTGTCGTCTCTCCCTCGTCTGTGTAAAGACAGACAGTGTGGAGCCATGCTGGACATCAACAATGTTTGCTCTGTCTCTTTGTCTTTCTGTAAATAGTGATAGCACAGACATAGTCCATGTTTCCATCAAAAATGGTTGAGAAACAAATCAAACTATTAAATGTGGCATTGTTTGTATAAAGAGCTATACAAATAAATGTTGATTTAAACATGTTAAAATCAGATGGATTTTGGCCTTCGTAAAGGACATCAAAATATATCAGCTATCCTTGAGTTATCAATACAACAATTATAATCTTATACGTGTCATCTTAACATCCCTGTGCACTACACTATCCGGAGGCACAGGTTCACTCTAAAACATAAACGGTGCACAGCTAACCTTGTCAAAATACCAGCTTCCCCCTCCCCCCCCCCCCCCTTCACTCTCCATAGGGCTCTAGAATTGCCAGTCTGCTGTCAAGAAGGCCGACTTCATCCCAGTACTTGCATCCCAGGCCTCTCTCCATGCACTAGCACTAACTGAGACCTGGATCCGCCCTGAAAACTCAGCTACACCGGCGGCACTCTCAGTGAACCACTCCTTCTCCCACTCCCCGCGCCTCACCGGACGAGGAGGGGGCACAGGCCTCCTCTTGGCTCCTCACATCAAATTCACGTCCTCACCTCTGTCACCTACTACCAAAGCATTTGAACACCATCATGTGATGCTTCTGGATCCCATCAAAGTTGCACTAGTGGTCCTCTATCGCCCCCCTGGCCCACTAGCCGACTTTGTGGAAGAACTGGACATATAATAACTATAATAACTCCCATATGTCTCTCCCCTGCAGGTGGTGTTGGTGAGGGGAGCCTCAGAAAAGACAGGCCCCTGACGGAGGAGGGCATGACAATGATGAGATTGCAAAAACAGGGAGAATCTTCCCACCATCATGCCTCCTCTGAGCCTGTCCACCCTATCCAGGGGCCTGTAGAGCGCTCCCCAAACTCCCCCCTTCCTCCCCCCTTTCCCCTCTCCTCCTCTCTCCCCCTCCCCCCCCTCCCCCCTTCCCCCCTCCCCCTCCCCTTTTCTCCCCCCTCTCTCCCCCTCCCCTCTCCATCCCCCTTCCCTCCCCCCCTCACCCCCTTCTCCCCACCTCCCCCCTCCCCCTCACCCCCTCCTCCTCTCCCCCTCCCTCCCCCCCCCACCTCCCTCCCCCCTACCCAACTCCCCTGGAACACACTACCACCAGACTCCAACATCATGAATCTTTCAAGAACATTTCACCTTACACCCCCCCAGATTGAATTACTGGAAAAAGGACTCACCTTTATTCCCCGCCCCAACAACTTAGACCGGGAGGAACTTCAAAGGGATCTACATCAATATCACCGACGACTAAAAATCAGGGACTACTTTAACTATACCGACAGAAACCATTACCTTCCGTTCACTAACCCCTCCACCTGGGAACCTGAGCTCTCTCAGGTTCACCCACACATCCAATCCCTCATCAAGACTGACCGACGTACCTTACATCACCATAATATACACATAGACAGACCAGACAATCTCACAACTACCCTCAGACAAGCACTACATACACTTAAAAGCAACTCACACATAGTCATCAAACCAGCAGACAAAGGTTAAAAAAAACAGTTATCTAACCTGTCGGACTGTGGCCCGTGAGCGGCTGGATGATGTCCAAGGAAACTTTGGTCAGTGGTCAGGTTTCTCTTTTTTTATTGTGCAGTACAAACATTCCCAACAAACACATGCAATGTCAGACCAGTCACCCAGACAGAGAGCCACTCGCTCCTTAAATACTGTGCCACCATTTTAATCATCGGACTCTTCCATTCCACAGGTGAACCCTTGAAATATCCCCACTTCCTATCTTGTCCATTGGTCTCTCCCGGAACCTTTATGATGGCGCTGTGCCCCCGGGGGAATCTTTTGGCCGTGCACCCTGGAGCAGACATCGGACCGGAAAGGTAAAGGTTAAACAACTACAATGTACCTCATCACCATAGCACTAACTTACTCACTTACAGCTGATTATATTGCGCACACATATTCACCAATACTTCTACACTACTTAACTTCGGTGGAGCTTAATATTCCTCTCTTCTTGCAGGCGGAGCCGATTACACACTCCCGTACCTGCCCGACAGTATACAATCAACCGCGGTCACGAGGTTCCTCACAAGCTCACATACATTCAATAAATAAAGTTAAAATTTAAAGTTAAATATCTGGAAAATGTGCAACTACGCAATGTGCAAAATGTATTGTGCAAATCATGGCAAATAAAGTGCTACTGTGACTCAAGTGCAATGTGCGATTATCACTATCACCTATGTTGTTGTTTTTATGCCCATAAATACAGTTACCCCATGTGCAAAAATACAGGTAACGAACTGCGCTTCGCCAAACACTCCTTCTCCACCGTTGAATACCTCGTCTCCCTGTCCAACAGCTTCCGACTCAGGAACACAACAGGCCTCCTCTCCCCGTCCACTTCCTGCAGCAGCACCGCTCCCAGGCCCACTCCAGAAGCATCTGTCTGCAGGGTGAAAGGCTTGTCGAAATCCGGACTCTGGAGAACCGAGTGAGTGCAGATGGCGGCTTTGAGATCCCCGAAGGCCCTGTCACACTCCTCAGTCCAACGCACTTTGCTGGGTGCTGAGGCTTTGTTCAGATCATTCAGCACGACCGCCCGGTCTGCAAAGTGAGGCACATACTTCCTGTACCATCCCACCAGGCCCAGAAAACTTTTCACCTTCCTCTTCGTGGTAGGGACCGGGAACGAATGGATAGCCTCCACTTTCCCCAGTTGTGGCCTGATCTTCCCGAAACCAATGATATATCCCAGGTACGCCACCTCCTTTTGGGCCACCGCACACTTGTGGGGGTTGATGGTCAGGCCAGCTGCTCCGATTCGCTGTAGCACCTGCTGCAGGTGGACTCTGTGCTCCTCCCACGACTGGCTGAAAACCACCACATCATCCAAATATGCTGCAGAGAAGTCACCAACATCCCTCAGCACATGGTCCATCAGTCTTTGGAATGTGGCCGGTGCCCCGTGGAGCCCAAATGGCATGACTCGGAACTGATACATACCAAAAGGAGTCTTGAAAGCGGTCAGTTCCCTAGCCTCTGGTGCCAAGGCTAACTGCCAGTAACCTTTGCTCAGGTCGAGTGTGGTGATGTACTGAGCTCTGCCCACCTTCTCCACCAGTTCATCGATTCGGGGCATGGGGTAGGGGTCAAAGTTGGACACAGAGTTTAGGTACCTGAAATCGATGCAGAACCTGAGAGATCCATCTTTCTTTGGAACCAGCACAATAGGGCTACACCACTCACTGCAGGAGACCTCGATTATCCCCAGCTCCAGCATCAACTTAATCTCTGTCTGCAGAACAGGGATCAGTCGCTCGGGGATCCTGTAGCTCTTCTGTCGGACTGGAACGTTCTCCCTCAGCCGAATCTGGTGCTGGACCAAAGAGGTGAAACCTGGTGTCTCTCTGAAAAGCCCAGGGTCAAGTAGGGGCTTGACCTCAGCCTGCTGAGTGGAAGACAGATGTGACACATCAACCTTGACGAGTTCTGCTGCAGTAGTGTTTGTTGGAAAAAACTTCTCCTTCGCGTCCTCGTCCTGAACAGCACGCACAAACAACTGCTGGACTACTGGCTCCGGCCGAACCTAGAACTCTTTGAGCAAATTTACATGAAAAGTCTGGTATTTCTTCAGCCTCTCTGGCATATGCAGTTCATAAGTGACCTTACCCACTTGTTTGGCAACGTCATATGGCCCATGCCATTTAGTCAGCAACTTGCTGTCACTGGTTGGTAACAATAACAGCACCTTCTGCCCCGGCTTGAAGACCCTCTCTCTGGCCTTCCGATCATACCAGGATTTCTGGCTCTGCTGAGCAGACCTCATGTTCTCCTGAACAAGTGCGGTCATCCCCTCCAGTTTCTCTCTCATTTTGACCACATATGCCACCACATTGTCCCCTTCTGGCTGTGGGCTTTCCCAGTAATCCTTTAGAAGATCCAACGGCCCCCGCACTTGGCGGCCATACAAGGGGAGAATCCTGTTGATGCTTGCGGAACTTCCCGGTAGGCAAAAAGCAGGTACGGCAGCCACTGGTCCCAGTCAGCACCGGTGTGCGAGATGAACTTGCGCAGCATGTTTTTTAGCGTTTGGTTATAACGTTCTACCAGACCGTCCGTCTGGGGGTGGTAAGGGGTGGTCTTAATGCCTTTCACTCCTAACACTTGATACACCTGCCTCAGTAGCTTAGACAAAAAATTTGTTCCACAGTCTGTCAGGACCTCTTTAGGTATACCTACCCTAGAAAACAGCTGTATGAGACAGTTTGCTACAAGTCTGGCCTTGATGGACTTGAGAGGGAAAGCTTCAGGGTAACGGGTTGCATAGTCACAAATCACTAATATGTAGCGATGACCTGAGGAGCTTCTCTCTAGGGGCCCCACAATATCCATGCTTATTCTCTCAAAAGGGGTGTCTATTATGGGCAAAGACTGCAGCTGGGCGCGTGCTACTCCTTTAGCTGACGTGAGCTGGCATGTTTCACACGAACTGCAGAACTGAGAGATTTGGGTATACATCCCTGGCCAAACAAATCGACTTCCAACCCTATGCAGAGTCTTTTGGAAAGCCATGTGCCCGGCCCATGGGATGGAATGCCCAAGTTCCATGACTTTTAGCCTGAACTGTCCTGGCAGTGCTAAAACCTCAGTCTTCCCCTTCCGCTGATACAACAGGCCCTTTTTTATCAGGTAAGTAGCATCATCTAGACAGCTTGAGTTAACCTGCTTATCCCCTTCAACCTCTGTCACCTTGTCAAACCACTGCTTCAACGTGGAGTCCTCTTTTTGCAACTTCCCTAAATCTGGGGGAAAGTCAAAATCTGGCATACCAGACGGTGTGGTTGCACTTCCTGTCTCTGTCCTAGGAGCACCGAGAACCTTTTCTCTCCTTCTTTGGGCCCTTGACTTGTGTGATCTTACCGGGCCTGCCTCCCAATCTTGCTCAAAGAACGGCAGTTCCCTAAGGGCTTCTTTTGCACTCTGCGCTCTTGTGGTGACATTACAGTTTCTGACTGGCATGGTGACTGGATTCAACAAAACATCACTTGATAGCTGCCTGAGACCTGCTTCTGCACCCTCAACCCCATCTCCACAACTCTCAGACTCACACCCTGCCTGTAAAGTCTGAACCTCATCAGCTCTCATGTCAACCTCCCGATCTGCCTGCTGTACCAGGTCATAAAGAGTGGGAACATCGTTACCTAAAACAACTGGGAATGGCAGTGTTGGCGCTAACGCTACAGACAGAAGGAAAGTCTGGCCTCCTGCTGTCATATAGACCTCAGCTGTGGGGTAAACATGTTCATCTCCATGAATGCAGCCTATCCTTATCCTGTCAGCACTCCACTTCTCTCTTGGAACCAAACTTGACAACACCAGTGTCTGGTAGCACGCTGTATCTAGTAAGGCTATTTCACGCCGCCCATTAATCAAGACTGGTGCTGTTCTGCCTGCCTTACTCACAGTGTCAACTATGGTTGGCCTTGGGAGTGAACATAAGAGAGCTGGCTTAGTGTGGTTAATGGTTGGGCAAAACTGCTTGGTGTGACCTAAACCATGACAGTGGTAGCACCTGAAGTCCTGTTTGCCCGATCTGGGTGGAGGCTTGTTGGTACTGCTTGGGGCCTGGGGATTGAACTGCCTACTATTAGAGCATACCCTACTTTGTGGCTGACCATACCTCTGTTCACTGCTATAGGGTCTACCCGGAGGGTCTGGTTGGTTCTCCCAGCCGAACGTGGCACTCCGGCTGCCTCTTCTGGCAGACACGAAGACCTCTGCAAGTCGAGCTGCCTCTTCTGCTGTCTTGGCATCATGCTCTTTGATCCAGACCTCCAGCTCCGGATGGACCATCCTCAGAAACTGTTCCAGGATAATAGTCTCTGATATTTCCTTCACCGTTGATCTCTCCGGCCTGACCCATTTTGAGAACGACTCCTTCAGACGAACATACAGCTCCCGTGGAGTCTCACTCGGTTCAATCCTCAGGGACCGGAATCGTCCTCTGTAAGTTTCTGGAGTAATCTCATATTTTTCCAATATAGCAGCTTTAACAACATCATACTTTTCAGAGTCTTTAATGTCCATCAAAACATAGGCACTCCGAGCTTTGCCCGTGAGTAGAGGAACAAGACGCATGGCCCATTGATCCTTGTGCCAGCGGCAAACATGGGCCATCCTCTCAAAAGTAGTCAGGAAATGTTCAATGTCATCCTCAGCAGACAACGGAAGCAGTTTAGGCTCCCTATGGGCTAGGGGTGCCCCCTCTGGCCTGTAATTTTGGTAAGTCATCTCACCTAGATCTCCATCCTCAACATCATCATCATCATTATTATTGGTGGCGTGGCGTCCACCCTCATATCTGTTTTCTTCTCTCATCAAATTGACTTGCTGCTGTATCTGGGAAAACTGATGCCGCACACTTTCCCAACGCTGTTCTTGGCGTGCCGACTCTTCCTCCATCTTTTGATCCTTTATTGCCTGGGATCGAAACAGACCTTTCAACAGACCTGCTAGCTCCTCCAGCTTCTCATTCGCTGATGCCTCTGCCCCTGGGTCAGCAGATGCGCAAGCTCCATCATCTGGTTCGTCCCGTCCATCTTGTTTTGTTTTCCTGGGCATCCTGTTTTTCCAGTGTGGGATCCCACTTCTGACACCACTTGTCGGACTGTGGCCCGTGAGCGGCTGGATGATGTCCAAGGAAACTTTGGTCAGTGGTCAGGTTTCTCTTTTTTTATTGTGCAGTACAAACATTCCCAACAAACACATGCAATGTCAGACCAGTCACCCAGACAGAGAGCCACTCGCTCCTTAAATACTGTGCCACCATTTTAATCATCGGACTCTTCCATTCCACAGGTGAACCCTTGAAATATCCCCACTTCCTATCTTGTCCATTGGTCTCTCCCGGAACCTTTATGATGGCGCTGTGCCCCCGGGGGAATCTTTTGGCCGTGCACCCTGGAGCAGACATCGGACCGGAAAGGTAAAGGTTAAACAACTACAATGTACCTCATCACCATAGCACTAACTTACTCACTTACAGCTGATTATATTGCGCACACATATTCACCAATACTTCTACACTACTTAACTTCGGTGGAGCTTAATATTCCTCTCTTCTTGCAGGCGGAGCCGATTACACACTCCCGTACCTGCCCGACAGTATACAATCAACCGCGGTCACGAGGTTCCTCACAAGCTCACACACATTCAATAAATAAAGTTAAAATTTAAAGTTAAATATCTGGAAAATGTGCAACTACGCAATGTGCAAAATGTATTGTGCAAATCATGGCAAATAAAGTGCTACTGTGACTCAAGTGCAATGTGCGATTATCACTATCACCTATGTTGTTGTTGTTATGCCCATAAATACAGTTACCCCATGTGCAAAAATACAGGTAACGAACTGCGCTTCGTTACATAACCTCACACATTACCGACCCATTAGCGACTCCATACAACCACAGACCCAAGGAAGACTAAGGACCATCATCAGATCACTCTACGACAGACGCCTCATCACCGCTAAACAACGTGACTATCTGTATGGACCAGACACCCCACGACAGAGACTACCTGCTACCCGAAATCCACAAAGAACCGGAGACCTGGACTGTTCCCTTTGAAGTTCCTCCTGGTAGACCTATAGTTTCTGATTGCAACAGTGAATCTTACAACATTGCAGAATACATAGATTCATATATCAACCCCCTATCCACCCGTCACCCTAGTTACCTCAAGGACACTTACCATTTCCTACACCTCCTCCAGGACGTCACAGTCCCTCTGCACGCACACATTTTCACTATAGATGTGGACAGCCTGTACACCAACATTAACACTACTATGGGTGTGCAGGCTGTCAGGTCTATATTTCAGAGATACTCCGACCCCTCCAGACCCTCGGCAGACATTCTAGAACTGTTGAAACTCAGCCTAGACAACAATGACTTCCTGTTCAACAATAAACACTATTTACAGGTACAGGGAACAGCCATGGGCAAAAAGTTTGCCCCAGCCTACGCCAACATCTACATGGCTGAGTGGGAGAGAGAAGCACTGGCCAAATGCCCACTACAACCAACACTATATTACAGATTTTTAGACAACATCATAGTAATTTGGCCTCATGACATAATGCACTTGGATACATTCATACACATATTGAACACCCATCACCCGGCCATTACAGTAAAATACCTCATTCATCCACAACAAATTCATTTCCTAGACACCAGAATTTTTTTTCAACAGCTAAATACTACACACATTATTTTAAACCTACAGACACTCACGCCCTCCTCCATAAATCACCCCAAGCATACGTTCGCTGGCATCGTCAAATCCCAAATAATTCGGTTTCATAGAATATCCTCCCGGCGGAAGGATTTACACGTAGCTATCAAAACCCTGTTTGCAGCCCTCCGCAAGCGAGGATACAGCAAAAGATTTCTCCGCACCATCAAGTACACCACCTTGGCCGGTCTCTCTCCCACTCAGCCTCCATCACCTGCCACACACACCCCCCACATCCCTTCTCAGGACCCTTCTGTTCATTCCCTCTCCTTCCCCCTCCCCACCTCCCTTTCCCCAGACCCCCCTCCCCCTCCCCACGTCCATTTCCCCAGACCCCCCTTCCTTCCCCCTCTCCCCTTTCTTTCCCTCCCCCCCCCTCCCCCCTTTTCCTTCCCCCTCCTGCCCTCCTCTCCCCTCCTTTCCCGGTCTCCTCCCCTCTCCTTCCCTCCCCCCTCCCCCTTCCCTCCCCCTCCCCCCCTTCCCACCCATTACCTCCCGTTATTTTCCCATCTTCTCCTCCTCCTCCCTATCCAAATCCCTCCCTACCCCCTCCACTAATCTTCCCTACCCCACACCTAACCTTAACCATCCCCAACTATTATCTAACTCTACCCCTCCCCCCACTCCTAACCCAGCCTCTCACCCTAACCTTAACCACCCCAAACCCTTGCCTAAACCTAACCACCCCCTCCCCCACTCTACCCCTTCCCCTCTGACATCTCATCCCATCTACCCCTCTTCCCCCAACCTTAACCCTTTAGGCGCCAGGGTTTTTTCAAGAAAATATAAAATTTTGATATCAAGATTTCAAAAGGCTATAACTTTAAAGTGGTTTGAGATAAAGGTATACTGTCAATGAGTAAGTTGTTAAGTATGACTCAAAGTTTGTGATGGGAATTAATTTTTTTCATCTAATTTGCATATGATGACGTCACAAGGTGGCGGCTATAATGGAAAATGGAAACCTCAACTTGGAGGTTTCTAAAGGCTATAACTTGAAAGTAGTTTGAGATAAGGGAATACATTCAACATTCAATGTGAAATATCTTTACTATGAAACAAAATTTGGGATAGAAATATGTTTACTGATCCAACTTGTATAATCAATTGGCGCGTTGACCACACTGATGCTCAGAACCGCATCTAAAATGCAGTTGTACTATTTCCTGGATCTGTGTGGAAACAGGCATGTTTTCATCCGTGGTTTCCACCCATATTTGCGGTGTTATGAGCCCCCCTGCCACCTCGAACATGTCCCCTTTTTGGCACTCGCAGAATGCTTCCACCCCGGCCACGCTGAGGTGAAGCATCCGCTATACAGTGTACTGATTGTGGACTTTGTGCACGGACGCGCAGTCACTATTAACGTCAGTTTATGCGTCACTAGACAGACTGCATGTCATTCCTCGAAGGAATCGGAGTCATCTAATATCTGAATAAATACTTTGTTGACGGTAAATCAACCTCTTGGTATCGTGAGTAACTAAAAAAAACACTCTTTCGCTCTGCTCTGCTGTTGCTCCGCTCAGCCCTTCTATCACTGATTAGCAGCGTCTAAGCAGAGCTGCGTCACTGGTTGGGAGGGGGTTTTACAAACTCGTTTTTCTCGAAAACTTTTAATAAAAACATGTCCATAAATGATGATTATATTAAAGGAACACATGTCCACTATCACCTGGTGAAAAGTAAAAACAAGATTCGGCCCCACATTTATAGCTACAGCCTGTTTTAGTCAGCAATGTTGCTAGTCGCAATTCTGCGACTTTGGCGCCTAAAGGGTTAACCCTGACCCCACCCTCTATCCTAACCCTAACTACTCCCAACCCATACCTAAACATAACCCTCCCCCCTATCCTTCCTTCTAAACACAACCCCACCTTCAACCCACATCCTGTTTCAAACCTTAACCTCACCGGGACTCCCCCTCCCAACCCTAACCATCCCCACCCCTTACCTAAACCTAACTTCCTCCACTCTATATCTAACCCTACCTCCCATCCCCCTCCTCCCCCCGTCCCTATCTCCAGCTCTGACCCCATCCACCTCCCCAATACACTGTTACCTCCTCATCCCCACAACCATCCAGACCACCCCCCACTGGCCCCTTACCGCATCATTTTAGCTTACCGTCGCAATAAAAGCCTAAAGGATTTTCTCATTCACTCCACCTTCAGCACCATGCCTCCTCCCCCTGTCCCCACACACTACACTACAGGTACAGGAAACACATCACCAACCCCCATAGCACTCCCACTACTTCGGCACCGGTCCCTCACAACCTCACCCTACAGTCATCTAACATCATTTACATCATCACTTGCACACAGTGTGGAAAACACTATATAGGGGAAACGGGATCCACGGGTGAAATAAGACTCAAACAGCAGCTCTATAACATTTCACGGGCACACCTGGACACCACTTTGGTCACTCCCTTCCAACACCACCCTGTCACTCACCTGGTCTTCACCGTGGTGGAGTCTGGGGCAGGATGGACCAATGCACATAGCAAGCACAAGGAAAGGACATGGATCACCAAGCTCCAAACCATTACACCACTGGGCCTCAACGAGAGACTCGGCTAGCGGAGCTTCTCGTTGCCACCCCCCCCCCCCCCCCTCCTCCTTCCCACTCCCCCTAACAATTTTTTTTCTCCCCCCCTTTTTTAATCTCCATCAACTACACATGCTCACACACACTACACGCCATACAGGTGGGCTAACATTTCAGTAGGCCTGTGCAATTAAAGGCCTCCCAGTGTCCCGCTTACCCTAACCCAACCCCATCCCTAACCCTAACCCTAACCCTAACCCTGCTCTCCCGGCATAGGTCCTCCTGACTTGTGCACAGCCTGGCCCTGGCCCTGACTCTGTTTAACCCTAACCTTGATCCCACAGCGTAGGTCCTCCTGACTTCTGCACGGCCTGACCCTAAAGCCTAGTTTATGCTCCCGCGATGCGTCGCCCGCCGCACTGCGCCGCCAGCGCCGCTCCTCCCGCACTGCCCCTCCGCGCATCTCCAAAAAATCCTGACTCCGCGTTGCGTTGTTGGCGGCACAAGCGCTGTGATTGGTCCGCTCAGAATGTCATTTCCGGCAGCTGCTTTTTCTGTTTTGGTCTTTCGTTCTACCGTCCCAAGTTCTTCTGGACCGGTAAAATCGATGGACCAAGGAGACGAGCGATTAATCGAGGAGGTCCGAAAATATGAACATCTCTACAACTCCTCGATGAAAAATTATAAAGACTACCAGATGAGTACAAACTCATGGAGGGAGATCGCACAAAACCTGGGGCTGGAGGTCGCCGAGTGCATGAGGAGGTGGAAGAGCCTCCGGGACAAATATGTCCGGCTGCGGAAAAAAATGGCAACAAGAAGTGGCGACCCAGGCGGACAGCAAGTGCCTGCCTTTTTCCACTTCATGTCCTGGCTGGCACCACATGTGAAACAACGTGAAACGGAATCCAACTACGAGGCAAAGGTATGTTTTTTCTGTTATTAATGCTCCTAATCAGTCATGTGTGTGCTTAAATGTGTAACGTTAAACATTAACAACATGTAACGTTGACTACTGGTTGTAAACAAACACAGACCGATCAAAAATCCACTCTTTCATTAAAAACAGACGTTGCGTGGTTCTCCAGAGAGTGAGACGGCCTCGACTGTATCTACCTCGCCCACCGAGCCCCCCGAGTCGGTCACATCGGGTGTATTTGCTCCTCCTGCAGCTCCTATGCCACCGGCTTCTTCCCCAGTGGAATCCCCCGTGTCTCGGCCCAAAAGGATGAGGGTCCAGCAGAAGGACCAGTGTGAAAAGGATATAGCAAGCCTGCATGAACGTAGGATGGAGATTCAGCAGAAGATAAAAGGGATTGATGAGTACACCCGGTTCGGAGAAACTGTGGCCGACATGCTTCGGAGGACGCCAGAGGACCAGAGACCTGGTATAATGTACAAAATCCACGGGGTGTTCCATGGACAATGATCGACCCGAACCTTTGTTGTATATACTTTTGTAAATAGTTGAGATACAGCTCAAGCGTGTGTTGTATTGTTTGAGTGCACTTTGCCGTGATTTTTTATATTTAACTTTTTATATTACATTTCATACATATCACAATGTATATTGAGTGTTGTATTGTTTGTGTGCAGTGTTTTTTTTCATACATAATAATAAAACACAAGTTTGTTTTCAAAGAGTTGTTTTGATATTTATTTTCAGCACAACAAAGTTTGCACACCATGTACAGTTCAAAGTTAATCACTGATTGAGTGTGCCTCGGGACACCACCGCATTTTGCCATGACACGGTTCCTTGAGGTGACTGAAAGAAAGCCATCAGGTCATTCCGAACAGCCAATGCTGCTCTGGTGGAACGGGCCCTGGCCATCTCTGTGGGATCCACAGATGTGATCAAGTTTGAATCATTGGCCACCACATTTCTCCACTCGCCAGGCTGCACTGATCCAGAACTGTCAGTGTCCACAAAATGCGGTGGGATGTATCGGCTGTCTGGGGTGCACACCTCATCTGTGTAGGTGAGGTAGTTGTGTAGGACCACACAGGCTTTGACAACATCCACAGCTTTTTCAGGCCGAAAGTCTATTGGTCTCCCAAGAATTCTCCACCGCACAGCCATGATGCCGAACGCATTTTCAATTACCCGCCTGGCCCTGGAGTGGCGGTAGTTGTAGACCTGCTTGCCCATGTCCATGCCTACTCCTGTATAGGAAAGCACAATATTAATGACCATACTACTATACCATAGATTTTATAAACAGTTGAGAAGCTGTATTGACAAATTATGTTTATGACCTGCCCATGAATGAATTCCATTTGTGTGAGACTGGGTGAAAGCCAACATTAAAAGGTTGATTCCAGAGTCAAGGTCACAATTGAGATGTTAATCTTCCCACAGCAAGGACAATGAAGCTTTGTGACCTGCTAATTCTATCAATGCAAATGTTACTATTGAAAGTAGATGTTCTTCTCTGTTCACCCTTTGTGAACACTCGCAGACATGGCGTCTAGAGGACAACATGCCTTTAAGATGTTAAACACTCCTGATCAATTACAAAGAAACGCATTTACCACCAAATACAGATAGATATATGTACAGTTGTGGTCAAAAGTTTACATACACTAGTGAAGATCATGTATGCCATGGCAATATAGGGTTTTCAATAAACTCTACAACTCTTATTTTTCTGTGATGGAATGATAAGGAGCACATATTTCTTTGTCACAGAAAACATTCATGAAAAATGGTCCTTTTACGAATTTATTATGGGTCTTTTGAAAATGTGTCAAAATCTTCTGGGTCAAAAATATACATACAGCACCTTGAATTACCAATTTGGTGATGTAGAAAAAGTTGTTTCAATCCAATTTGCTTTTTGGCATGGCCTCCTAACTTCTTACGAGTGATTATGATTGACTCCAGCTGGTGACTTCTTTCAGTCCATGTAAATAGGGCTTGTTTGACACATTCACTAGACTCAGCCAGAAATACTACAATGGGAAGGTCTAAGGAGCTCAGCACGGATCTGAAAAAGCGCATCATTGACTTGAACAAGTCAGGAAAGTCCCTTGGAGCCATTTCAAAGCAGTTGCAGGTCCCAAGATCAACTGTGCAAACAATTGTTTGTAAGTATAAAGTGCATGGCACAGTTGTATCATTGCCACGATCAGGAAGAAAACGCAAGCTATCACTTGCTGCTGAGAGAAAATTGGTCAGGTTGGTCAAGAGTCAACCAAGAACCACCAAAAAGCAAGTCTGCAATGAGTTGGAGGCTGCTGGAACACATGTGTCAGTGTCCACAGTCAAGCGTGTTCTACATCGCCATGGGCTGAGAGGCTGCCGTGCAAGAAGGAAGCCATTACTCCAGAAGCGGCACCTTACGGCTCGACTGAAGTTTGCTGCTGATCACATGGACAAAGACAAGGCCTTCTGGAGGAAAGTTCTGTGGTCAGACGAAACTAAAATTGAGCTTTTTGGCCACAATGACCAGAAATATGTTTGGAGGAGAAAAAGTGAGGCCTTTCACCCCAAGAACACCATACCTACCGTCAAACATGGTGGTGGTAGTATTATGCTGTGGGCCTGTTTTGCTGGCAGTGGAACTGGTGCTTTACAGAAAGTAAATGGAATAATGAAGAAGGAAGACTACCTCCAAATTCTGCAGGAAAACCTAAAATCATCAGCCAGAAAGTTGGGTCTTGGACGTAGTTGGGTGTTCCAACAGGACAATGACCCCAAACATACATCAAAAGTGGTGAAGGAATGGCTAAATCAAGCTAGAATTAAGGTCTTTGAGTGGCCTTCCCAAAGTCCTGACTTAAACCCCATAGAGAATATGTGGACTGTGCTGAAGAGACAAGTCCGACTCAGAAAACCAACAAATTTAGTTGAACTGCACCGATTCTGTCAGGAGGAGTGGTCAAAGATTCAACCAGAAGCTTGCCAGAAGCTTGTGGATGTCTACCGAAAGCGCCTAATTGAGGTGAAAATGGCCAAGGGACATTTAACCAAATATTAACATTGCTGTATGTATATTTTTGACCCAGCAGATTTTGTCACATTTTCAAAAGACCCATAATAAATTCATAAAAGAAAAAATTTTCATGAATGTTTTTTGTGACAAAGAAATATGTGCTCCTTATCATTCCATCACAGAAAAATAAGAGTTGTAGAGTTTATTGAAAACCCTATATTGCCATGGCATACATGATCTTCACTAGTGTATGTAAACTTTTGACCACAACTGTATGTAAAACTGATACATGCCTGGAAAGGGA
Organism: Neosalanx taihuensis; assembly: GCA_030340665.1. NCBI lineage: Eukaryota > Metazoa > Chordata > Actinopteri > Osmeriformes > Salangidae > Neosalanx > Neosalanx taihuensis. Next base: position 1,883,546 of record CM059313.1, on the reverse strand, counting down.
CGCATCAAGTTGCAGTGCAGGGGGAAGGCAGCATCAGCAACGATGACATGAGGGATCAGGGGTCTCATTTATAAAGCTTGCGTACGCACAAAACGGGGCTGAAAATGTGCGTACGCCAGTTTTCACGCAAAGTCAGTGATTTATAAAAAACAAACTTGGCGGTAGAATGTGCGGTCCTCCACGCAAACTATGACCCTCCCGTAAACCTACGCACTTTTTGGAGACAGTGGGAATTGGAGACACATACTGCAAAAAGTAAAAGTCGGAGAAGCTATAACTCGTAATATTTATGCATTTTGTTGTTCTCACACACATTGACTCAATTTATGATTATAATGAAGATTAAATACATCAGTGTTATTTGAGCTTGAACTGCGTGACAATTGTTCCATACACATCTTGTACAATGCAACTCAAATTTGTAATCAATATTCAGCGCTGTCTGTCTCACAATCAGATTGTCCTTTTACCGCAGTGTAGGAGGCTGAAATGCATGTAACTACAGAACACAAAGTATAACTAAATATATTTCTTTAATACTGTGCATATATCATCATATGTCAAAAACTGGAAATACAGTTGTTAAGCTCTCGCGCAATCACTACACTCATTACACTTCAGAATCAGAATTCGTTTAATCGCCATGCAAGATACTTAAACATGGAATTTACTTCTGCAGTTGTTACCGCTTTTTCTCCGGTTCTGCCACTTGGCGCTGTCGCACTAGTGTTGTTTTTTGTTTGCCTTGATTCACCGTGAAAAAGAATCACCTGCCAGGTTCATGCATGATAATGATACTAGATTAGCATTCATGAGGTCCTTTGCATTGACCATTTATGGTTAAAAATGGGCGCGTTCAGGGCGGGGTGCAATGATACTTTACGTACGCACACTTGTGGTTAAGCTGTGATTTATAAAGCGAACATTGCCTACAGGTGTGCGTACGCACGGTTTTATAAATCTGAATTTTTGTGTGCGTACGCCAATTTACGCTTTTGGGCGTACGCACACTTTTAGTAAGAATTCTACGCACTCCTTTATAAATGAGACCCCTGGACTTCTGTCCCTGGAAGTTTAGCTGGTGGGGGCAGATTGAGCCTGTGGTCGAGCAGCATTGACCCAAACCCGCTCTCTTTAAAAATGCCACCATCGCTCTCTCTCCCATAACCTCCCACGTCCACCATTGTGAAATTGTATCTGTAAAGGACATCAATGCAATGCATGTTGTTAGTGTACACGGGTATAACATGGACTCATAGATCACACATGTGTAAAATTATTTATCTCGACAGGAATTACCTGGAATCGCATGTTGCCATCAGCACAATGGAGTGAGTCCGTTTATAGTTGAAGTAGTCGCTTCCTGCGTTTGGCGGTGCTTTTATGGTAACATGTTTACCATCGAGACTTCCAACGCAGTTTGGGAAGTTCCACAGCCGCCAGAAATCTGCTGCCATGGCTTCCCATTGTCTGGTTGAAGGACATGGCAAAAACTCGGGCTGAAGCGCTGTCCACAATGCTTTGCAGACCTCAGACAAAATATTAGACACAGTGCTCGACGCCAGTTTGTAGCTGGCCGCTACAGCTTGCTGGCTTCCACCCGAAGCTAAAATTCTCAGCGTCACTGCCAGTCTCTGGGCGACATCAAAAGGCATGCTGTGCGTTGACTGGTGTGATATTAATGGCCGTATACGACGAAGAAGCTCGTCAAATCGGCCTGCTGACATTCGAAAGTATCGAAAGTGCATTGGTTCATCCAGTTCCCTCAGTGGGTGAACCAGAGTAGCAAATTCACCCGTTTCCAGTCTCGACCGGTTTAGTGGTCGTACGGACCACCTCCGCAAACGTCTTCTCTGTCGCCTGCGCTTCCACTTTTCCAACATAATTAATGTCTCTTCAATATCGAGGAGCTCCAACTCCAAAAACAGCACCTCCTGCTCGGTCGCCATTGCTTGCAGTTGTTTATTGTTGGTACCGTATGGCATAGACATTATAAAGGAAATGACCGGAAGTAAGAGCAAGGATTGAAACCCCAAAGCCACACCCCCCTGGCGGCATGCCGGTGAATTGCAGAGTAAACGCGGACCCTCGACGCGGAACTTCGAATGCTCAACAACCGCGCCACGCCCCCGGCGTAGGGAGTGGCGCGGGAGCATAAACTAGGCTTAACCCTAACCCTTCTTGTCTGGAGCTGGATACTGGTGCTGGGTGCTGGAGCGGGATGCTGGGTACTGGAGTTGGGTACTGGGTACTGGTGTGGGGTGCTGGGTGCTGGAGCTGGGTGCTGGGTACTGGGTGCTGGGTCCTGATACTGGGTACTGGGTGCCGGGTACTGGGTACTGGGTGCTGGGTACTGGGTACTGGAGCTGGATACTGGGTACTGGAGCTGACTTAGCCTGATATAGTCAATCCCCTTCTGCCTGTGACAGTCCTAACCCTAACCATAGCTCCTGGTGCAGGGAGTAACAGGCCATTGCTGGACATCCTCCCTCTGGTGGGCGACTGGAAATTCACGCCCTGCCAACCTGTTGAACTGCAGATAACACATGTAACTCTGGGATTGGGCTGGCTGCTCTCGAAACTTTGAACCAATTGGCCGCTGAGGGGGGGACACACCCCTACTGGGCTGCCTGCTCAAAACTTCACTGGAACAATGGACTTTCACTGAACAGAGGTGCTTTTGGAAGACTGGTGCTGTTTTCAGGGGTGAGTTGGTAACTTTTGGTGATAACTTTTTTGTCTTACTGTTTCTGAATGTATGGAGATGCGTTGTTATGTCAACAGTACACCGAGTTGACTGTAGTTCACCAATTGGCTTTGGAATCACAAACTGAGGAGGTGATTGACCTCAGTTGGCCAACTTATGGGGAGAGTGTATAGTTCTGTGGCCGAAACACTCAATGATTCTAAGTGAACTACTGACGATGTGCATTCCATGATTTAGGTTTATACTTAGGACCTGGACTGGACACTGCCATGTTGTGCTATGTAATTCTCCATGTCTCTCTCCTCTCTCCTGTCTGTCCAAAGGGTGAATCTAAAATGGATGCCCTGTCTATCTGCTTGGTATGTTTATAGTTGATGGCCAAAACCCTCAAACGATCTTGTGTGAACTACTGACGATGTGCATTTCATGTTTGTTTATTCTGTGGACCTGAACTGGACACTGCCGTGTTGTGTATTTCTCTCTCATGTCTCTCTCCTGTCTGTCCGAATGGTGGTTTTTAAATGGTTGCCCTGTCTATCCACATGGTGAATTTAAGATGGATGCCCTGGCTTTCCACATGGTGGGTTTAAGATGGAGGCCCTGTATATCCTCATGGTAGTTTTAAAATGGGTTTTGAGCCAAAACACTCAGAGTTCTAAAATGAAACTACTGGCGTTGTGCATTATATGATTTAGGGGTTTATACTTAGGACCTGGACTGGACACTGTCGCAATGCCCTGGACTAGGACGACGTGCCTACAAACCTGCCCTGTTCTCACCTGTCTATGTCCTGACCTTGGCCCTGACCCTCCAACACTTTGCTCACCTCAAGACTGAAGAAGATAGAGCTTTCAGCAGAGTTCACTTGTCCTTGTTATGCCTCTCTCCATCTCTCTCTCTCTCTCTCTCTCTCTCTCTCTCTCTCTCTCTCTCTCTCTCTCTCTCATCTACTCCCCTTTGCCGGGGCGGGTGGGGTTTCAAGAGTGAGTGCCTTCATAGGGGTGCCGTACCAGTACTGTGGGCCCCTCGGGGCTTCATAGGGTTGCTCCTCTTTACTTATGCCTAACCTAACCCTAAGGCCTGACCTAACAACCTAAGCCGGGAGTGGGACTGGCAGCTCTCCGCGGACCCACCCGGCCGTGGAGGGGGGGCCGCGCCCCCTGCTGTGCTCCCTGCTCAAAACTTCAATGGCTCACCTGCTCTCTCTCCTGTCTCCTCTTTATCCAAGACAGGCCCTGACCCTATTCCCACAGCGTGGGTTCTACCTGACCCTAACCCTCCGTGATGGGGTTAGGATATATCCTGTCTGGGCCTGATGTGGTCATTCGCCTTCTGCCTGGGACGGAGGACATTGGACCGGCCGAGGCGCCTAGCCCTGGTCTTAGCTCTCCCTCCCCCTGTTTTCCAGACCTCGTAATGGCATCCACCCTTGAAGGACCCTCCGCTCTGTTGGAGCAGTTCTTCAGTCATTATATTACGGCCCACCACCATCTGGCAAATGTGCAGGTTTCCACTGGGAATGTGGTGAGGCCCCCGTCTCGTTGCAGAGGCCAGGCGGTATCTAGCCGCTGCTTTTCGTCCTGCTTTCCCGTTGGATGCCGCGGACGCTCTGCTGGGGGGCAACCATGTTGACTGGCTGTCTACCGATCTGCTGATCCTGGAGAAACATTGCCTAATGAAAATCCGCCTTCTTGAACGGGACATCTTGACGGCCCGGCGGGACGTCTGGGACCCGGCCTGGCAGGTCGCGGTGGGATGCTGTCATAAGGATTTGCCTGATCTGGAGGTGTTGACTGTTATGTGGGCGTTCGCGGAGATCTTGGACTTACTGGCGCCCTCTGACCCTGCCATCCGGGCCTTGCCTTCCATCGTCGTGACTCCCACCTTGGCTGCCCAGGTTCACGGGGACCTGGTTCCTCCACCAGCCCTTTCCCGGGGCCTTCTTCATCCCCCGCCTTGACCCCTCGGGGGGATGCCGGGGATCCGCCTGAGTCGACTGCGCCGAAACGTAGACGGTTTTTCCCCGGCCTTACCCCCTTGTCCGAGGCCCCAGTGGGCGTGGCTCGCTACCAGGTCCTCCTGGGTCCCCTAACTGACATTAGGAGTAGGGAGCAGGACGCCGACCTGTTCCTGAACTTTGTGCCCCCTGCCCCAGGGGTCATCCTGCCTACCGGCCCGGACCTGGACGCTCAGGATATCGCCAGTTTTCTCCAGTTTTTCCTGGACCTATTCCCTCAAGTCCCCTCCTCTTCCCAGAGGGAATTTGATGATGTAGCCTTGGGGTCCCATGTGCCAGTTGGTGTTATCTCTGTGAACTCGCCCCCATTCCCGAGGTCCCCATGCGCCAATCACACCAGCACTTTGGGGACAAGTTTCGGCACTGGGCACTGATGGGAACACAGCCGGTGATCTTGCTGGGGGACTCAAACCTATCCAGATTGCCTCCAATTATGGACAATAGAGTCCAGGTGGACAGCTACCCGGGGGCTATCTTCTCACATATCATTCACATTCTCAAGCACAGGACCACTCCTTCCGTCGATACTCAGATGATGGTCCTAGCGGTTGGGCTCAATAACAAGGACCAATCAAACCCCACTCTACTGGGCCGGCTGCTTCAGCTGCTGGTTGGGACTGCCCGGAACACCTTCCTCAATGCTAGGGTGGTGGTGAATTAATCTCAGTGCTTGACGCCGACCGTCTGTCAGAACTTGTCCAGAATCAATCTCCTGATAAAGGAACAGGTGGATGTCATTCCCCGCCTCCCCTGCCTGCTGTTCTCGACTGCAGGGGATAATATCCACTGGAGCCCTGATGCAGCGGAGGCCATGTGGGCCCATTGGAGGACCTTCCTGAATCTGGGCCTGCCACGAACCGAGGTAACTGTATTAACACCTGGGGTGCTAAACCTGTCCTCAACATTCCACCTCACAGACTCACAGGCCTCTCTTTTGGCTAGGGGTCTTTCTTTTGGTCCCACCCCAGCAAAGCCCAACTCCAAATGGCATCTGAGGCTCGATATGGCGGCGTACCACCGAAGTCTTCGCCTTTGCTCTTTCTTTGGGGATGGGGTGGATGCGGGGGCTAGGAGACCTCCGTTCCAACCCCCCTCCCATTGGGAACCCCCGGTTAATAGGCTCCCCCTTGACTTGTTGGAACTGATAGGGAGGGATGTGGAGACCTCGGCTTCATCCCGTCCAGCCATGGGCCGTCCAATATCTCCTGTCTGGAGGAGGCGGCCTTGGGGGTTTTACGACGCAACAGAGCGGTGGTTATTAAGCCGGCGGATAAGGGCTCGGCTCTGGTGAACATTGACCGCACCCTTTATGTGCAGGAGGCAATGAGACAGTTATCTGACCCTGTGTATTATAGTCCTATCACTGGCCCCATCTACCCCCAAACGGCAACCCTCATAAGAGGGATGGTGCCCAAGATGGTCCTGGAAGGTTTTGTCACCAAGAAGCAAGCGGTGGTCCTGAATGGGGAGGACCCGCCGCGCCTTTATCTGTTACCTAAGATACATAAACCAGGATCATCTTGGCCGGTCCCGCGGCATATGCCACCAGGTCGCCCAATTGTCTCGGACTGCTCGAGTGAAAGTTATCGAATAGCGGCCTGGCTCGAGCATCACTTGAAACCTCTGGCCACAAAACACCCGTGCCACCTGAAGGACACATACCACTTTTAATCTAAGGTGAGGGAGATCCAGGTCCCTCAAGGGGCAATCCTGTTCACCATGGATGTGGACAGTCTACACAAACATAGATATTGATAGGGGTATGGCTGCCATGAAAAGATGCCTGGACTGTTTTCCTGACCCGACCCGCCCGGATGACCATCTTCTACGCCTTCTCAACCTCAGTCTCACCACGAACGATTTCTGTTTTTTTTTTTTTTTACTTTTTTTTTTTTTTTTTTTTTTTATAAAGTGGGGAAATTAAAGAGGAACAGTGCCTGTTGGGGGGCAATTCACATTACATACAAACAATATTTTACATTTCTTCATTTTTTGATATGTAAAGCAACCATTTATCCCAGCCTTTAGAAAATGAGTCTTCCTTAGTTTTTAATCTATATGTTAGTCTCTCCATTGTTTGAATATCACAGATAATGCTGAGCCATTGTCTGTAAACGGGTGCAACAGGCTGGAGCCAGTTCTTTGTGATTGCCTTCTTTGCTGCAGCAAGAAGAATCTTAGTCAAATATTGGTCTCCTTTGTGCACCGATCCTTCTATATGTCCAAGGTATAGGACAAGACAAGTTCGGGGGATTTTGTATCCCAGTACCTCACATAGCACAGCATGGATATGATTCCAGTAAGGTTGAATTTTACTGCAGCTCCAAAACACATGTGTATGGTTTGGATCCACACTGTTGCACAGCCTCCAGCAGGGTTGTTGAGTGTTCATTTGTCTGCTAGTAATCTTGGGCGTTATAAAGAAACGGATTTGGTTTTTCCAAGTGAATTCTCTCCATCCATGAGACTGTGTAGTTGTCTGGTGTATTTTCCACATATTAAACCACATGTCGTCCGGGATGTCTTCACTCAGTTCTTTTTCCCATTTAGCTTTGACATATAATGTTGAGTCATTCTTAGCTTCCATCAAACAAGAATACAGAATTGACACAGCTTTGGGTATGACATCATTGTAAGATTGCACAAACATTTTTACTATAGGATGTATCTCATCAGTATTTTTCTTAATTCTTTTTATATAGAAATCCCTCATTTGTAAGAATCTGAATAAGTCCTGGTTCTCTAAGCCATATGTATTTTTTAAATCTTGAAAGTTTCTCATTTCACCTTTTTGTATAACTTTGCATATCGCTGTTATACCCATCTCGGTCCACTGTTTAAATCTGGCATCAGAAATTCCCGGTGTGAATTCTTTATCAAAGGCTATCCATTTTAACAGACCAAGTTCCCTTCCCACTTTTAGTTGTTTAATAATGGAATACCATGTATTTAAGGTAAAAGTTGTTATTGGGTCTAATTCTTCCTCTTCTTTAGTATGGGCAGGAATTTCTCTTTGCCCTATGAGTGGTTGTATCAGGGGCCCAGATGTAGGTATTTCAATGTCTTTCCAACGAGCTATATAATCAACATTGCACCAGTATATAAGTGGGCGCAATTGTGCTGCATTAAAGTATTCCCTGAAGTTAGGAAGTGCCAGTCCCCCCTTGTCTTTTGGCAACTGGAGAGTGGTATATCGAATTCTCGGTTTCTTTCCCCCCCAGATAAATCTAGATATTAGTCTATCCCAACTCTGAAACTGGATCTGTGGTATACAAACAGGCAAGGATAGAAACAAGTATAGTAAACGTGGCAAAATATTCATTTTCACTGCATTTATCCTGTCAGTGAGGCTCATTGGATAAGTTGACCACCTTTCAATATCTTTCCGTATGTTGCCATCAATATGATCATAGTTGTTTCGGAAAAGTTTTGACAAGTTTTTGGTTATGCTTATGCCTAAATATTGAATTGATTTGGCTTTCCAATTTAATTTCAATTCTTTAAGTTCTTTATTTGGAGAGCAGTTAAACATGAGGATTTGAGTTTTAGATATGTTTAATTTGTAACCCGAGTATACTCCAAACTTTTCTAAAATTTCCATAAGTTTCATAAAAGAGTTTACTGGATCTTTTAATATGATCAAAACATCGTCCGCGAAAAGACTTATAGTATGGGTTTGGTTATTAATATCTATTCCTGTTATTACATCCTCTTGTCTGATCATTTGGGCTAATGGTTCTATATAGAGAGCAAACAAGGTAGGGCTGAGACAGCAACCCTGTCTGGTTCCTCTTTCCAAGGTAAATCTGTCCGTTAGTGAGCCGTTTACTTTGATTCTAGCGGTTGGTTTGTTATATAGTGATTTGATACATTGAATAGTTTTTTTATTAAATCCAAATTTTTCTAATGTTAAATATAGAAAATCCCAGTTGACCCTATCGAATGCCTTTTCAGCATCTAGGCTGATCAATGCTGTTGGTATTTTATTTTTTTGTATGTTATGTATAATGTGGAGTACTCTCCTGATATTATCCTGAGTTTGTCGACCTAAGACAAAGCCAGTCTGGTCTTCATCTATCAAATCTGTTACTATTGTTTGGAGCCTGTTTGAAATTATAGTGGTATAAAGTTTGTAATCTATATTAAGAATCGATATCGGTCTATAATTTTGGCAATATTCCTTATCCTTTAACGGTTTGGGAATGACAGTAATTATTGCTTCCTTCCATGAGGGGGGAGTGATCTCTTTAGTAATGGTCCAATTAAAGGTTCTAAGTAATAGTGGTGACAGTTCATTTTCAAGTTTTTTATACCACTCAGATGGAAATCCATCACTACCTGGAGCCTTGTTTGTTTTCAATTTTCTTATTGCTTTATGGATTTCATCTGTAGATATAGTTGCAGTTATGCGTTCATTTTGAATTCTACCTATAGAAGGCAAATCCAGGGAGTCCAGAAATGTTTTAGTGTCCTTATGATTTGTTGTTGATGTTTGAGTATAAAGATCTTTATAATAATCTCTGAACAGGTTTTCAATTTCTTTTGGTTCATATTTAATTTGGTTGGTATTAGGGTCACGTAGTTTATTTACTGTAATCCCTGCCTGTTGCTTTCGTAATCTTCTCGCCAGCAATTTGGCAGCTTTAGGGCCTAATTCATAGTAATTTTGTTTTAAATATCTAGCCTTTATCTCTATTTCCTGTTGTAGTATTCTATTAATTTGGTTTCTCACCTCTTTCATTTGTCGTTCTATTTTTTTGTCTGTTTTTTCTTTATGTTTTTGTTCCAATTGTTTCAGGTCAGCTAACAGAGACTTGTACTGAGTTTCTTTTTCTTTTTTAAGTCTACTTGTAATTGAAATTAATTTTCCTCGTATAACAGCTTTTAGAGCATCCCATAGTATTGCTGGGTTTGTCTCGTCATTATCATTCTCCTCTAAGTACTTCCGTATTTCAGCTTTGATTTGTTCGACCACCAGTTTGTTATTTAATATCCCCACGTTCAATCTCCATATTGTATCTTTTCGTCTGGACTTCAAGTATATTTTTAAATAGATTGGGCTATGGTCGGACAAGTCGGCCACTCCAATTTGACATTCCTGTATTCTATCCCTGTCTTCTTTCTGCATAAAAAAATAGTCAATTCTTGAGTACACAGAGTGTGTTGCTGAATAATGACTGAAGTCTCTCTGTAGAGGATGTAATTCCCTCCATACATCAAAGAACCCCATTTCTTCCCATGTATTTTTCACAACCTTTGTGATAGGTTTCTTATTTCTCTTACGACTAGTTGTGTCTAGGTCGTAGTTCATTAACACATTGAGATCACCTCCACATATACATACACCTTCCATTTCTATAGCAATCAAATCAAAAAGGGATTTAAAGAAATGTTTATCACTTTCTGGTGGGGCATAAATGTTCACCAATGTAACCCTAGCTTGGTCAATGGTTCCTTTTACAATAATATAACGTCCCTCTGTATCTTTTATTTCTTTTTGATGTTCAAATTTGGTGGCATTAGAAATTAGAATTGCTACACCTCTTCTGCGGGTATTAGAGTGGGAGCTATAGAAAGTATTATTAAATCCAAATCTTTTCAACTTTTCATGTTCCGTTTGTGAAAGGTGGGTTTCTTGCAGAAAGCTAATCTGCGTCCTCTCCTTTTTAATTTTAGCTATAATTTTAGCTCTTTTGACTGGGTTTCCTAAGCCATTAACATTTAAAGACATAAGTTTAATACCTTCTTGTTTGGTATTCATAGGCTGTTTTTGGTTTGTTCACATTGTGGTTTCTCCCCCTCAGGCTAACAGTGCAATGAACATAGGCACTTAACATCATATGTAACAAACAAAGAAAATATGGTAACATAACTATAAACAGAAAAAGCGACCTCCAAAAAGAGAGATCAACAATCTTCATATGTTGACTCTCCTTTAGTTTTGAGGGGAAATGCCTTCCACAAGAGAAGGGCCCCCAGCTAGTATTAAGATGTAACCCATAAGGGGTAGATCTGCCCATACTAGGCTATGTTGTAGGCAGCTGTGCTTCATTCCCTTGGAACCAACAATATTGATATCAATATCCCTTTAGGACACATCGAATTTAACACTAACCTTTTTTTTTTTTTTTTTTTTTTTGGACCTGTATTGCAATTTAAGGATATGTTCATTCATATGTATACTTAGAGTCATGTATTCATCTCGCGTTGTTGTCCTCGCGTTGGAATTCTTGCAGCCGTCCTCTCGCCCGTGTGCTTGTCTGTGAGATTCGTTCTCGTTCTCTCCCGACGCGTGTCCACGTCTCTAGACCGCTCGACTGGAGCCGGTCACGGGCTGTAGTGCCTCTGGTATCGGGGATGTCATCTACTTCATATCCTCTTCTCCGCATGTCACCGACTGCTTCCTCCGCGCTGCTGTACGTCTTCATTCCACTAGCCCAGTGGATACGCATCCTGTTGAGGGGTGTCTGAAAGCGGATACCTTCCCCCTTTAGAACCTTCTTCACGTTCACGTACGCTTTGCGTTCTTGCAGCATTCTCACAGTGTAGTCATGGTCAAAATAAATCCTACTTTCTCCGAGCTTGACCGTTTTCTTTCCCCACGCCTCTTTCAAAACCTTTTCCTTCACATTAAACTGCTGAAAGTTGAGTATAATCGATCTTGGTGGTTGTCCTGTCTTTGGCTTCGGCGCGAGGGCTCGGTGGGCTCGTTGAATCTGGAGGTCTGATTCAATTGAAAGCTTGTCTTTTAACCATTTGTCCATAAACGCCGCGACCGATTCGTTTCCTAACTCCGCATCTTCTGGGATGCCGTATATTCGCAGGTTGTTCCGTCTGGATCTCGATTCTAAGTCATCCAGCTTATCCATCATTATTTTCTGTTCTTTTAGTATGTCCTTCAGTGCGCATTTTGCGTCAGTACTCCACTGTTCGACCTCTTCAGTGCGAGTCAAAGCGGCATCTATCTTGTCATTTTGCTCTTCTACGACTGCGTTTATTTTGACAAGTTTCTGGTTAATGTCCTCCTTAAATTCTGCCAGTTCGTTTTTCACTTGGGTGATTTCGTCTTTAACAGTTTTCAGGTCAATTTTCAGCTCTTTTTGCATGGCTTGGATTTGCTTGCTAATGCTCTCTAAGCTAGCTTGCGGTGCGGGTGTAGCCCGTGTAGCCATAGCTGCAGGTTCAGTTAGCTTTTCTTCTTCCTCGTCAGAACGACTTATTTCTTTACTTTGTCCGTTCGGGTTTTTCTTCTTCTTGGTTTTCTTTGATCCTCCGCTCATAGTCAACGTCCATTTACCTTTCTTTGTTATATTTTCGAGTTTTTGCGGAGTTTATTGTGTTGGTATTAGGGAGCACACTGTTCAAGCGTCCATACTGCTCGACCGTCACCCGGAAGTCCGTCAACGATTTCTGTTTTAATGGCAACTGGTTCCTGCAAAAGAAGGGCACGGCTATGGGAAAGCGGTTCGCACCTTCCTATGCCAACATCTATATGGCTGACTGGGAGGAAACGATTCTGTCCGTCTCCCCCACCCTTCCCCTGCAATATCTGAGGTACCTGGATGACATCTGGGGGATCTGGACCCACCCCCTCCAGGACCTGCATGACTGGATTGCTCTCCTTAACGGTCACCACCCCTCCATCCACCTTACGGAGACAATTCACGCCTCGGAGATCAGTTTCCTGGATGTCCTGGTTTTCAAGGATGGCGATTTCCCCCTGATGGGGAAACTGAGCACACGGGTGTTTTTCAAACCCACGGACACGCATGCACTTCTTCACAGGGATAGCTACCACCCCTCTCACACTTTCAAGGGAGTGGTTAAATCACAGTTGATTAGGTTCGACAACATCTGCTCGAAGGAATCGCACCGGAAGGAAGCCACGGCCGTGTTGTTTGACGCCTTGAGGGCAAGAGGCTACACACGCTCTTTTTTGCGTGCAGTGACCTGTGACTGGCTAGCTAACGGCGTGCTCCTAAGGTACACTCAGTGGGGACAAGGATTCCCTTTGTCTCGGTGTTTTCCACCCAATCTACTGCACTTCACAGGGCCGTGATACGGAATTTTGAGGAAAAGAAGGTGCTCCTCCCTTCCCTTTCTAACACCTCAGTGTTTTGTTTTTTTGCTCAAAAAATAACGGTTTCGCCAATAAAAAAAGGGACTGTGAGGGTTAGTGTGATGGGGGCGGGGGTTCGAAAGACTTGCGTCTACAGGCCCCTACCAATCTGACTTGAACCAATCCAGTCCTATTAAATATCTTAATTTGGGCTCGGCCGGAGCCCTTATCCCTGGCCTGGGGCCTGGCCCCGAACCTGGAATTCAACCCTGACCCTGGCCCATGTCTGGTCCTGGCTCTGCCCTCTGACCTTGGTATGGGCCTGACCCTGGTCCTAGCCCTAACCCTAGCCGGGTCGTGTCTCTGACCTTTACCTTTGTTCGCGGCCTTGTTCTAAGCGCGCACAGCCCTGAGCCCTGTCCCTGCCCATGCCTCCTGATAGGGGTGCGGCGGGCCTGGCTGGTCTGCCTCCCTCTGGTGGGCAACTGGTCATTCGCACCCTGCTTCAGACCTGCCTGTTGAACTACGAGTGGTACTTGTCACCAGGAGTGGGACTGGCAGCTCTCCGCAGACTTCTCTGGAACGTTGGGCTTTGGTTGACCTGGCGTTTTTTTGGGGGGGGACTAGTATAATGTGATAGTGCTGACCCTGTCCCTAACTCTAAACCCTAACCTGGTCCTGCCTCTGTCAGCTGATTTTGTTCTACGCCTGGCCCGGCTCTGGGGTCTCATTTATAAAGGTTGCGTACGCACAAAAAAAAGGGGCTGAAAATGTGCGTACGCCAGTTTTCACGCAAAGTCAGTGATTTATAAAAAACAAACTTGACAGTAGAATGTGCGGTCCTCTACGCAAACAATGACCCTCCAGTAAACCTACACACATTTTGGAGACAGTGGGAATTGAAGACTCAGATGACTGTACTGTAATCAGACTGCAAAAAGTAAAAGTCGGAAAAGCGATTACTCGTAATATTTATATATTTTGTTGTCCTCCCACACGTTTTTTGACTCAATTTATGATTATAATAAAGATTAAATACATCAGTGTTATTTGAGCAAGAACTGCGCGATAATTGTCCTTAGCATCTTGTACAATCCAACAATTTTAAAAAAAATCAAAATTCAGTGCAATCCGTTCAACCATTAGATTGTCCACTACAGCAGTGTAAGAGGGGGAGAGGCCGACTGCATGGAATACAGGATAACATCGCATATACTTTTAGATAACCGTATAAAGAACAGAGTGTATAACTAAATGTATTTATTTGATATGATGTGCATATATCATCATATGTCAAAAACTGGAAATACAGTTGTTAAACTCCCGCCCAATCGCTGCACTAATTACTTCAATCTAGACTTTATTAATTACTTTATTACAAAACCGGCATGAAGAAACGTGTGTTTAGACCAGTGATTCTTAACCTAGGTTCAGTGAGTCAGTCTCAGGGGTCAGAGATAAAGATCTGATATGATTTGAGATGACACAACCAATTAAGAAGGTTTCGGTGAATGTGGATATGAAACTGGTTCAATAGCTCCAACAAGGTTAAGAACCACTGGTTTAGACCTATTTATTCTATCTTGTGTTGGGGCAAGGTGTTGACAATTAGTAAAATTGCAGTCATATAAATACCGCGGGGAACCGAGTGCATAATGCTGCAAGATGGCACTGCTGGCACTGCTGGCACTGCTACGCTGACTGAAGACTACGCTGCTGGTACAATAAGAAGAGAAAGCATATTCAGGGACCATGACGGTTTACTGGCCCATGATGATTACTGGCTAATAAGCTGATTTAGATTGCTAGAGCTTTGCTCTTGGAGCTATGCACTGAATTGGGTCCAGTACTAGAGGGCAACACGGCGAAACCATGCCATCCCAGTCTAAACGCAGGTACTCACCACTCTAGGGTTCCTGACAACTGGCTGTACCCAGCGGGAATTGGCAGACAGGTAAGTGTTTTATATCATCAAGTCCCTCACTAAGGCTTGTCTACATATGATCTAATTGTGTGCGTGCTGCAAGGCGCACAATATGTTATTACTAGCGTTTATTATTGTGTGCGTGCTGCAAGGCGCACACTATGTTATTACTGGCGTTTATTGTGTGCGTGCTGCAAGGCGCACAATATGGTATTACTAGTGTTTATTATTGTGTGCGTGCTGCAAGGCGCACACTATGTTATTACTGGCGTTTATTGTGTGCGTGCTGCAAGGCGCACAATATGGTATTACTAGTGTTTATTATTGTGTGCGTGCTGCAAGGCGCACACTATGTTATTACTAGCATTTATTGTGTGCGTGCTGCAAGGCGCACACTATGTTATTACTAGCATTTATTGTGTGCGTGCTGCAAGGCGCACACTATGTTATTACTAGCGTTTATTGTGTGCGTGCCATCTGTGCGTGCGATCTGTCACATACCTAAGCAATGGTAGAAGTCATATTCAGAAAATGACTCAACAGTGTCATTGATGTATGGGGGAGAGTCCCGGGCCAGAGTCACGCACACTCAAAATTCCTTTAGGAATTTTTTTCTAGTTATTATTATTCTTACGCCGTTTTTTGGCTCAAAACACCTACCAGAGTTTTTGACGCATATACACAAAAGTTATATCAAAATGTGCGGCTCGGCCCCGACATGTGTGCTATGATTTTTCTAAGACTTTTAGCGAACAATTTTGCCCAAAAATTGCCAAAAACCACATCAAAAAAATGAATGGGTGTTAATGGAGAGAATGTTTGAGAGGTAGAGTGGTGATGTCATCGCTAGAGTGTGGAGAAGAGAGAGAATTGTGTAAAAAAAAATAAAACGTATTTGACTACCATGGCCTCAAATGCACCACTACAGACACAATTTATGCATAGAAACGTAGGAAAATGTGTCCTCTAGCTCACACTTGCTTTACTTTATCTGTCAGATTTATTGTTTTAGCTTGACATGCGAAAATTCGGCCGCAGCACCCATGAACACCCTCATAGACTCCCATGTTAAAAGTGTCAGGAAAACTTCAGGAGGAAAACAAAACTGTTTAGAATTGCTCCCAAGAGCACATTTCTTAACTTGTCAACACAAAATGCCTATGTAGACGTTCAGGAAGGGCTCAGCCTGCTTCACGTTAACTGGTTTTATGATTGGCAACACGGTTTGGCCAGAAATCCTTCCTGTTCGAGGGGTGCTGTAAGCCTTTCCTCTCTATCCAACTGCCATGACAGTTGCAACTGTCACCAGCTGCAACTCATTAGTTCGTTACTTAGCAACGTGCTTGAAAGAGGAGAGACGGTGGCCACGAATGACGGTGGCTATTTTACGAACAGTAATTCATTTCACATTTAATAACTTTAATTGGAGGATATTTACTGGAGGAATCAAATTGGTTCTTTTTGTTTCGGGTGTATTTATAAACTGTACTCCAACTCAACTCTTCCTCTCTGGCTCTAAGTCTCTAAGGTAAGCAAACATCTTTTTCAACTCTTTCGCTAGCATCCTATCAAAAATGTAGGTTTTTGACTTCTTTAACATTTGGGCTCATAGGTATTCATGTGCTTATCAGTCAGGATTTACAACTGACATTCCAACTAGCTGTAAAGATATGCTGTTTGCTAACATTAGCGACCAATGCGGAAATTAGCGCCTAAGCTAATTGCTAGTGCATCAGCATATGTTTTGCTAGCATGCTATCTAAGATGTGGGTTTTTGACTTCTTTAACATTTGGGCTTATGTATTCATGTGCTTATCAGTCAGGACGGTGGTGAAGGGTTGTGGGGAGGGTTATTTGTGTGCATTTTGACCGTTTATGGTTGTTTTCGGAGGGGGGGGGGGGGGGCGATCGGCGTTCGCGGGGGGCGGGGGGGCTCGTGCGGGGAGGTTTGAGGGCAGGGTTCATGTGGTAGGGTCCATAGGAATCTAACAAGATATTGGGGAGGTGTGTGGGAGGTCGGGATCGGCAGTTAATGGAGTTGCCGCTCCATAGAGAAACAGTGGGGATTAAATACAGGTCTTTTAGGAATTGCTATTGAAATTGTTGGGGGGGCTTGCTGTAAAACATTCATAATCGTCTGGATACTGGTTGACCTTGCAAACTATTGGCTAGTGTTGTATGGGGAGTCCTGTAGTCCTGTAGTTTATAGATGATTGAACCTGTGTGTCTGCTACTAAGTGATTCATTGCACTGAATGGTTTGATTGACAGTTCATCATTAAGTCATTAATGTACAGATTGCCTGTGTGTATGCACATATATGTATCTATCTATCTATCTATATATCTATATATATATGTGTATGTGTGTATGTGCGTGTGTGTATGTGTATGTGCGTGTGTGTTTTTCTCAATTAATGTTGGATAAAAAGCACTGTTTTTGTTAGTGTGATATCAGAACTGTGTGACCTAGTGCTTTTTGTGAATTTTGATGCTAGCGTATTGCTGAATCCTGACTATTACTATGCTACTGAACTGTAATGTAAAGTGCTACCTGACACAGAGTGACCAATTGTTTACTGCTTGCTTACTACTTAAACCTAAACTGTGGCAGTGTGCTCAAGTGGAGCTGTCTTTAATCCTGCTGAAATTAGTGTTAACGCTACTACTAGTGCATCAGCATATGAACACCTGTTGAAAGCTTGATCTGTCACATACCTAAGCAATGGTAGAAGTCATATTCAGAAAATGACTCAACAGTGTCATTGATATATGGGGGAGAGTCCCGGGCCAGAGTCACGCACACTCAAAATTTCTTTAGGAATTTTTTTCTAGTTGTGTGCGTGCTGCAAGGCGCACACTATGTTATTACTAGCGTTTAATATTATTATTATTCTTACGCCGTTTTTGGCTCAAAACATCTCCCAGAGTTTTTGACGCATATACACAAAAGTTATATCAAAACGTGCGGCTCGGCCCCGACGTGTGCTATGATTTATCTAAGACTTTTGGCGAACAATTTTGCCCAAAAATTGCCAAAAACCACACCAAAAAAATGAATAGGTGTCAATGGAGAGAATGTTTGAGAGGTAGAGTGGTGATGTCATCGCTAGAGTGTGGAGAAGAGAGAGAATTGTGTAAAAAAAAATAAAACGTATTTGACTACCATGGCCTCAAATGCACCACTACAGACACAATTTATACATAGAAACGTAGGAAAATGTGTCCTCTAGCTCACACTTGCTTTACTTTATCTGTCAGATTTATTGTTTTAGCTTGACATGCGAAGATTCGGCCGCAGCACCCATGAACAGCCTCATAGACTCCTATGTTAAGAGAGGCGGGGCTGTAACTGAAAAGATAGAAAACGAACCCTTTTTAGAATTGCTCCCAAGAGCACATTTCTTCACTTGTCAACACAAAATGCCTATGTAGACGTTCAGGAAGGGCTCAGCCGGCTTCACGTTAACCTGGTTTTATGATTGGAAACACGGTTTGGCCAGAAATCCTTCCTGTTCGAGGGGTGCTGTAAGCCTTTTCTCTCTGTCCAACTGCTATGACCGTTGCAACAGTTGCGAAGTTCGTTACTTAGCAACGTGCTTGAAAGAGGAGAGACGGTGGCCACGAATGACGGTGGCTATTTTACGAACAGTAATTAATTTCACATTTAATAACTTTAATTGGAGGATATTTACTGGAGGAATCAAATTGGTTCTTTTTGTTTCGGGTGTATTTATAAACTGTACTCCAACTCAACTCTTCCTCTCTGGCTCTAAGTCTCTAAGGTAAGCAAACATCTTTTTCAACTCTTTCGCTAGCATCCTATCAAAAATGTAGGTTTTTGACTTCTTTAACATTTGGGCTCATAGGTTTTCATGTACTTACCAGTCAGGATTTACAACTGACATTCCAACTAGCTGTAAAGATATGCTGTTTGCTAACATTAGCGACCAATGCTGAAATTAGCGCTTAAGCTAATTGCTAGTGCATCAGCATATGTTTTGCTAGCATGCTATCTGAGATGTGGGTTTTTGACTTCTTTAACATTTGGGCTTATATGTATTCATGTGCTTATCAGTCAGGACGGTGGTGGAGGGTTGTAAGGAGGGTAGTGGGGGGGGGGTTATTTGTGTGCATTTTGACCGTTTATGGTCGTTTTCGGAGGGGGGGGGGGGGCGATCGGCGTTCGCGGGGGGCGGGGGGGCTCGTGCGGGGGGGTTTGAGGGCAGGGTTCATGTGGTGGGGTCCATAGGAATCTAACAAGATATTGGGGAGGTGTGTGGGAGGTCGGGATCGGCAGTTAATGGAGTTGCCGCTCCATAGAGAAACAGTGGGGATTAAATACAGGTCTTTTAGGAATTGCTATTTAAATTGTTGGGGGGGCTTGCTGTAAAACATTCATAATCGTCTGGATACTGGTTGACCTTGCAAACTATTGGCTAGTGTTGTATGGGGAGTCCTGTAGTTTATAGATGATTGAACCTGTGTGTCAGCTACTAAGTGATTCATTGCACTGAATGGTTTGATTGACATTTCATCATTAAGTCATTAATGTACAGACTGCCTGTGTGTATGCACATATATGTATCTATCTATCTCTATATATATATATATATGTATGTGTGTGTGTGTGTGTGTGTGTATGTGCGTGTGTGTATGTGTATGTGCGTGTGTGTTTTTCTCAATTAATGTTGGATAAAAAGCACTGTTTTTGTTAGTGTGATATCAGAACTGTGTGACCTAGTGCTAGCTTATTGCTGAATCCTGATTTGTTACATGTTTGATTGCATGTGGATTGATTTGACATTTAACACAGCTGTATAACTTTATAATGTTATCTGATATTTATAATGCGGTATCATTTGGATAAAAGGTGTATTTCTAATACCAAAGTCATAGCCATTGATGGCCTAATTCTGGCATTGGATGTATTTGGGTCATTTTACACTCTAAGTTTTTGAAAGCATTTATCACTATTATCAAATTAGAACCGAACTCATACTATGCTACTGAACTGTAATGTAAAGTGCTACCTGACACAGAGTGACCAATTGTTTACTGCTTGCTTACTACTTAAACTTAAACTGTGGCAGTGTGCTCAAGTGGAGCTGTCTTTAATCCTGCTGAAATTAGTGTTTACGCTACTACTAGTGCATCAGCATATGAACACCTGTTGAAAGCTTGATCAGTCACATACCTAAGCAATGGTAGAAGTCATATTGTGAAAATTACTCAACAGTGTCAGTGATGTATGGGGGAGAGTCCCGGGCGGAGTCACGCACACTCAAAATTTCTTTAGGAATTTTTTTCTAGTTGTGTGCGTGCTGCAAGGCGCACACTATGTTATTACTAGCGTTTATTATTGTGTGCATGCTGCAAGGCGCACACTATGTTATTACTAGCGTTTATTATTGTGTGCGTGCTGCAAGGCGCACACTATGTTATTACTAGCGTTTAATTGTGTGCGTGCTGCAAGGCGCACACTATGTTATTACTAGCGTTTATTATTATTGTGTGCGTGCTGCAAGGCGCACTGTAGCATCCCCGGCTGAATGATGGTAGAACTTTCAACTGATGTTTCATAGTGTTTTATTTTGAACGTGTTTCAATATGAATACAACGTAAAAGCTATGAAAAGAACATAACAAAAATATAATTACTTTTCCTTACAATAATAATAAACAATAAACTTATCATAACGTTCTCAAAGACCACATGAAATAATGAAACAAACCTTGTGCCTGTATCAGCCAGGTGCTCACAAAACTAACTCTCTGTCAACCAACCAAACACACCTTTCTACCGCCATTTTATGACCGGACCTTCCTGGTTAAATTCCGCCTCCGGCAAGATGCCTTCAAAACAAAAGCCCCAAACTTAACATCTGCTATAATTAAATAAATAATATCCTTGCCTTAACTGAAAATCTAACAAATGATTAAGCAAGCATGATAACACAATTAAAGAAATATATACATATGTAAAGGTCCTTTACACTCCCACCAAAACATTACTGGTTTTCATCCTCTTATTAGATGTAAAGCATGAATGTTTTTTAAACAAATATGACATTTAACCTTTCAAAGCACTTCTGAATAGTCCATAAAAATGTCCATAAACTGTAAAGGATACGGTTGTGGAGTGAAGGGGGTGGTCAAACAGTCTCTAGGAGCAGAACCAGCTTCTGTACTGGACGTTCAACGATGGATGGTTTGCCAGAACGCTGTCCTTCCCTTCCTATCTTCTGATCTCCAACACGAATCTTCACTCTTCTCACCAGTCCATCTTTATCACTTGCTGTCTCTACAATTTTAGCCAACTTCCATTCGCTGCGAGGCAGATCCTGTATCTTCTCCATCACAATGTCGCCGACTTTGAGGTTTCTCCTTGGGGTATGCCAGCGTTGTCTGGTAGCAATTTTGTGGAGGTACTCTCTTCTCCACCGACCCCAAAACTGCTCTGCCAGATATTGAACACGACGCCACCTCTTACAAGCATACATATCTTCTCTGATGAATCTGCCAGGAGGTGGTAAAGCTACAGTAGGTTTCATTGTGAGCAGGTGATTGGGCGTTAGTGGCTCTGGGCTATCTGGATCATTTAGGTTGTCAACTGTGAGTGGACGACTGTTTACTAAAGCTGCTGCCTCATAAAAGAACGTCCGCAGAGAGGCATCGTCCAGCCTGTCTGATGAGAGTGAGAGAGTGGCACGAAGAACATTCCTCACCGTTCGGATCTGCCTCTCCCATACCCCTCCAGCATGGCTTGCATGCGGAGCGTGCATGCTGAAGTCACATTGTTTCTTAGCCAAAAACACGTTAAGGCGATTAGCATCCACTTGCTTGAGAGCTCCTTTCAGTTCATTTTTAGCTCCAATGAAGTTGGATCCTTGGTCACATCTTATGTCACGTACTGCTCCTCTTAAAGCAATGAAACAGCGAAGTCCATTGATGAAAGCATCTGTGGACATGTCGTCTAACATTTCAATGTGGATGGCTCGACAGCAAAGGCAGGTGAAAAGCAAACCGTATCTCTTTTGTACTTTGCGGCCTTGTTTAGTCAGAAATGGGCCGAAACAATCCATCCCACAATAGGTGAAAGGCGGTGATGGATTTACACGCTCCAAAGGCAGATCTGCCATTCGCTGCTCTTCAGTGATCCTTCTTAGCTTCCGACATGTAACACATTGGTGCAGATGTGTTGCCACAGCTCTGTTGATTCCTGGAATCCAGTATCCGTTTGATCTGATCTCATTAATAGTCAAGCCTTTTCCTTGATGGTGAACCTTTTCATGGCAATGAGCAATTATTGTCTTGGTAATGGGATGATTCTTTGGTATAATCACTGGATGCTTCAGTGAGGCAGGGAGTGATGCATTTTTCAGTCTTCCTCCCACCTTGAGGAGTCCATCACGATCACGAAAAGCATCCAGCTGAAACAATTTACTTTGAGAAGGAAGTTGAGTTACCTCACTGAGCAACCTTGTCTCTTCTGGATACACTTGTCTCTGTAAGTCTCTTATGATGATGCAGCGGGCGTCTTCTCGTTCCTGTACAGTGCTGAGATTTTTTGACTTATCCTTTCTGACACGACGAATGAGACGAGCGACAGCCTGGGTTGCTCTCGACCATGAAGAAAACTTTGACAAGCGGTCTGAGAGACTCAACTGTTCCAGGGTCTGTGTATTTAGAGTCTGAATCCTTTTGACTTCAGGATCTCCAATCTGTACTTCTGTGCTAACATCTGTGGCTGGAGGTATCTCTTTTTCCCATAGGAACCGAGGTCCTGTAAACCAGCTTGATGTGAGAATCTCACTTGCACTTGAACCCCTAGATGCAAGGTCTGCAGGGTTATCCTTGGTTGAAACATATCTCCATTGCTGAGGGGACGAGCTGAGATGTATTTTCTGTATCCGATTTGACACGAAGGTGTGAAACCGACGTGCGTCATTGTTGATATATCCCAAGACCACCTTTGAATCAGTCCAGAAATATTCAACAGCATCTGCCAAACCAAGCTCCTCTTTCAGAATGTTGCTTGCAGTGACAGACACGACAGCGGCTGCCAGCTCTAGCCTAGGGATTGTCGTGACCTTGATTGGAGCTACTCTGGCCTTTCCCATGACCAGAGCACAATGAACACTTCCTTCTTCATTTACTTGTCTCAAATATGAGCACTGGCCATAACCACATGTGCTTGCGTCAGAAAAATGGTGTAGCTCCTTTCCCATTACTTGTCCGAAATCAGGAGGCACATAACAGCGTGGTATGGTGATTTTCTCTAGATTTGCAAGATCATTCTTCCAGCGCTCCCACACTGGTTGCAGTTCACTGGGGAGGGGATCATCCCAGCCTGTACCGTGCCTACACATTTCTTGAAGCACTCTTTTTCCAGTGAGCAGGAAGGGGGCAACAAAACCCAGCGGATCGTAAAGAGAGGCAACCGTAGATAGCATACCACGTCGTGTTGCCGGCTGGTCTTTTAGGTAGACACCAAATCTGAAAGTGTCTGATTCAATGTGCCAGTGGATCCCCAAGGCTCTCTCTAAAGTTACATCCTTGAAGACCAGGTCCAGAGCTTTCACTTCAGCAGCACGCTCAGATGGAGGTATACTTTCCAGCACAGACCTGTCATTACACACAAACTTGTGCAGTCTCAGTCCACCCATGGCACAAAGCTTCTGCGCTTCGTTTGCAAGCTGGATGGCATCATCCACGTTTTCTATGCTAGCAACACCATCGTCAACGTAAAAATCTTTCGTTATGAACCGTGAGCCAAGGGGAAACTGATTCTCATTGTCCTTGGCAAGTTGTTTCAGTCCGTAGTTGGCGCATCCTGGCGATGAAGCAGCGCCAAAGAGATGGACTTTCATGCGGAATTCCTGTGGCTTTGCATTAAAGTTGCCATTTCTCCACCACAAGAACCGTAGATAATCTCTATCAGCTTCATTCACATAGAACTGATGAAACATCTTTTCTATGTCACACATCAATGCAATACGGTGCTGTCTGAACCTGAGAAGCACACCGTTCAGATTGTTCAGCAGATCTGGGCCTGACAGAAGATGGTCATTCAGGCTAGTTCCCCTGTACTTGGCCGAGCAATCAAAAACCACACGGAGTTTGTCTGGCTTTTTTGAGTGATACACTCCGTGATGGGGTATATACCATATCTCTCCTTCCTTCCCTTGATCATTCACTTCTTCTGCCTCACCATTTTCAATGATTTCATTCATAAACTTCACATAGTGTTCTCCGTACTTGTCATCCTTCACCAGCTTTCTTTTAAGGTGACTGAGCCGCACCATGGCTACCTGTTTATTGTCAGGCAGAGAGGGTCTCTCTTTAAAGGGAAGTGGCATCTCGTAATGTCCATGAATGTTCCTCTTGATACCTTCCTTTAACACATCCAGGAAGCAGATGTCATCTTGAGACACAGTTCTTCCATCCTTGTTTGCATCCTGAAAGTCTGACTCAAGAACCCGTATTGCCTCTGCTGGAGTCACTGGAGGAAGCTCTCTGACAGAAACTCTATTGCACATATTGGTGTTGCTTGGTGAGTAATGGTGTGGTGACGAGCAGCCTACAATGCTCCACCCTAGGTCCGTACGAACAGCATATGGTTCACTATCTCCTCCCAGGATTACTTGCCGTGGTGCCAGTGCTCTTGAGCAATTGTAGCCGATCAGAAGACCGACTTCACACTCCAGCTGTGGTGGGATTTCATCTGCTATTTTGGTAAGATGATTCCATTGCCTTGCCGTTTCACAGGTAGGAATGTGTGTTCGATTCACTGGTATACAATCCTTGGTGTAAGCAAGAGGGAGATCAATGTGGATTGCAGCGCTGTAGCCTCTCACTCTCAGACCTGACACTCTTTGACTATGCATTACTGCATCTGTTCCTGTCATTGTTGTTAGCTTTAGCCTTACGGGATGTGTCTGAGCTTGTAAACTATTGCAAACTTCTTGGTCAATGAAGACTGTATCGCTTTGGGTATCAAGCAGCGCATAAACCAGTCTTTCCATACCTGGATTGTTGACAGAGGAAACCCACACTGGCACGATCATTGAAGTGTTGGTGGATGGTTCCCCAGTCTTCACACTGAGAGACAATGTGTTTGCAGTTTCCTCTGTGGTGCTTTGATTTGAGACTGTTGTGGGTTTGACATAGTTGTCATCGTGGAGAAGCGTAGGATGTCTTCTTTTACAGCTATCACATGAATGTCTATTGCGGCAGTCCTTAGCATTATGGCCTGTTCTCAAGCAGCCATAGCAAAGTTTCTTTTCTTTTACATATTTCCGTCGTTCCTCCAGAGCTTTCCTTTTGAACTCAGGACAGCAATGTAGATGATGTCTACTGTCATGACAAAACATACATGGTGACTTTAAACCTGTTTTTAACTGTACTTGAGTTTCAGTCTCTGTAACTGTTTGAGTATGATAAACACTGGATTTACACTTCCTTTCCTTCAGGTGGCCTTTCTCAGAGTTGATTTCTGATGAGTGGAGAGCGTGGAATGAAGTTATAGGGTTGCATGCAATCTCTGCCTCCGTTATAACAAAGAAGACAAACTCGCGGAAGGTGGGAAACTCCTGATCATCTCTCATGATTTGTGTGACTTTACGGTTCCACTGTGATGCTGTCCAGTCAGGTAGCTTCCGAACCAGTTTCTGGTTTTCTTCGCAGTCGTTCAAAATGTCCAGACCTTTAACATAAGGCATGGCTTCCTGACATGAGTGTAAGAAATCAGCAAATGCCCTGAGTCCCTCAGCATCTCTTGGAGGAATTTTTGGCCAGTTTGCTAATTCTTTCCTGAATGCTCTCTGTATAACAAAGGGCTGACCATACCTTTGGTTGAGACGATTCCATGCATCTTTATAGGCTTCATCATCGCTTCTATAAAATACGCCATCAAGTGTCTTTCGTGCTGGACCTGCTACATATTTTTTCAAGTAGTGCAATTTGTCAGCTGAAGCAATGTTCCTTTTATCTATGAGCGATGTGAAGGAAGCCTTCCATTCAATAAACCTGATAGGGTCACCAGTAAATACAGACGGCTCTGGTATTGGGAGCCTGTTTAGGGATATGCTATCTTGGATTGCTTGAGCCAGATAACTTACATCTGTCCGTGCATGTGATGATGGTTCTGCTGCTTCAAATGTGACATTAGTGGGTTGCTGGATGAAAGACATGGGTTGTCCACAATACAAAAGCTGTTGTTCTCTTGTACTTCTCTGATCAGCAGAATGAACACTTGCTTCCTGATCATAGGTTGTAAACCTAGCTCGTGCAACTCGTATGTCTTTCTCTGCCTTTAATCTTTCCAACTCACGTTTTTGAGCTTTAAGTTCTCTCCTCTGTTGCTCCTCCAGGAGTTGAATCTTTTCCCTTTGTTTCTCCTCCAGGAGTTGAATCCTTTCCCTTTGTTTCTCCTCCTCCAATAACCCTTCATATTCTGCCTCCTTTGCTGCTAAATCTGCTGCCGCGTCTGCTCTTTTTACTGCTATGACAGAGTGTTCAGAGTGTTGGTTGGAAACTTTACTGGAGTGTTGACTTGAAGGTGAAGCTGTGGATCCGTAGATGGAGCGAGCATAATCTCTGTTGAGAAGCTCATGAAGTCGTTGCTTCACTATCAAATTTTACATCAATGCCTGATATCCTTTCAAAGGCAATCTTAACAATGTCTCTTGTCACTGCCTCACAGGCATCAATACGACGTCTTGTCTCACTAGATGGAGTGACACAAGCTCTAATTTCCATATACAGGTTTATAACAGTATTCTTTCGTTCTTCTAGTATGTCTATAAGAGCTGCAATGTCTCTCTCTGGAATGTTTACCTTTAGCTGCTCTCTAGCCATACGTGCCTGGATCTTCCATTGTTCATATAGACGAGTCAACCTTTTCTCCTTTTTGTGAGCCTCCTCTTTATTAAATTCAAGCATCCTCTCCGTGGGTTTCCGTAGGCGAACAGAGCGACCAAGTTCCTCTTCGTCCTTATCCTTAATCTCGTCAGAGTCTCTGTCGTCTGGGTTTAAGTTTGCTGATGCGTCCATGTTGAGCAGGTGTCACAATCCTTTACCATCACATCAAGTCTCTCTGCAGCTGTCCATGATCAGCGGCGTGGTGGGACCGATGAGGCGAAGCTTTTACTGTAGCATCCCCGGCTGAATGATGGTAGAACTTTCAACTGATGTTTCATAGTGTTTTATTTTGAACGTGTTTCAATATGAATACAACGTAAAAGCTATGAAAAGAACATAACAAAAATATAATTACTTTTCCTTACAATAATAATAAACAATAAACTTATCATAACGTTCTCAAAGACCACATGAAATAATGAAACAAACCTTGTGCCTGTATCAGCCAGGTGCTCACAAAACTAACTCTCTGTCAACCAACCAAACACACCTTTCTACCGCCATTTTATGACCGGACCTTCCTGGTTAAATTCCGCCTCCGGCAAGACGCCTTCAAAACAAAAGCCCCAAACTTAACATCTGCTATAATTAAATAAATAATATCCTTGCCTTAACTGAAAATCTAACAAATGATTAAGCAAGCATGATAACACAATTAAAGAAATATATACATATGTAAAGGTCCTTTACACGCACACTATGTTATTACTAGCGTTTATTATTATTCTTATGCCGTTTTTTGGCTCAAAACATCTCCCAGAGTTTTTGACGCATATACACAAAAGTTATATCAAAACGTGCGGCTCGGCCCCGACATGTGTGCTATGATTTATCTAAGACTTTTGGCGAACAATTTTGCCCCAAAATTGCCAAAAACCACACCAAAAAAATGAATAGGTGTCAATGGAGAGAATGTTTGAGAGGTAGAGTGGTGATGTCATCGCTAGAGTGTGGAGAAGAGAGAGAATTGTGTACAAAAACGTAACGTAAAAACGTATTTGACTACCATGGCCTCAAATGCACCACTACAGACACAATTTATACATAGAAACGTAGGAAAATGTGTCCTCTAGCTCACACTTGCTTTACTTTATCTGTCAGATTTATTGTTTTAGCTTGACATGCGAAGATTCGGCCGCAGCACCCATGAACAGCCTCATAGACTCCTATGTTAAGAGAGGCGGGGCTGTAACTGAAAAGATAGAAAACGAACACTTTTTAGAATTGCTCCCAAGAGCACATTTCTTCACTTGTCAACACAAAATGCCTATGTAGACGTTCAGGAAGGGCTCAGCCGGCTTCACGTTAACCTGGTTTTATGATTGGAAACACGGTTTGGCCAGAAATCCTTCCTGTTCGAGGGGTGCTGTAAGCCTTTTCTCTCTGTCCAACTGCTATGACCGTTGCAACAGTTGCGAAGTTCGTTACTTAGCAAAGTGCTTGAAAGAGGAGAGACGGTGGCCACGAATGACGGTGGATATTTTACGAACAGTAATTAATTTCACATTTAATAACTTTAATTGGAGGATATTTACTGGAGGAATCAAATTGGTTCTTTTTGTTTCGGGTGTATTTATAAACTGTACTCCAACTCAACTCTTCCTCTCTGGCTCTAAGTCTCTAAGGTAAGCAAACATCTTTTTCAACTCTTTCGCTAGCATCCTGTCAAAAATGTAGGTTTTTGACTTCTTTAACATTTGGGCTCATAGGTATTCATGTGCTTATCAGTCAGGATTTACAACTGACATTCCAACTAGCTGTAAAGATATGCTGTTTGCTAACATTAGCAACCAATGCTGAAATTAGCGCCTAAGCTAATTGCTAGTGCATCAGCATATGTTTTGCTAGCATGCTATCTAAGATGTGGGTTTTTGACTTCTTTAACATTTGGGCTTATGTATTCATGTGCTTATCAGTCAGGACGGTGGTGAAGGGTTGTGGGGAGGGTTATTTGTGTGCATTTTGACCGTTTATGGTTGTTTTCGGAGGGGGGGGGGGGGGGGGGCGATCGGCGTTCGCGGGGGGCGGGGGGGCTCGTGCGGGGAGGTTTGAGGGCAGGGTTCATGTGGTGGGGTCCATAGGAATCTAACAAGATATTGGGGAGGTGTGTGGGAGGTCGGGATCGGCAGTTAATGGAGTTGCCGCTCCATAGAGAAACAGTGGGGATTAAATACAGGTCTTTTAGGAATTGCTATTTAAATTGTTGGGGGGGCTTGCTGTAAAACATTCATAATCGTCTGGATACTGGTTGACCTTGCAAACTATTGGCTAGTGTTGTATGGGGAGTCCTGTAGTTTATAGATGATTGAACCTGTGTGTCAGCTACTAAGTGATTCATTGCACTGAATGGTTTGATTGACAGTTCATCATTAAGTCATTAATGTACAGACTGCCTGTGTGTATGCACATATATGTATCTATCTATATATATATATGTGTGTGTGTGTGTATGTGCGTGTGTGTATGTGTATGTGCGTGTGTGTTTTTCTCAATTAATGTTGGATAAAAAGCATTGTTTTTGTTAGTGTGATATCAGAACTGTGTGACCTAGTGCTAGCTTATTGCTGAATCCTGATTTGTTACATGTTTGATTGCATGTGGATTGATTTGACATTTAACACAGCTGTATAACTTTATAATGTTATCTGATATTTATAATGCGGTATCATTTTGATAAAAGGTGTATTTCTAATACCAAAGTCATAGCCATTGATGGCCTAATTCTGGCATTGGATGTATTTGGGTCATTTTTTCAAGTTTTTGAAAGCATTTATCACTATTATCAAATTAGAACCAAACTATTACTATGCTACTGAACTGTAATGTAAAGTGCTACCTGACACAGAGTGACCAATTGTTTACTGCTTGCTTACTACTTAAACTTAAACTGTGGCAGTGTGCTCAAGTGGAGCTGTCTTTAATCCTGCTGAAATTAGTGTTTACGCTACTACTAGTGCATCAGCATATGAACACCTGTTGAAAGCTTGATCAGTCACATACCTAAGCAATGGTAGAAGTCATATTGTGAAAATTACTCAACAGTGTCAGTGATGTATGGGGGAGAGTCCCGGGCCAGAGTCACGCACACTCAAAATTTCTTTAGGAATTTTTTCTAGTTATTCTGCTTATTCTTACGCCGTTTTTTTGGCTCAAAACACCTACCAGAGTTTTTGACGCATATACACAAAAGTTATATCAAAACGTGCGGCTCGGCCCCGACATGTGTGCTATGATTTATCTAAGACTTTTGGCGAACAATTTTGCCCAAAAATTGCCAAAAACCACACCAAAAAAATGAATAGGTGTCAATGGAGAGAATGTTTGAGAGGTAGAGTGGTGATGTCATCGCTAGAGTGTGGAGAAGCTAGTTGGAATGTCAGTTGTAAATCCTGACTGATAAGCACATGAATACCTATGAGCCCAAATGTTAAAGAAGTCAAAAACCTACATTTTTGATAGGATGCTAGCGAAAGAGTTGAAAAAGATGTTTGCTTACCTTAGAGACTTAGAGCCAGAGAGGAAGAGTTGAGTTGGAGTACAGTTTATAAATACACCCGAAACAAAAAGAACCAATTTGATTCCTCCAGTAAATATCCTCCAATTAAAGTTATTAAATGTGAAATGAATTACTGTTAGTAAAATAGCCACCGTCATTCGTGGCCACCGTCTCTCCTCTTTCAAGCACGTTGCTAAGTAACGAACTTCGCAACTGCTGCAACGGTCATGTCAGTTGAACACACAGAGAGAAAAGGCTTACAGCACCCCTCGAACAGGAAGGATTTCTGGCCAAACCGTGTTTCCAATCATAAAACCAGGTTAACGTGAAGCCGGCTGAGCCCTTCCTGAACGTCTACATAGGCATTTTGTGTTGACAAGTGAAGAAATGTGCTCTTGGGAGCAATTCTAAAAAGTGTTCGTTTTCTATCTTTTCAGTTACAGCCCCGCCTCTCTTAACATAGGAGTCTATGAGGCTGTTCATGGGTGCTGCGGCCGAATCTTCGCATGTCAAGCTAAAACAATAAATCTGACAGATAAAGTAAAGCAAGTGTGAGCTAGAGGACACATTTTCCTACGTTTCTATGTATAAATTGTGTCTGTAGTGGTGCATTTGAGGCCATGGTAGTCAAATACGTTTTATTTTTTGTACACAATTCTCTCTCTTCTCCACACTCTAGCGATGACATCACCACTCTACCTCTCAAACATTCTCTCCATTGACACCTATTCATTTTTTTGGTGTGGTTTTTGGCAATTTTGGGGCAAAATTGTTCGCCAAAAGTCTTAGATAAATCATAGCACACATGTCGGGGCCGAGCCGCACGTTTTGATATAACTTTTGTGTATATGCGTCAAAAACTCTGGGAGATGTTTTGAGCCAAAAAACGTTGTAAGAATAATAATAACTAGAAAAAAATTCCTAAAGAAATTTTGAGTGTGCGTGACTCTGGCCCGGGACTCTCCCCCATATATCAATGACACTGTTGAGTCATTTTCTGAATATGACTTCTACCATTGCTTAGGTATGTGACAGATCAAGCTTTCAACAGGTGTTCATATGCTGATGCACTAGTAGTAGCGTTAACACTAATTTCAGCAGGATTAAAGACAGCTCCACTTGAGCACACTGCCACAGTTTAGGTTTAAGTAGTAAGCAAGCAGTAAACAATTGGTCACTCTGTGTCAGGTAGCACTTTACATTACAGTTCAGTAGCATAGTAATAGTTTGGTTCTAATTTGATAATAGTGATAAATGCTTTCAAAAACTTAGAGTGTAAAATGACCCAAATACATCCAATGCCAGAATTAGGCCATCAATGGCTATGACTTTGGTATTAGAAATACACCTTTTATCAAAATGATACCGCATTATAAATATCAGATAACATTATAAAGTTATACAGCTGTGTTAAATGTCAAATCAATCCACATGCAATCAAACATGTAACAAATCAGGATTCAGCAATACGCTAGCATCAAAATTCACAAAAAGCACTAGGTCACACAGTTCTGATATCACACTAACAAAAACAGTGCTTTTTATCCAACATTAATTGAGAAAAACACACACGCACATACACATACACACACGCACATACACACATACACACACATCTATATATATATAGATAGATAGATAGATAGATAGATAGATAGATAGATAGATAGATAGATAGATAGAAAGATAGATAGATAGATAGATGTGCATACACACAGGCAGTCTGTACATTAATGACTTAATGATGAACTGTCAATCAAACCATTCAGTGCAATGAATCACTTAGTAGCAGACACACAGGTTCAATCATCTATAAACTACAGGACTACAGGACTCCCCATACAACACTAGCCAATAGTTTGCAAGGTCAACCAGTATCCAGACGATTATGAATGTTTTACAGCAAGCCCCCCCAACAATTTAAATAGCAATTCCTAAAAGACCTGTATTTAATCCCCACTGTTTCTCTATGGAACTGTCGATCCCAACCACCCACACACCTCCCCAATACCTGGTTGGATTCGTCTGGACCCCACCACATTAACTCTGGCCTCAAACCCCTCCGAAATCGCCCCCCCCCCCGAGCCCCCCGCAACGTCACAAACTCCGCTTGAAAGTGAAACTAAATCATTCGCGATTGTCAAACCTCTCCCCCAAACAGGCTCATAGCTCATCAACCCGACCTCCCACACACCTCCCCAATATCTTGTTAGATTCCTACGGACCCCACCACATGAACCCTGCCCTCAAACCCCCCCGCACGAGCCCCCCCGCCCCCCGCAAACGCCGATCGCCCCCCCCCCTCCGAAAACGACCCTAAACGGTCAAAATGCACACAAATAACCCCCCCCCCCCCACTACCCTCCTTACAACCCTCCACCACCGTCCTGACTGATAAGCACATGAATACATATAAACCCAAATGTTAAAGAAGTCAAAAACCCACATCTTATATAGCATGCTAGCAAAACATATGCTGATGCACTAGCAATTAGCTTAAGCGCTAATTTCAGCATTGGTCGCTAATGTTAGCAAACAGCATATCTTTACAGCTAGTTGGAACGTCAGTTGTAAATCCTGACTGATAAGCACATGAATACCTATGAGCCCAAATGTTAAAGAAGTCAAAAACCTACATTTTAGATAGCATGCTAGCGAAAGAGTTGAAAAAAGATGTTCGCTTACCTTAGAGACTTAGAGCCAGAGAGGAAGAGTTGAGTTGGAGTACAGTTTATAAATACACCCGAAACAAAAAGAGCCAATTTGATTCCTCCAGTAAATATCCTCCAATTAAAGTTATTAAATGTGAAATGAATTAATGTTCGTAAAATAGCCACCGTCATTCGTGGCCACCGTCTCTCCTCTTTCAAGCACGTTGCTAAGTAACGAACTAATAAGTTGCAGCTGGAACTGTCATGGCAGTTCGAAAGACAGAGAAAAGGCTTACAGCACCCCTCGAACAGGAAGGATTTCTGGCCAAACCGTGTTTCCAATCATAAAACCAGGTTAACGTGAAGCCGGCTGAGACCTTCCTGAACGTCTACATAGGCATTTTGTGTTGAGAAGTGAAGAAATGTGCTCTTAGGAGCAATTCTAAAAAGTGTTAGTTTTGTTTTCCTCCTGAAATTTTCCTGACACTTTTAACATGGGAGTCTATGACGCTGTTCATGGGTGCTGCGGCCGAATTTTCGCATGTCAAGCTAAAACAATAAATCTGACAGATAAAGTAAAGCAAGTGTGAGCTAGAGGACACATTTTCCTACGTTTCTATGCATAAATTGTGTCTGTAGTGGTGCATTTGAGGCCATGGTAGTCGAATATGTTTTATTTTTTTTTACACAATTCTCTCTCTTCTCCACACTCTAGCGATGACATCACCACTCTACCTCTCAAACATTCTCTCCATTGACACCTATTCATTTTTTGGTGTGGTTTTTGGCAATTTTTGGGCAAAATTGTTCGCCAAAAGTCTTAGATAAATCATAGCACACATGTCGGGGCCGAACCGCACGTTTTGATATAACTTTTGTGTATATGCGTCAAAAACTCTGGTAGGTGTTTTGAGCCAAAAAAACGGCGTAAGAATAAGCAAAATAATAATAAACGCTAGTAATAACATAGTGTGCGCCTTGCAGCACGCACACAATAATATTAAACGCTAGTAATAACATAGTGTGCGCCTTGCAGCACGCACACAATAAACGCTAGTAATAACATAGTGTGCGCCTTGCAGCACGCACACAATAATGTAACCGGAGAAATAACATTAATGTAGTTTTATGACCAGTACTGCTGATGTGTGCATTTTTAATTCCTAAATAACTATTCTGTGTTTTTCAGATGCCAAAGAAGAACTCGAACCCAACAACAAGCTTGAACTACTAGGATTTTCCTCCTCTTCCCACCTCTGAATCTTTCCATCAAGGACATGTGATGTGTAAATATACACACAATATGTGACAAACAGTTTGACAGCAATATTGATGAACAAACTTAAAGATGTGTGCACATGGGAAAGTAGTGGCCTTGATAATATTCTACTAAACAGAAATGAGCTTTACACATCCGTGCAGAATTGCAATCATGTAAACTATACTCTCATCATCTTTTGGTAAGTGATTTGCCAGCATCACGTGCTGCATCATGTTGATTTTTCAATTGAAGTTGGACAAGCATTTTGTACCCTCCAGACTTTTGTAATCATGTGTCTTATTGAAATTGTTAGCACTATCTGTTGACAGCACTACAAATACTTTTCAAATGAATATTACTGTTCTTTTAATTTGTGCCTTATAATGTTCATACTTCTTCAGTATTTGAAAATATAGCCTTGATTTCCTCTCTTCTTTCTTGTGTTCATTTTGCCATTGTTCTTTGCACCTTCTTTCAAACCACCTTACTTTGGGTATTTATTCAACTGTGATACAGGTTGTGTTTTCATTAAGTGAACAACCGATTACCAGTTTACCTTGGCGACTTGTTACACTGCCATTTGACTTTGCACCATATTACTTCAAAAGTCATCCTTATTTTTGTATTTCTTCTATTGTAATAAATGTTGTATTTCCACAGAGTGACAAACAGATTACTAGTTTTTACTAGACCATGCAAATATTTCTCATTCACACATTAAATCTTTTGTCCCTTGGCAGCACAGGGGTCACTACAGTCTTGGATGTATTCACACCATTGCCTTGTTTTCCTTTCTTCATTCTTTTGTTCATTTGAATTACATATCAATTCCATAAACTGTTCCAGGAAGAATCCACCATTGCTGCTCGCAGCTATATTTTTTCCTCTATTTTTCCTTTCCTTCTCTTTTTCCAGAGCTTCAATTACTCCTTCTAGGATATTAGTATAACTTTTTCCCTCAGCCATTTTGATCAATATGTTTTAGCAATTAACACAATGGAAATAAGAACTCTTCAAATTAACTGTAAATATTAATGTAAACTACAGAACCATTAATGTAGAACCGTCATGAAAACACTCATTCACAAATAGAAAACAGGTTACATATTTCTGTAGTTGTCAAAATGACACATATTTATTTTATTTTTTTCACCAACAAAGGAACAAGAAATATTCAGTTCAATCTGTCCAGTTCACTCAACAAAAATCAAGTTGGAAAACATACAGTCTGACCTGTTATCTGCCGTAATGGTATTGTTACTGATCAGCTGAACTGTCTCTGCGCACCGTCTTCTTGCTCTCTGCCCTATTCCCGCTCTGGCATCTCATTTATAAAGGAGTGCGTAGAATTCTTACTAAAAGTGTGCGTACGCCCAAAAGCGTCAATTGGCGTACGCACACAAAAATTCAGATTTATAAAACCGTGCGTATGCACACCAGTAGGCAATGTTCACTTTATAAATCACAGCTTAACCACAAGTGTGCGTACGTAAAGTATCATTGCACCCCGCCCTGAACACGCCCATTTTTAACCATAAACGGTCAATGCAAAGGACCTCTTTGAATGCTAATCTAGTATCATTCTCATGAACCTGGCAGGTGATGCTTCACGGTGAATCAAGGCAAACAAAAAACAACACAATAGTGCGACAGCGCCAAGTGGCAGAACCGGAGAAGAAGCGGTAACAACTGCAGTAGTAAATTCTGTGTTTGTGTATCTTGCATGGCGATTAAAAACGAATTCTGATTCTGAAGTGTAATGAGTGTAGTGATTTCACGGGAGCTTAAAAACTGTATTTCCAGTTTTTGACATGATGATATAAGCACAGTGTTAAAGAAATATATTTAGTTATACTTTGTGTTCTGTAGTTACATGCATTTCAGCCTCCTACACTGCGGTAAAAGGACAATCTGATTGTGAGACAGACAGCGCTGAATATTGATTTAAAATTTGAGTTGCATTGTACAAGATGTGTATGGAACAATTATCACGCAGTTCAAGCTCAAACACTGATGTATTTAATCTTCATTATAATCATAAACTGAGTCAATGTGTGTGAGGACAACAAAATACATAAATATAACGAGTAATCGCTTCTCCGACTTTTACTTTTTGCAGTATGTGTCTCCAATTCCCACTGTCTCCAAAAAGTGCGTAGGTTTACGGGAGGGTCATAGTTTGCGTGGAGGACTGCACATTATACCGCCAAGTTAGTTTTTTATAAATCACTGTCTTTGCGTGAAAACTGGCGTACGCACGTTTTCAGCCCCATTTTGTGCGTACGCAAGCTTTATAAATGAGACCCCTGGTGTGTAGCTCGCTGCTTCGCTGAACAGATGCCAGAGCGCGTAGGCAGGTTCTTGCGCTGGTCTACAAGGCCAAGCCAACGCTCCGAAGTCGCAGGCCCTCAGACATTCACAGGAAAACTGCCGCGTCTCGCCGTTATCTCTCGCGGGTGACGACGCAGTCCCCCTTCTATCGATGGTCTCGCGGTCACCATGCGAAATGTTCCTCCATTAGCCACGGCCTCGCCTCCATCCGTCGAATGCAGCACCTGCTAAGGCTTCACGGACAAACTGCTGCACACATTTGCTCCAAGAGCACCAAGGTCCAAAAGAAAGAAAGCACGTCTTTCCAACTACTTATTACGTTAGTCACATGATTACCTGTGCATGTCATTACATCACTACCGCACATCAAACTGCAACTAACATAGAAGGAATAAGAAATGTCTCAGACCAAAACTATTGTAAAAAAAAAAAATGTAATGTACAAAATAAATGCAGCAATTAAATTTGCACACCTTTTCAGCGACAGCTACAAATTGTAATCAACATTTTTATGGAATGGAAGATTACCTAGATTTTGAGTTACTAATCCCCATCTCCAACTCTTACTCAATCGCCTACTTTGTGGAGTCTTATACTGTATAGCAGGGGTATTCAACTAAAATGTAAAGAGGTCCAGTTCGAGAAAATTACATGAAGTGAAGGTCCGGAAGATCATAATGTCTAACTTAGTGTGATCTATATTTAAGTGGCCTAGTACTTTTATGAACATCTGCATCTAATCTATACCTGCCTTGTAAATCAAATGATTTCAGGACAATTCAAAACTTCTGACAATATTTATTGTCATGTAACACAGAACTGAACTTTAAAAATATGCACAATGTGCACATTAAAATAAAGGGCATGACTTAAAAAATATATATATATTTAAGCTTGAATAAAAAAAAAATGTATACACTTAATTCAAACAATTCAAGTATGAAATCTCAACACATCTTATAAATTGAACTATTTAATTTAACAATTATATTTGCTTATACTTCAACTCCCCCACTTTTTGGCTCAGTGGGAGAATTGAGCTGTAGCTTGTCCTGCCAGGATTTTAAGCCTGGGCTTAAATGGAGTCAGGGCCATTCTCATACACATGTGGAGGTGCTCATTGGTGAGCCTTGAATTATATTTTGTTTTGATAATGTTCATTGTAGAGGATGCTGCCTCGCAGTTGTGGTGCCGAACATGGTCAAGAGGTATAGGGCTACTTTCCTCAGACCTAGGAAAGCTGTCTCAGGGACCATTTGGAGCCAGAAAGTACAAGGGTCAGTTCCTACAAACTGCTCGTTCAGGGCTGGATCTACTTGGAGTTCAACCAATTGAATTTGGAGAAGCCTAACATTTACCCATTTAACCCTTTCATGCATAGAGGTCACTACAGTGTACAGCTGTTTAAAAGTGTGTTTTCTCTTTAAATGCCTGCAATTTTGGGCCCTGCTGCATTTAGTCCACTCTAGTGAAGCCTTTTGCATCATCCCATGCAAAAAAATCCAATTGGCAGGCCATTGCAATGGGAAAAAGTAGTCGGTAAAACCAAGATGGCCGACAGACAGGGAGAAGGACCAACCACCTCAGCTATTTAGGTTTCTACCGTCTATAAAAACATGCCATTGCAGGTAAAAAAAATATAATTGCATCAAGTAACATCTAAGGTGACATATTATGTAAAGATTTTCCAAGTTTGCATTTTATATTTGGAGGAAATACAGATTAATCGTCTGTCCACTCAATTGTACATCATGCATCATAGGTTATGTTTCAAATGATATTAGATAAACCTTTATTTGTCCTCCAGGGGGTGGTAATAACAGTTCACAACTTCAATGCAATGTCAATTACTACCAATGTTGTTCTTGAAAATAATTAATATATTGTAATACTTTGGCTGTAAATCAACTGCTTTATGTTTGTAAAATATAATTTGAGTGTTTTTATACATGCATATTTTTTGTAGGGCTCAAAAAGACAGGCATACAGGGTAATAGAGGAGTGACTCCAGTGAGGAAGAGTGTGCTTCTGGTAGCAGTGATGAAGAATGGTTGCCAGTACAGACAGGTGCAAGAAGTAGAATCAGAGTATATCCAGAGGCAGACCCAGTACCACTCCACAACCGGCAAAGCTGAGGGCAGTGTCTGTGGCCCTCCCTGGGGTCCGGTGTGCCCCCGGGGGCCGCTGGCCCCAGCTCTGGCAGGCGGGGGGTGCCGGCGGATGCGGGGATGCTGCGTGCACACAAGGAACCAAGTACACATGCATGCAGTGTTTTGTAGCTTTGTGCCCCGGATGCTTTGGCAACTATCATAGAAAATAGTCTCCTGATTCTAATGAAGGATCGTAACCAAGCTCTGTGTAGGTGTGCTGGAGCAGGGAAACATCTAAAACCTTCAGGATAGCGGCCCTCGAGGACCAGGATTGGAGACCCGTGGTGTAACAAAAGTAACAGTCACTGAACTGAGCGTAGATCCTCATAGTATCTAGCTTCTCATATTCCTCTGCGTGCATGTGAGCTTGGTTCTTCGTGTGCGCGCAGTATCTTGGCATCTGCTGGTGTTTTTTGCTTCCTTGGGCTGGGGCCAGTGGTTTCCGGGGGCGTGCCGGATCTCGGGGAGGGCCATGGACACTGCTCTCCGTATCTAAAACCGTCAGGACAGTGGCCCTTGAGGACCAGGATTGGAGACCCACTGTCCTCGGTTCAGAGAGAATGTCTTAATTTTGTAACCTTGTTTTACATCAATCAATCAACAGAGCTCAAATAGAGAGGCCTACAGGGTAGTGGAGGAACCACTATTCCAACATAATACCATATTATAACTGTATAACTAAATTACAACAATACCTACATAACTTCCATGTTATTAAACATTGATGTTGTTTATTTCAAAATGCATGAAGTACACTTGAGTGTACAGATAATTATTTCTTTATAGAATAAAGATGGACAAAAAAATAAATTTGAACCTTGTTTTACATCCCTAAAGATGTATAAAAATACTTAGTAAAAAAATCCTGACTGATTTTATCATAATTCATGCATGAAAGGGTTAATAGTAGTATGAACAGAAAGGAGTCTGTGCATTCTGGATTAAATGCCCTATTTTCGCCGTCCACTTTTATTTTTTTGAGAGCCATTTTCCTCATATTTTTCTCTCCCTTTCTGTCTCGCTCCTCCGTGTCTTTCTCTCTCTCACTCCTCCGCATCGCTCCCTTTCTCTGTTTCACTCCTCCGTGTCTCTCCCGTGGTTTATGTTTATTTTCTTCCTATTGTATTTTCGTGTCTCGCCGATAACTTTAATCTAAGTGCGCTGCATCTTCTCAGTGTTTACCGCCTGGAATACACAGTTTTGACTGGCTGAGTGGAATCACGTGGGATGGCTTAACTCGTATGCAATTGGCCTGTGAATTTTCCCATCCACAAACCGACTACGGTAAAGACGATAAAAGCTGCGCCGGTTCAAATAGAAGCGCTCCGTCCGATTTTAAATCGTAACCCTCTGTTTGGGCTGTAGGTCCGGGTCCGTACGAGACAGCTTCTGGGTCCAGACCCGGACCGCGGTCCGCCAGTTAGTGACCTCTGCTGTATAGTCTTCCTCTTGTGTTAGTTTGCTGTTACCATCTCTTGTCGGTTTTGACCCATCAGCTGTAAAATACACTAAAAACAAAAATCTATCAACCAATCTGTTTCTCACCTCTTGGTTACCTTGTCAGGCTACTTTAACCATGAAAATATTGGTTTCGATGTTTTTGTTGTGGGTCTGTGCCTTTTTCATCATTACACCCCTCGATTTAAAAAAAAAAAAAAAGTAAATGTTAAAATGAAGATCAATAGAATCATCTATATAAATAAAAGATTGTGGTGTTACCTACCTATTCTCAAGAAGGCTAACCAGCATCTCTTTTTCCTGAGAGCACAGAAGAAACACCACCTGTCCTCAGCTGTCATGGTGAACTTATACCGCTGTGTGATCGAGTGCATCCTAACAAACTGTTACATTTACATTTATTCATTTAGCAGATACTTTTATCCAAAGCGACTTACAAGAGAGAGCTTTTACAAAGAGCATCAGTCATTAAGCATAGCAACATGATAGACCCCGAACACAGTGGGTTTTTTAGATCATGAATCATACATCATGAGAAAAGTGCAAAGGGAAGAACTATAAATGCATAACACAACGATTGTGAACATAAAGCAAGAGATACAACTACAACACTGGCAAGTCACCATATGGGGACCAACAAATAGTTCTAAACAACATTAGATTATGTGAAGTGCCATACTATTCCTAAGTGCAAATCAATTCTTTAAATAAGTGAGTTTGAAGCCTTCTTTTGAAGGTGAAAAGGCAGTCCCTGCTTCTGATGGAGGTGTGGAGTTGATTCCACCATTGGTGAGCCAGGCAGTGGAAGAGTTTGTGTTGCGCTCGGGCGCTCTTGAGGGGAGGGGTACCACTAGACCAGGGGTGCACACACTTTTTCTGCATGCGAGCTACTTACAAAATGACCGAGTCAAAGTGATCTACCTACTATAAAATAGCGCAACATATAATTATTCAGAAATATATTGAGAATTCTTTATAAGAACCATATATGTTAGTATACCTTGCATAATTGCGTGAACCCATATTGCTTGTTACAACCCCAACACAAAATAAGGAAATCAGCTTACAAATCAATAATGTTTATTTACAAACAAACAACACAGGGATCAAGGAGGACTGCCAGTGGCACCAAATGAAATAAATAAATAAAAACCCACCCCCCCTTGACAGGTGCTAAGCACCCATAAATACAATGGGTGGTGCTCACTCTAACCTAGGGTTGTAACAACAGGTAAACCTACATGACGTTAGATGCCAAGTCTCACTCAAGGCTGATAAATAAGTGGAGCCAAATAATGCAGTTAAGGATGTTGCACATTTCCTTATGTTGGAGTACTTTTCCTCTGTGAGTAAGCTCCAGAATTGTCCATGAGCTCTGGCCTTCTGCTCAATGTCGGCTTGTAGTGTCAAAATCTTATCCTCCACTCAGAGTTCAGGTGAAACAGTGTTGCAATTTTTTATGCGAGTGAAACATCTTCAGCATCTTCCCGAAAAGGGTTGCACATGAATGTAGCGATTGGCTCGAATAAAGCAAAGTCTTGACTGCTGTCCTGACAACTGGGATTTTAGTTCCTTAACCTTTCTCCTTCTCAACTCACTTTTCGGATGGAAGTTATTGTCGTTTGTATGTACAGTCCGTAAATGCCGCTCCACATTTCCCTTTTTCGGTATAGCGACTGCAGCCTGGCAGATGAGGCAAATGTTGCACACTTGAATAATTAAAAAAGTGGACTTGAAGAAGTTGAAGTTGTTCTTTTAATGAAACCTGTAAACAGACACAGGCAAAGTATACATTAGGGTACAACACGTTCTGTCCGCCATTGTTCCAAACCTGTTCTGATAATGTGTAGCTTTCACAGGATAGAACAATATAAAATCCCCCTGTGGCGGAAATGAGGTACTACATAGGCCTGTGTAACGGTAAATGGAGCACAATGTTTACCAAATGCAACAAAACAAGAAGAATGACTAATAAACTAATTATGGCAAAAATCCAACAAAACAAGAAGAATGACTAATAAACTAATTATGGCAAAAATCCAACAAAACAAGAAGAATGACTAATAAACTAATTATGGCAAAATAAGGATATTATATATATATATGGTATGGGGGTGTACTTGTCTAACACTACTCTCACATTCTCCCCTCCAAAAAGTGATGTCGTCCCCGACATTCTATTACCAAACTACATTATGATTTCAATAGTCCACATGTGACATCCATGCATAGCATGTAAGAAAGTTAA
Organism: Neosalanx taihuensis; assembly: GCA_030340665.1. NCBI lineage: Eukaryota > Metazoa > Chordata > Actinopteri > Osmeriformes > Salangidae > Neosalanx > Neosalanx taihuensis. Next base: position 1,841,322 of record CM059313.1, on the reverse strand, counting down.
TTCCAAGGACCCAGAGTTTGTATGTGTCCATAAAGATGCATGACTGTCCACAGTCCCAAATATGACATATATCTCCTGTTAATGTCATATGTCTGCAGCAGGTGTATTTGTGCACGATAAGAGCCCACTGCCACTTCGCTATAAGCAAGGATATCTGCATCTTCCCTGAGAGTAAGGTACTTTACACAGGAATAACCTATCTAAGCCAACATGTGGTACCATTTCTTTGATAAAGTCTGTCCTAGTGTCTAACACTTTTTAACCAACTAATCAGTAGTCATTACTTACTTAACATTCACAACTGTATTTCCACATTGCTCAAGCATAACTTAACTGGTAACTGATTATATATAAATGACTTGCTTTAACTCTGAACACAACAAAAGCATATTATTTTTAACACATGCTCAATATTTCCTTATGCATTATCTTTGCTCTCAATCATGTGACATGGTAGGCTGCCCTAACTTATGATATGTAAATATCATTTTTGGTGTTCTTGCTCTGAAAGGATACTTATGCTCCATGGCAGGAGGATCAGCGGGATCTTCATCCTCATCACTGGGTGCAGATTCAGGAGACTCCTCTTCACTCTGAGTGTCAGATATCTCAATGTCCTGCTCTGATGCCCTTATTTCCTCTCCCTCTGATGCCAGGTCTTGTCTTCGTCCATCGTCTTCAGTGTGTTCCATCTCTGCTGCTTCTCCGTTGCTTGGATAAAACTCAGGTGCTTCCACAGTCAGATGATCTTCACCATGTTCACTGGCTCTTTGTCGTAGTCCAATAATGGATGTCCATCCATCCTCATATTCATCCTCTGAGCTCTGTTCTTGCTCTTTGTGTTTGCTCTTTTTGTGTTTCTTTTTCCTTTTTCCAGGTTCCAGAGGTAAGTCCACTTTTTCCACAGGGAGAAAGTCGCATGGTAGCAGAAGATTCCTGTGCAGGATCCAACAACGTCCCTTGCCATTCTCTGGTTTGAGCTCATATACTGGACTGTCTGGATGTTTCTTTTGTGTCACAACATACACTCTATCTTCCCAGAATGATCTCAACTTTCCCGGACCACCTCTTTCAGTCAGATTTCGAATCAGCACTCAGCATCCAGTAGACAACTCTGCACCATGAACTTTTCTGTAATAGAGAACTTTACCTCTCAATGCCTCTTTGTTTGCGGAGTTGGAAGCTATCTTGTACGCTTCAGTCATTCTTGCCCTCCATTTCTCAGCGTAGTCGCTGTGCGATGAACCTTGATCTTTTGGTGTAATGCCAAACATAAGGTCAATAGGGAGTCTAGGGTTGCGACCGAATAAAAGGAAATAAGGTGCATAGCCCGTGGCCTCACTGCGAGTACAGTTAAATGCATGAACCATTTTTGCTAGTGACGCTTTCCAATCTGCTTTGGCAGTCTCTGGTAAGTTTCTGAGCATGGCCAAAAGTGTCCTGTTGAATCTTTCCACCTGGCCGTTCCCCTGTGGGTGATATGGTGTGGTTCTGGACCCCTTAACCCCACTGTATTCTTGTAGTTTAGCAAACAGCTTGTTTTGAAATTCCTTACCCTGGTCGTGATGAAGGCGTGCAGGGAACCCAAACCTCAGTGCAAAATCTCCAAATATCTTTTCTGCGGCTGTTTTGGCAGCTTTTTTGCGGCAGGGGTAAGCCTGGGCGAACCGTGTGAAGTGATCCATCACCACCAGGATATATTCATATCCTCCCTTACATTTCTCCAGATGTAAGAAGTCAATTGATACTAACTCAAAAGGATACGTGGTGATGATGTTGGTGAGAGGCGCTCTGGTTGGTTTGTTTGGACGCTTGTTTTTCAGACAGCTACACTCCTGCGTGATGTAATGCTCAACATCTTTCTGCATATGCGGCCAATAAAAGCGCTCTCTAATGAGATTCACCACTCTTTCCACTCCAAGATGTCCCATATCTTCATTGAGTTCTTTGTAAACCAGTCGATGGTACTTTTGAGGCAGGAGGAGCTGTAGTCTGTTTGTTGTTTCCCTGTACAGCAGTCCATCATCACTAAGGTGCACTTTATGTTTTTGTCTTGCCAGTCCAGCTACTTTGCTACTTTGAGGTTGTTTTCCACACTTTGGCCATTGTTTTGATGCCATGTATTTTAACACCTGCCCAATCACTGGATCATCTCTTTGTGCCTCTCTCAACTCTGTTTTAGGGATTTCCCCCACCGATGTCACACCATCATCGTCTTCAGCAATAGCTGTCGATATGGTCACTGGACAAAGCCAGGGCTCACTCTCTTGTGACTGAATAGCTACAGCCTGGGTCATACTGTCCATAACTTCAGGTAACACAGCTTGTGTGCATGTTAGCATGTACTGCTCCATATCTAAGGACATGCGCGACAGTCCATCAGCATCCCTATTAGCTTTGCCTAGGCGGTACTTTATAGTGAACTGGAAGTCAGCTAGGTCAGCTATCCACCTATGAGTAGTTGCATTAAGCTTGGCTGTGGTGAGCACATACGTGAGGGGATTGTTGTCTGTATAGACTGTGAATGGTGGTGAATAATAGAGATAGTCTCTAAACCTCTCACATATGGCCCACTTCATGGCTAGGAACTCCAACTTTCCCGAGTGGAGGTGGTAGTTTCTCTCAGGGACAGTCAGCGTCCTCGATCCATATGCAATCACTACCAGCTTCCCTTTCTGCCTCTGATAAAGCACAGCCCCGAGCCCCACTTGTGAAGCATCGCAGTGTAAGGTGAATGGTTGTTCATAGTCCGGATACCCTAAGACTGGTGGCTCAGAGAGAAAGTCAATAAGACGGCAGAGTACCTGTTGGTGTTCTGGAGACCATGTGATCGGATGAGAGGATGGCAACTGACCTCCACCACTTTGTTTCTTCCCGACTTGTCTGGTTTGTTTCGGCTTCCCTTTTCCACATTTGTCAATGGTGAGAAGATCATACATAGGCTTTGCAATGGAAGAAAAGTTAGGGATGTAACTACGATAGTAGGAAATAAATCCCAGTAATTTTCTCAACTCACCAATGGTGGTGGGTTTCTGCTGCTTCATGGCCTGTACTGGGGCAATATCTGCAGGGTCTATAGTGTAACCTTCTTTAGTAACCAGCTTCCCGAGAAATCTCACCTGATTTCTGAATACTTCACATTTTCTGGGAGTCAGCTTTACTCCGTGGCTTTGGTAACGTTGCAGTACCTGCCTCAGATCATTCAGGTGGTGTTCAAATGTCTGCGAATGTACCAGATTATCATCCAAGTAAGGCAAACAAACCTCATCCCTCAGCCCAAGCAAACACTCCTCCATAGACCTTTGGAACTCTGCTGGTGCGGATGATAAGCCAAAAGGGATTCTTACCCACTCATACAGTCCCCAGGGTGTTATGAATGCTGTGAGATGACGGCTTGATTCTTCCAGGAAGCCCTGGTGATAGGCCTTTCCTTGGTCAAGGACTGAAAACCAGGAATTTCCTTTGAGGCTGTTCAACATATCTAATATGCGGGGTATTGGGTGTCGATCAGGAATGGATTTCTTATTCAGCTCCCTGTAGTCACAACACAGTCGAAGGCATCAATCTTTTTTCTCACACACACAATGGGACTGGAGTAAGGGGACTTAGACTTTGTTATCCAGCCTCTGTTTAACAAATCCTCCAAGTATTCTTTTACCTCTTTATGGAGCGGCTTTGGCACTGATAAGTATGTTCGTTTTACCGGTGTGGGGTCGTTAAGACGAATCTTGAGCTGCGGTGAGGGGATGGTCCCTACATCATGTTCATCCTTAGCAAAAGCATTACATTCCTTTCTGAGAAGTTGACTGACCTGCTGCTGCTGTGATGGGGTAAGGTGAGTAAGGGGGACTGGGGGATCCCAATGCTCCTCAATCTCTCTCTCTTTAGCGTTTTCTTTAGTCTTCTCTTTGTTTTCTATCACCACTGTTTGTGTGTTTTCTGTGTCTGGGAACTTTGCTTCTGACAGACTGATATCTACGGGTTTTGTATCTGCTGGATAAATGGTTTTTTAATCCTTGGTGGCAATAGGATGTCATGACTGGTGCTGTTTGTGACTGGAATAGTAACATGTGACCAGCTACCTCTATGCAAGCGAATCGCACTTTCTTCCATTTTTAACCCTTCTGGTAATTCTGCTTGTGAACAGGGTTCAAAGAACACGTCTTGGTGGTCTGGGAGTGGGCCTGCCCTCACAGTGCACTTCACCGTTTTTGTTTGACCAGCTGGAATATACTTCTTCTCTCTACCCACTTTAACTGTAGCTTCACCTATCTCGTCGTCCCCACACTTCATTACTTTCAGAAATACTTCAGTTTTCTTACAGTCAAATGAGAATGCTGAACTGACTGCTTCTGTGACAGCACATGGTGGCGCTACACCCTTCGCTAACACCTGCTCAATTACGTTGTAACCGATGATTGGTCGTTCTGCCACCCCATCTCCGTCAGCTATAAGGACTGGCACAGAGAGCTCCAGCTGTTTGGTGCTGTTTGAGGGTAATTTGAATGTGACCTCAACCCACCCAGAAAAAGGAATAGGTGTCTGGTTTACTGCCCTCCCATCCAACCTATCTGTTCCCAGAATCTCAGCTAGATTCCTGACTGCAGCATGTGGAATGTTTTGTTGTCTCCATGTCTCATTGATTAGGCAGACCTGTGATCCTGTGTCCCACAAAGCTTTAGTTTCTACATCATCTAACAGGCAGGTTATGACGTATTTCTTGCCAATTAGACTAAGTAACTCTGTTCTTCGTTTTGGGGAGAGGAGACTGAAACTGACCGCTTCTTCATTTTGTAGGGTCATATCTTGTGTTTTAGCTGCCACTTTAGCCTCTAAGTGCTGGATACTATCTGTGATTAACTTGTAGACATCTCTGAGCTGTTCATCCTTATTGTTTTTGTCAACAGGTGGGGTTGGTGCAGCTGTAACAGTGCTAGATGACATATCTACCTGTCCTGGTTTATCAGTAGGCCTCCTTCCACTTCTACATCCACGTGACAGATGTCCACTAAGTCCACATTTGAAGCAATGGTTGCAGTTGTCTCCTTGATTGTTCTCTTGGCAGTTTCTGCAGCCACGATTTCTGGTTGTTCGCTGCTGGGCAAACGATCTAGGGGACTCAGACATGACCTTTTTAATTTCTTCTACTTCTCCTCTCAGCTGTTTTATTACAACAAGAAGTTCAGATTCTGTGTGAGTCATTGCCGGTGGTGTTCGGTTCACTTTACCTTTTGTGAATGTGGAGGATGCCCGTTCTTGTCCACTGTGAAGGGAACTTTTTGGTTTCGGACGTTGTAAGGACACAAAGTTTGTTAAGTTTGTTAGTTACAAATTTATTGAACCTTTAACATGAACAGAGTATTGCAATAGGAACACATGGAACATAAAACAGACAATACACACAAGACACACACATAAACAGAGCTCTGTGACCGGGCCTCACAGACACTTTTAGTTCTGGAGGGGCCGGCCCTGAGCCCAGTCCAGGTTTCCATTATATATCGTTGAACTCCCCCCCTCCCCGCCCCATGGTCCTGGTGAGGGGAGGGGTGGGAAGACCAAAAACCAAATGGCCTCTTCCAGACGTCACAATGGGTGTGGGTGCCGGTTTGGCCAGGTATCTCCATTTGCATTGATCAAATTAGCAAGTCCTGTTTGGCTTCATTGTCCTGTCTGGAGAGTGCATCATTTGCACTGGTAGAATTAGCAAGTCACCTGGCTTCATTGTCCTGTCTGGCCAGGTATCTCCATTTGCATTGATCAAATTAGCAAGTCCTGTTTTTCAAAACATCAACACAACTTATAACAATCTGATAGTACAACTATGGAACATCAAAATATTCCATCACACCACCAACTGCTCCGACTGTTGCCTCTGGGACTGACTGTGTTTCAGCATGGATTTCTCTCACTTTGGGCTCTTTATAGTTTTTCTTGAATTTCTGTTGTCTCTCCCACTCAAGAATAGCTGCTTCGCTGATTTTCGCAATCAGCACCTCATCAGTGACTGCTGGATCATCCAGGTAAGCTTTGAGCTGGTATTTAATATTGTCACTAATGAGTCCTGTCCCCAAAGCTCTTAGGAACTCTCTGAATGAGTTCCGGGCTATAGTTTTCATCTGAACCAAGTTATCTGGATTTAACAAACAGCCTCTCTTTTAGTTCTATTGCCCTGAACAGGAAATTCTGGGGTGACTCGTTACTTTCTTGAGTGACATTGAAGAGCCGATGATAAAGATCAGTGGAACTGTCCTCCTTGTAATGTCCCTTTAAGATGGTGCGCAGTTGAGAAAGGGTGAGGTTTGCTTTTATTTCTAGCATGTCACGTAAGGTCAAGCCAGGACTTACGGCTCTTACAACTGCCTCAACTATTTCCTCCTCACTGTGGTTTTTTCTCAACCCCATATCAATCTGGTGGGTCAGATTAGAATATGAAAGCTTGTCTTTCTGGCCCCTTTCCCCAATTTGACCACTGATTTTGAACTTCCTTCTAATGGTGGCTTGGTAACTGAAGAGGAAGCTATTGGTGGGGTAGCTGAAAATAAGGTTGTTGGTGGCAAAACAGGATTGCTTGGTTCCTGGCTGGTCATTTTATTCGTCAACCTCATTATGTCTCCTTCCATTTTCATTGTAGAGGCTTGAAAACTCATTTGCAGTGCGGCATATTGTTGCTGCAGACTAGCTAGTGCTCCAACATTGCTAGTACTATCGTCACTTAACTGTGGTTGTTCATTTATTTTCATCAATTCCTTTGCCGTTTTTATTAAGCGGACAAGAAATGCAGATGCTACTTCCTCCTCTTCCTTTTCTACAGCTTCCTCAGCTGCTTCAATTATTAATCTGATCAGCGTATGCTTTTTGGTCTGCTTTTCAGTAGAGATTTTTGCTTGAAAACACACCTCTTGTAGCTGTTCACACTGCAACTGCACCACCGACTCGGCCAGTTGATCTTGTAGACTCTCCAGCTCCATTTTGTGTTTGAATACTGTAATCTCTCTCTCCTCAGCTCACAGAAGCACCGCTGATCCCACCGCTGTCACCAAATTTGTTGCACACTTGAATAATTAAAAAAAGTGGACTTGAAGAAGTTGAAGTTGTTCTTTTAATGAAACCTGTAAACAGACACAGGCAAAGTATACATTAGGGTACAACACGTTCTGTCTGCCATTGTTCCAAACCTGTTCTGATAATGTGTAGCTTTCACAGGATAGAACAATATAAAATCCCCCTGTGGCGGAAATGAGGTACTACATAGGCCTGTGTAACGGTAAATGGAGCACAATGTTTACTAAATGCAACAAAACAAGAAGAATGACTAATAAGCTAATTATGGCAAAAATGCAACAAAACAAGAAGAATGACTAATAAACTAATTATGGCAAAAATGCAACAAAACAAGAAGAATGACTAATAAACTAATTATGGCAAAAGAAGAATATTATATATATATGGTATGGGGGTGTACTTGTCTAACACTATTCTCACACAAACGCACTTTGAAAATGACATACTGAAAAAAAAATCCAACTCCCATTCCGTAAAGTTTCCGTAAAGTTTGAGTCTATTTATTTGGTCCAGCTTCCCCACTAATTTGTATACTCTTAAGTTTAGAAGTCGTAAATTGGAAGATAACTCGCCAATATGAGCACATGCGCAGAGGTCAGATTGATCAAACCAACTGTGTCAGTCAAGTGACAAATGTCATAGTGAGGATAATTGGCTGACGTCTACGTTTGCATTTTGTCTATCCAAGATTTGATCTTGCTGTTTGTAAGTCTTGTTAAACTTGATTTTATATATATTTCAATAAATCTGTAAAATAAAAAAATAATAATAGGGCTTTTACGTTTTAATGCCATGCGATCTACCAGTAGTACCTTCGCGATCGACTGGTAGATTGCGATCGACGTATTGAGCACCCCTGCACTAGACGGTTGTCAGCAGATGACCGTAGGTGATGGGTGGGGGTATGGGGCTGGAGGAGAGAGTTGATATAGGTCGGGGCAGTCCCGTTTACAGCCCGGAAGGTCAGCACCAGGGTCTTGAATCTGATGCGGGCCAAGACGGGAAGCCAGTGGAGGGCGATGAGGAGTGGGGTGACATGACAGCGTCTGGGTAGGTTGAAAACCAGACGAGCGGCTGCATTCTGTATCCTCTGAAGGGGACGGATTGCATTTGCAGGAAGGCCGGCTAGTAGCGAGTTGCAGTAATCCAACTTTGTGAGGACAAGGGCTTGGACTAGCAGTTGGGTGGAATGTTGGGAGAGGTATTTTCTGATTTTCCTTATGAAAAGTTGAATCTACATGACCGAGAGACTGCGGCAATGTGAGCTGTGAGGGAGAGCTTGTCGTCCAAGGTGACCCCCAGGTTCCTGGCAGAGGATGAAGGGGTCACTGTTGCAGATCCCATAGTGATAGAGAGATTGTGGGTGATTGAGGGTTTGGCAGGGATTTGGCAGGAGTTCTGTTTTGGTGAGGTTCAGCTGGAGGTGATGTCTGGTAATCCAGGCTGAGATGTCAGAGAGGCAGGCCTCAATAGAGAGGCACAGTGTGTTACAGTGTTATATGGGAACTGCACAGTCACAGAGTGCAAGGCACTGCAGCGGGTGGTGACAACCGCCCAAAGCATCACTGGGACTATTCTTCCATCCATCGAGGACATCCAGAGGAAGCGCTGTCTGCGTAGAGCTCACAGCATCCGAAAAGATTCCTCACACCCCGCCCACAAACTGTTTGCCCTCCTGCCCTCCGGCAGGCACCTCAGGAGTCTCCGGTCTAAGACCAGCAGACTGAGGAACAGCTTCTTCCCCAGAACTGTGACACTCCTGAACGCCACCAGCACTAGACCCTGCCCCCCTATATAACCCCTGCCCCCCCATAGAACCCCCGCCACCATATATTTGCACTATCATTTCTGTTTGTTCATTTTTGCATCATTTCGGTTGTTATTTGCTATTTGCTGTTCATTTTGCACATCTGCACATTGCATCATTTGCACTAACTGTACATACATGCAACTCTGTAAATTCTGTTAAATACTGTAGCATCTTGTACAATACAGCTGTACATTTGTCTTAAATCACTTTAATCTGTACATACACTGTGTATTCTGATTATACTGTTCATACTGTGTATACAATTACAATTATATTCTGTTGTAATAACTGTTTTGCACTTCTGGTTGGATGCTAACCGTATTTCGTTACCCTGTACTTGTACCTGTGCAATGACAATAAAGTTTAATCTAATCTAATCTAATTCAGTCAAGACACTCACATGATTGATTTGATAAATTGATGCTTTTATTGATAACCATGACATGGAAATATATTTGACTTTGGCGGAGTGGAATGTCTAAAGGGGAGCGCTCCCTACCGCCTCAAGCGACACATACGTGCAAACATATATGACAGAGGCATGGAGCAATAGGATATATAATCCCCCTGATAGACAAACATAAAAACATACATATAGACATACAGAAAAAAACAGACAGACAAAACGACAGGGGGAGAAGGGGATGGTGGTGGGTGGCAGCAGCACTGATCATTAGACAGTCGGGTGAGTGTTTAAATTTCCGCGCGGCCTTTAAAGCCGACTTCCTGGACTAGGGCCCAATGGGCTTGCGCTGGCTGAGTCAGGTGTGTTCTGGAGCGATTACGCTCGCTACCTGAAAGCCTGCACTGCTGGTGCATGTGAGAGAATGAGTGATGACAAATACTGAGGTGTGTGTAATGAGTGATGATGTATACTGGAGTGTGTAATTCAGTGATAATTTATACTGAGTGTATAATTGAGTGATAATGTATACTGAGCGATGAGTGATGACGCAGGCCGCCTGAATGTCCTTCCAGAACTGGCTCCACCTATTTCTTGAGGGTTATTAGAACATATGTCTTAAATATTTAAATTTTGTAATTTAAATTTTTTATATTATATTATAGTAACATCTATGGTGTTTCGGGTCAATTTCGACCCATATTATTTACTTGAAGAAAAAAGCTAAAAAGTATTTTTTCACCAATACAACTTTAATACAAATACTAAATGAGAGGCATGTGTGGCAAAACATGACACTTTTAGTGTATAAAAAAGTTATACATTAAAAAAAATTATTTGAAGCACAGAACATTTGTCTTTCTGTCCTCCTGGGCAGACCTGACACCTTTTTCTTTTAGAATAAGGTGGCCGACTGGGGTTGTGGCTGGTTGGTGTTGAAGCAGGGCTGGGTGAGGAGGATGCCTGATGCTCTTTGTGTTGCTGATGGTGTGGATGAAGAGAGAGGCGAGATCTGCAGCCGTCTGACTAAAGCTGCAGCATCTGGGTCTTAGGGCATCCGTTCCCTTTGGTTAGTGTGTGGCTTGATAAGGGACTTTCCCTGCTCCTCAAGAAATATTCTCCTCTTATTTCTTTTAGCTGAGTTCCAAACTTGGTGGATGTGAATCCACAACCCAAATGCATTGGATGCAGAAACATCAAGGATGTTGTAAAAGACAATCATTGGCCATCTTCTGGTCATTTGCTGGCAAGTATAGGTGGCAGTCAGCTTGTCCAGTCCACCTTTGTTTTTGTTATAGTCAAGGATAATTGTGTTTTTTTCACTTCCTGATGACACAGCTGCATATTTGTGATGTGGAGACATGAGTACCACATTCCAGGGTTTTTTGGACAATATGAGACAATAGTGGTGGTGTCTGTAAAACAAACTTTGAGGAAAGTAAAGTCCTGTCGTTCACCTGCAAGATTTCAGCAGGCAGCTCAGGTTTATTTGTCTTCACTGTGCCCATCATGGTACGTTTCCTCCTGAGAAGTTGTTGTACAAGGTCATTGTTAAGGTTTTGACTCTTTTTGACCACTAGGGATCAATGTTGAGCACATGTCACTTCTCTTTGTTTAGATTTGTGTTGTGTTCCTGCCCCGCCCTCTCATTATGTTTCCCTCCATTTTGTTGCCCTACCACCTGTGGTCTATTATGTTGTCATGTGATCAATTGGTTTGTGTATTTAAGTTCTGCCTTTTCCTTTGTTCTTTACTGGGTCTTTGTGTCACAAGCCTGCGTTGTTGGTAAGCTCCCTGATATCTTTGCCTAGTCTGAATCTCTACCTTTGTTCTTGTTTTTTGGCTACCTCCTTAGTTTTTTTGTGCTTTTTTGAAAAGATTTTTCCTAAGACTTTTTTGTATCTTCTGAGCGTTTGTGGATTATTTTAAATTTTTGCCTTTTGTATCTTCTGAGCGTTTGTGGATTATTTTTTATTTTTGCCTTTTGTATCTTCTGAGCGTTTGTGGAGTATTGTTGGACATTAAAACTCCTAAACTTCAATCTCTGCATTTGGGTCTCATTGACTATACTTTAGTGGTCACCTCACTGGCCTGCCAAACCGGCGACCCGGGTTCATTTCCCGAGCCGACCCTAACAGAAAGACCCAGTCATTACTGACCCAGCAGAGACTTCTCCAACTGACCAAGTTTCTGACTTTGAAAAAGTGATGGCAACCCTGACCAGCTTTGGAGCAACCATGGACACCCATAGACGAGCGTTAGCCACCCAGCAGCAAGCCTTGTCAAGACATGAGGGAATGCTGCAACAGATTGCCACTACGCTTCAGCAGTTGACTCTGCAGGCCTCGGCCATTCCTCCAACTGCTCCCCCTGGTCAAGCACAAGACCCTGCTCCCCCTGTTCCAGCTCCTGACCCACCTCGGCAACCCACGCACCCAGAGCCTCGCCTTCCTGCACCTCAGCGGTATGATGGCAAGCAGGGTGAGTGCCGGGATTTCCTGACCCAATGCCAGCTCACGTTTGAACTGCAACCTACCACATACCCCACTGACGAGTCCGAATTGCCTATGTGATTACTCTGCTTGTTGATAAGGCCCGAGCCTGGGCGACCTCCGTCTGGCAGCGACAAGGTCCAGAATGTTCTGACTTCCAGAAATTTGCGGAGGACATGCTGCGAGTTTTTGACCAATCAGCTGCTGGTGCAGACGGAGCCAGGAAGCTAATGTCTCTCAAGCAGGGCAAGACCAGCGTAGCGGATTACGCCATCACCTTCCGAACACTGGCTGCTGTAAGTGGGTGGAACAACCCCGCACTGATGTCTGCCTTCCACCATGGCCTGTCGGATCCTGTCAAGGATGGACTGGGCTACTGTGGCTCTCTTCTTCACCGACCCCAGAACCAGCCGAGCCCATGCAAGTAGGACGCACCCGTCTGTCCACAGCAGAGAAGGAGCGTCGGAGGAGAGAGGGATGCTGCATATACTGCGGTAAAAAGGGACACTTCCGAGATGCCTGCCCTGAGCTCTCGGGAAACAAGCCCTCCCGTCCAGCCGTGGGAGGGTTGTGACGGGAGCCACACGGTCTCCCGAGTTTCCCGGCCAAGGAGTCTTTCTCCCAGTCACCATCTCATGGGGCAAGGGCAGTCACTCTTGCCAAGCCCTTGTTGACTCTGGGGCTGCAGGGAATTTTATGGACACTAACTTTGCCCGTAGGCTCAATGTTACTCTGGTTCCCCTCAAGCTGCCTCTCTCTGTGTCTGCTCTGGATGGTCAGCCCCTGGGAGAGGGCAAAGTCACTCAAGTCACCTCTCCCCTTCGTCTGCAGACTGAGGCTCACCGAGAGGACATCTCTTTACACCTCATCCGCTCTCCCGAGTTTCCCGTGGTCCTAGGCACCCCCTGGCTTACCCGTCATAATCCCCACATTGATTGGGCGACTGGCCGGATCTTGAAATGGGGACCTACCTGCCATGCCACCTGCCTCTTTTCAAATTCTCCAGTGTTGCCTGCCGAGTCTCTGGATCCCACCGAGTTATCCCAAGTTCCCCCCCGAGTACTGGGATTTGAAAGAGGTTTTCAGCAAGAAAAGAGCAGCTGCTCTTCCACCACACAGACACTACGATTGTGTCATCGACTTGCTTCCAGGGACATCTCCTCCGTGGGGAAGACTATTTTCCCTATCCTTGCCAGAACACAAAGCTATGGAATAATACATCCAGGATGCCCTGGCTACAGGATTCATCCGACCATCCACTTCACCTGCAGGCGCGGGCTTCTTCTTCGTAGGCAAGAAAGATGGTGGGCTACGACCTTGCATTGACTACAGAGGCCTAAATAAGATCACGATCCGCAATCTCTATCCACTCCCGCTGATGTCCACCGCCTTTGACCTGCTCCAAGGTGCCTCTGTTTTCACCAAATTGGACTTGCGAAATGCCTACCACCTGGTCCGCATCAGACAAGGCGATGAATGGAAGACAGCCTTCAACACTCCTGCCGGGCACTATGAATACCAAGTAATGCCTTTCGGACTAACTAATGCCCCAGCTGTTTTCCAGGCTCTTATCAATGATGTGCTTAGAGACATGATCAATCGCTTTGTGTTTGTCTATTTGGACGACATTTAGATTTTTTCCAAATCATTACAAGAGCACCAACTTCATGTGCGGAGTGTCCTCCAGAGGCTACTAAAGAACCACCTGTACGTCAAGGCCCCAAAATGTGAGTTCCATGTCCCTGAGGCCTCTTTCCTCGGCTTCATCCTAAGATACGGGCAGGTCCGGATGGATCCAAACAAGACTAGAGCTGTGAGGGACTGGCCTACACCGACATCAGTGAAGGGGGTGCAACAGTTCCATGGTTTTGCTAATTTCTATCGCAAGTTCATCCGGAACTTCAGCTCAGTGGCTGCACCAATCTCTGACCCCTCACTGCCGTTTATTGTGGAAGTAGATGCATCCAATGTTGGGGTAGGCGCGGTCCTCTCCCAGCGATCCAATGGCAAGCTGCACCCTTGCGCCTTCTTCTCACGTCGCCTCAACCCTGATGAGTCCCGCTATGATGTTGGGGATCGTGAGTTGCTCGCAGTAAAAATGGCGCTGGAGGAATGGAGACACTGGCTGGAGGGAGCACAGCACCCGTTTCTAGTGTGGACAGACCACAAGAATTTAGAATACCTCCAGCAAGCCAAACGTCTGAACCCTCGTCAGGCTCAGTGGGCCTTATTCTTCAGCCGTTTCAACTTTACACTCTCCTATCGCCCTGGCTCGAAGAACACTAAACCGGACGCATTGTCCAGGCAGTTCTCCACACAAGAAAAGGAGGGAGAGGTCAGTACTGTTGTCCCAGCTTCCCGCATAGTTGCGCCTGTTCGTTGGGGTATAGAGACTACTGTCTAGCAGGCTCAACGTGATGAGCCGGATCCTGGAACAGGGCCTCCTGGTCTCCTGTTCGTACCCGGCCAGGTACGGGCCAAGGTCCTCCAGTGGGGCCATTCGTCCAGCCTCACCGCACACCCAGGGTCCCGAAGGACCTTAGAGTTCCTTCGCAGGCGGTTCTGGTGGCCAGATATGGAGAAGGAGGGGAAAGACTTTGTTATGGCCTGCCCGGTATGCACCCAGAGCAAGAATCCCCGCCAGTCCCCTCAAGGTCTGCTTCAAGGTCTGCCCATCCCGAGACGGCCCTGGTCCCACATCTCTGCTGACTTTGTTACAGGCCTCCCGAAATCCGAAGGTAATACTGTGATTTTTGCGGTAATCGACAGGTTCTCTAAGGCCTGTCGTTTCATTCCATTACCCAAACTCCCCTCTGCTTTTGAGACTGCCACACTAATATTCACCCATGTTTTCCGAGTCTTTGGTCTCCCCCAGGACATTGTGACGGACCGTGGGCCACAGTTCTCGTCTCAGGTATGGCGGGCATTCTGCAGACTCCTGGGTGCTACGGCAAGCCTCACCTCCGGCTTCCACCCGCAGTCCAATGGGCAGACTGAGCGGCTGAACCAGGACCTGGAAACTACCTTGAGGAGTCTGGGGAGGGACAATCCGGCGTCCTGGTGTTCCTGGCTGCCGTGGGCAGAATATGCCCACAACACCCTCCAATCCTCAGCAACAGGCATGTCCCCGTTCCAGTGCCAGTTCGGTTTCCAGCCTCCCCTGTTCCCTGAACAGGAGGTTGATGCTGGGGTACCCTCGGTTCACCACCACATGCGGCGCTGTCGGAGGGTGTGGAGGAGCACTCGCAAAGCTCTGCTATGGAGTTCCAGGTCTGCCCAGGCTCAGGCCAACCGTCACCGACGTCCGGCCCTACATTTCCGCCCTGGTCAGAGAGTTTGGCTGTCCTCTAAGGATATTCCCCTGCGGGTTGAGTCCCGCAAGCTGGCCCCCCGCTATATCGGACCGTTTAAGGTGTTCCGCAAAATCAACCCTGTCTCCTACCAGCTCCAGTTGCCCCGGTCCCTTAGGATACATCCCATTTTCCATGTCTCCCTGCTTCGCCCTGTCCTGTCTTCGCCTCATGCACCTGCCCCCAAGGCCCCGCCGCCCCCCCGCGTCATTGATGGTGGGCCTGTCTTTACGGTCCGCCGGCTCCTTGATTCCCGCCGTGTCCGTGATGGGCTGCAATATTTGGTGGATTGGGAGGGCTACGGCCCTGAGGAACGTTCCTGGGTTCCGGCCCGGCATGTTTTGGACAAGACTCTTTGCAGGGACTTTCATGCTGCACGCCCTGACTGTCCGAGGAACGTCCGGAGCCGTTCGTAGAGGGGGGGTTCTGTTAAGGTTTTGACTCTTTTTGGCAACTAGGGATCAATGTTGAGCACATGTCACTTTTCTTTGTTTAGATTTGTGTTGTGTTCCTGCCCCGCCCTCTCATTATGTTTCCCTTCATTTTGTTGCCCTACCACCTGTGGTCTATTATGTTGTCATGTGATCAATTGGTTTGTGTATTTAAGTTCTGCCTTTTCCTTTGTTCTTCACTGGGGGGGTATTGCACAAAACTAAGATAAGGGATTAAGCCGGGCTATGTTGGTTATCCTGGCTGATTTTAGCCTCAAGTCGGTTGCACGAAAGCCGATAAAACTTAGCCTGGCCAAGTTACCATGGTGATTTATTCTCCGCAGCTAGCCTGCTCCGGACCAGGCTAACAGCCAGGCTAAGATTAATCTACGTAACATTGTTGCATACGTAACATTCGCAGAAAAAGTTAAACTTATGGACATGCTTAATTGTAGCCCAATTATGACAGCTCCAGAGGATTGTACAATTTTTGAATACTAACGCATTAATCCGGTCCGCTATTGTCTGCCAGGTTTATTCTTTTTCTTTGATTATGGCTTGAGTATTACCCCTTTTTAATAATATCCTTCTCCTCCTCATAAAACTCCATCAGGAGCTGTTGTTTTGTGGCCGTGAAATATGTTGCGCGACTCTTGTCCATGTTCTGATCGGTGATTCTGTGAGCGATTGCGAGGTCTATTTAAGAATGCCAATTTATCCTGACTACCTACATCTGGCTTGACATAGCCGCGCCTTTTCATCCGGGCTTGGCAAACGTCAACCAATTAAGCCAGGATACGACGGCCAGACTAGGTCAAGCCGCGCTTGCTCAGTTATCCTGGATTTCTTTATTCTACTTTTGTGCAATACCCCCTGGGTCTATGTGTCACAAGTCTGCATTGTTGGTAAACTCCCTGATATCTTTGCCTAGTCTGAATCTCTACCTTTGTTTTTGGCTACCTCCTTAGTTTTTTTGTGCTTTTTTGAAAAGATTTTTCCTAAGACTTTTTTGTATCTTCTGAGCGTTTGTGGATTATTTTAAATTTTTGCCTTTTGTATCTTCTGAGCGTTTGTGGATTATTTTTTATTTTTGCCTTTTGTGTCTTCTGAGCGTTTGTGGAGTATTGTTGGACATTAAAACTCCTAAACTTCAATCTCTGCATTTGGGTCTCATTGACTATACTTTAGTGGTCACCTCACTGGCCTGCCAAACCGGCGACCCGGGTTCATTTCCCGAGCCGACCCTAACAGTCATAGTTTTGAGTCAAAACTATGTGAATGTATAATTATTATATCTAAAACGGGTCGGTGGCGACCCTAGCACAAGACGAAGGATAGTCAGCGGGACATCCCGCTGCTTTTTGGCTTTCGGACATGATTGCTTTTTCATAGAAGAATTCAAAGACAGCCATAAAATGTTTTGTTTTTTTTGCTTGATTCTTTTCTTTTCTTAGATTTATTTTTTAGGAATTTACGCCTTTTTGAATAATTTATTTCTGTCAGATACAGACATTTGTGATTGGCCAGATAATTTGGAAAGAGAAGAGGTAACGACATGCAGGACATTCATTATTATGAAGAGATCTCTACCCACTTAAACATTTTCTTAAATGATGAGGGATATGGCAACTTTGCAGGATATTCGTAATGTTAACCATCGTAACAGGTGTTATCTCATGCTACTCACATGATAGGTGTGAGACCTGACTATTAGAAATGCAAATACAGGTGACCAGAACCGGTTAAACAAAAATGCAAGCATGTTTTTGCCTCAATCTAAAATAGTATTAAGTACTGGTTATAATTTTCCAAAATGGCTGTGTCAACAGGTGAGTTCAGTGACTTAAATTACCGTGTTTGTACAAGGGAAACATAAAGACAACTAGGGTTTTTTGGATCAAATGTGCAGGTGTCTAGGCAGGTTGGGAAACCCTGTGTTATACGGGCCAGGGGACGTAGAACCCATATCCCGATACAAACAACAATGCAGATGGCAATTTTTTTTAAGAAACATAAACGTAAAAACAAACTTCAGCTTGTTTGCTTTTTAGTCAAGCAGAGCTGTTGTCCTTGGTTATATTTCGCAAGCAAACCATCTGCTGTTTTAACATTACAACTGACTCATCTAGAAATCTAAGGTATCTTTAAGACTGTAGATGTACATGACGGCTGCCCGCATCATAAATGACCTTTTCCTTGTGTTTATAAATTACATTAGTAAAAATATCATACATTTTATGCAAATTTTTGATTAAATACACAAGCTTCAACCCACCACAACTAGAAGGGATAATTTTATTCAGTTCATTTATTAGTTATCCTACTACAGTACCAGGACTGGACACCCCTGCTCTAACCCCTTCCAGTATTAATGTGAAACTTACTCAGCTGGCTTTCATAATATGCACAGCAAGGCATACGGTATGTAGAACAGTACAATGGAAATGACTGTTGTTTAATCAAGAGTTGTAGAAAAAAGAATAACACTGCAGTGTTATTTTACCTGTCATTATAAAGATATGACTGACTCAGGTGTGCGTTCATTATAATTCTAAGGGATTTTAAGTTGAACAAGCGTTTTAGAGCTGTGTTTAAAGTCTTACTGCAAATTATAATAAGCTCCCTCTTTTTGCTGACAAGCAGGTCTACAGTGAGCACACCTTCCTTTTCATACCATAAAAGACAACATAGTGACAAATGACACTGTCAGAGTAGGTGGGTTGAGTCTCATAACATGTTGCCAAGACAGCTCAGTATCACAGAAGGTGAGAAAATGATCTAGCAATTTATTTTCACTAAAAACAAAATGTTTATATTACTCTTTGGTGTCTTCTGATCATGTTTTTTTCTAGACCTACGGGCCAGATTTACTTTGAGAGCAACACTGCTTTCTCTCCTTCTGTGTGGTCCCCTGAACGTGGTGTCAGATTCGGATGAAGAAGTAGCATCGGTGTGGCAGATTTGGAAGAGCAGCCACATGGTATCCTATGATGATGAGGTTGGATAACAACTTTATTCAATTATTATTTTACAGAATTGACATTTTACACACACAAGGAAAATCTATATATTAATCTACATCCCTGGTTGTGCTTGTAATAATATTTGCAGCATGAAGACTTTGAAAGAAAGGCTATTTGGGAGGAAAATATTAGGCTGATTGAAAAGAACAATCAAGGCACAGCCATGTTCACCATGGCTATGAATAAATACGGTGACATGGTATTTCTATTTTCTCATTCTTTTATACAAGTCTGTTTTTATAACTGTTAGGAATGTTAGTAACTGTTAGGAAACATTTCAATAAATTGTTACCCCATATGTTCAGACAAGCCAAGAGTACAAGCGTTTACAAGGTGCCTTGATCAATGACAATCTCAGGAGAGGCAAAAATGCCTCATCCAGAAAGCTCAGATACAATGCTAAGGCATTGGGAGCTGTTTCTGTGGACTACAGAACTACAGGTTTTGTTACTGAAGTGAAAGACCAGGTAAGGGTTGCATGAGTTGTACTTGAAAAAATGACCACAGTGATTGTCTTCTAGTGTACATGTCCTTGGTTTTGTTTATTATATATCCTGTATTCTGCTTAACTAATTTGATATGTGATGATGCTTACATTTTCAGTTTTACAAACTGTCATGCTCTTTCTTCAGGGCTACTGTGGCTCTTGCTGGGCATTTAGCACTACAGGAGCCATAGAGGGACAAATCTTCAAAAGTACAGGTCAGCAGTTGTCTTTGAGTGAGCAGAACCTGGTAGACTGCTCCAAGCCTTATGGTACTTATGGCTGTAGTGGTGCTTGGATGGCAAACGCCTATGATTATGTGGTCAGCAATGGTCTTCAATCAACCAGCACGTATCCGTACACATCAGTGGTAAGAGGCTGTGTTACTTACTACTTCAAAGCTGACCCCCTTAATTTTTTTTCAAACCACAAAAGTAATAGTCCTATTATTCTATCTCCAGGATACCCAGCCATGTTTTTATGACAACCATCAGTCAGTTGCCCATATCAGTGATTACAGATTCATTCCTAAGGGAGATGTGCAAGCACTGACTAATGCAGTGGCAACCATTGGTCCAATTTCTATAGCCTTGGATGCAGATCACCCAAGCTTCCTTTTCTACAGTTCAGGTTAATCAGAATTTCTCTTGATGTTGTTATTTTTCATGTGTACGTTTTCTAAAACTATCATTAAACAATGTGTATTTGTGTAATAGGCATATATGAGGAACCAAGCTGCAATCCTAACAACCTCAGCCATGCTGTGTTGCTGGTTGGCTATGGCTCAGAGGGAGGAAAAGACTACTGGATCATTAAGAACAGGTTGGAGTAGCTTTCTCACTCACCGCTCCTTTAGGTTAATGTTGTCCATGTTAACGTACACATAGTATGTTGATCATAGTATGATGTTTTGGAGGTGTCCTGTTTTGGAATGGTCCTTTTTTCTCTTTCCCATTTAGCTGGGGTACTGGATGGGGAGAGGGTGGCTTCATGCGAATGATTCGGAATGGCAGCAACACTTGTGGCATCTCTAGTTATGCCATCTATCCACTTTTGTGAACAAGATGGGATCATTTACACAGAACAACCTATTATAATCTCACATACATATTTATTTATAATGTTTGCTTAGCTTTGGCAATAGCACAACCTATTGTTATCTTAAATCTATATTATCGTTATTTCCCCCCTGCCACCCCCCACCCCCAAGGCAGTGGCGCAAAAATGGGGTATGCAGTGTATTCAGTGCATAAGGGCCATGGGAGGGAGGGGGGCATCATTGTGCCAAAACATTTTTACACGTTTTTTTGTTAAAAAAGTTACGCCAGTTTTAAAACATAATGTTAGTTTAGCGTTTTTATGTGTAATTTATATTTTATTATACAGTACAAAGTGATATCATATGACCACCCTCAACATACTTTAAAAGCACTTTGTTATAGTCACAGCCAAAATGGACAGAGAAGGGAAGCATTCTGGGGTCTCATTTATAAATGTTGCATATAAACAAAACAGGGCTGAAAATGTGTGTACATCACTTTCCACAAAAAGGTTGTGATTTATGAAAACCAAACTTGACGGGATAATATGCGGTCCTCCTCGCAAACTCAAACTTACCCATCTGTAAGCCTACGCACATTTTGGAGACAGTGGGAATTGGCAGCGCAGATGACTGTACTGTAGTCAGACTGCAGAAAGAAAATCGAGAAAAGAAAAGCGATCACTTGTAATATTTATATATTTTTTTATTTATTTTTTTATATGTTTTTCTCACTTAATGTCATCATTATCATAAAGATTAAATCCAGCTGTGTGATTTGCGCTTGTACTGAGTGATAATTGTTCCATAAACATCTTGTAAAATCAAGCTTGATTTTCTTTTTGTGTGCGTGCTGCAAGGCGCACAATATGTTATTACTAGCGTTTATTGTGTGCGTGCTGCAAGGCGCACACTATGTTATTACTAGCGTTTATTGTGTGCGTGCTGCAAGGCGCACACTATGTTATTACTAGCGTTTATTAATGTGCGCGTGCTGCAAGGCGCACACTATGTTATTACTAGCGTTTATTATTATTGTGTGCGTGCTGCAAGGCGCACACTATGTTATTACTAGCGTTTATTATTATTATTCTTACGCCGTTTTTTGGCTCAAAACACCTACCAGAGTTTTTGACGCATATACACAAAAGTTATATCAAAACGTGCGGCTCGGCCCCGACATGTGTGCTATGATTTTTCTACAATTTTGCCCCAAAATTGCCAAAAACCACACCAAAAAAATGAATGGGTGTTAATGGAGAGAATGTTTGAGAGGTAGAGTGGTGATGTCATCGCTAGAGTGGGGAGAAGAGAGAGAATTGTGTACAAAAAATAAAACGTATTCCACTACCATGGCCTCAAATGCACCACTACAGACACAATTTATACATAGAAACGTAGGAAAATGTGTCCTCTAGCTCACACTTGCTTTACTTTATCTGTCAGATTTATTGTTTTAGCTTGACATGCGAAGATTCGGCCGCAGCACCCATGAACAGCCTCATAGACTCCCATGTTAAGAGAGGCGGGGCTGTAACTGAAAAGAAAGAAAACGAACACTTTTTAGAATTGCTCCCAAGAGCACATTTCTTCACTTGTCAACACAAAATGCCTATGTAGACGTTCAGGAAGGACTCAGCCGGCTTCACGTTAACCTGGTTTTATGATTGGAAACACGGTTTGGCCAGAAATCCTTCCTGTTCGAGGGGTGCTGTAAGCCTTTTCTCTCTGTCTGTTTAACTGACATGACAGTTGCAACTGTCACCAGCTGCAACTCATTAGTTCGTTACTTAGCAACGTGCTTGAAAGAGGAGAGACGGTGGCCACGAAATGTAGGTTTTTGACTTCTTTAACATTTGGGCTCATAGGTATTCATGTGCTTATCAGTCAGGATTTACAACTGACATTCCAACTAGCTGTAAAGATATGGTGTTTGCTAACATTAGCAACCAATGCTGAAATTAGCGCTTAAGCTAATTGCTAGTGCATCAGCATATGTTTTGCTAGCATGCTATCTAAGATGTGGGTTTTTGACTTCTTTAACATTTGGGCTTATGTATTCATGTGCTTATCAGTCAGGACGGTGGTGAAGGGTTGTGGGGAGGGTTATTTTTGTGCATTTTGACCGTTTATGGTTGTTTTCGGAGGGGGGGGGGCGATCGGCGTTCGCGGGGGGTGGGGGGGCTCGTGCGGGGAGGTTTGCGGGCAGGGTTCATGTGGTGGGGTCCATAGGAATCTAACAAGATATTGGGGAGGTGTGTGGGAGGTCGGGATCGGCAGTTAATGGAGTTGCCGCTCCATAGAGAAACAGTGGGGATTAAATACAGGTCTTTTAGGATTTGCTATTTAAATTGTTGGGGGGGCTTGCTGTAAAACATTCATAATCGTCTGGATACTGGTTGACCTTGCAAACTATTGGCTAGTGTTGTATGGGGAGTCCTGTAGTTTATAGATGATTGAACCTGTGTGTCTGCTACTAAGTGATTCATTGCACTGAATGGTTTGATTGACAGTTCATCATTAAGTCATTAATGTACAGACTGCCTGTGTGTATGCACATATATGTATCTATCTATCTATTATATATATATATATATATATATATATATATATATATATATATATATATATATATATATATATATATGTGTGTGTGTGTGTGTGTGTGTGTGCGTGTGTATGTGCGTGTGTGTATGTGTATGTGCATGTGTGTTTTTCTCAATTAATGTTGGATAAAAAGCACTGTTTTTGTTAGTGTGATATCAGAACTGTGTGATCTAGTGCTAGCTTATTGCTGAATCCTGATTTGTTACATGTTTGTTTGACATTTAACACAGCTGTATAACTTTATAATGTTATCTGATATTTATAATGCGGTATAATTTTGATAAAAGGTGTATTTCTAATACCAAAGTCATAGCCATTGATGGCCTAATTCTGGCATTGGATGTATTTGGGTCATTTTACACTCTAAGTTTTTGAAAGCATTTATAACTATTATCAAATTAGAACCAAACTATTACTATGCTACTGAACTGTAATGTAAAGTGCTACCTGACAAAGAGTGACCAATTGTTTACTGCTTGCTTACTACTTAAACTTAAACTGTGGCAGTGTGCTCAAGTGGAGCTGTCTTTAATCCTGCTGAAATTAGTGTTTACGCTACTACTAGTGCATCAGCATATGAACACCTGTTGAAAGCTTGATCTGTCACATACCTAAGCAATGGTAGAAGTCATATTCAGAAAATGACTCAACAGTGTCATTGATATATGGGGGAGAGTCCCGGGCCAGAGTCACGCACACTCAAAATTTCTTTAGGAATTTTTTTCTAGTTGTGTGCGTGCTGCAAGGCGCACACTATGTTATTACTAGCGTTTATTATTATTCTTACGCCGTTTTTTTGGCTCAAAACACCTACCAGAGTTTTTGACGCATATACACAAAAGTTATATCAAAACGTGCGGCTCGGCCCCGACATGTGTGCTATGATTTATCTAAGACTTTTGGCGAACAATTTTGCCCAAAAATTGCCAAAAACCACACCAAAAAAATGAATAGGTGTCAATGGAGAGAATGTTTGAGAGGTAGAGTGGTGATGTCATCGCTAGAGTGTGGAGAAGAGAGAGAATTGTGTTTAAAAAATAAAACGTATTTGACTACCATGGCCTCAAATGCACCACTACAGACACAATTTATACATAGAAACGTAGGAAAATGTGTCCTCTAGCTCACACTTGCTTTACTTTATCTGTCAGATTTATTGTTTTAGCTTGACAAGCGAAGATTCGGCCGCAGCACCCATGAACAGCCTCATAGACTCCTATGTTAAGAGAGGCGGGGCTGTAACTGAAAAGATAGAAAACGAACACTTTTTAGAATTGCTCCCAAGAGCACATTTCTTCACTTGTCAACACAAAATGCCTATGTAGACGTTCAGGAAGGGCTCAGCCGGCTTCACGTTTACCTGGTTTTATGATTGGAAACACGGTTTGGCCAGAAATCCTTCCTGTTCGAGGGGTGCTGTAAGCCTTTTCTCTCTGTCCAACTGCTATGACCGTTGCAACAGTTGCGAAGTTCGTTACTTAGCAACGTGCTTGAAAGAGGAGAGACGGTGGCCACGAATGACGGTGGCTATTTTACGAACAGTAATTCATTTCACATTTAATAACTTTAATTGGAGGATATTTACTGGAGGAATCAAATTGGTTCTTTTTGTTTCGGGTGTATTTATAAACTGTACTCCAACTCAACTCTTCCTCTCTGGCTCTAAGTCTCTAAGGTAAGCAAACATCTTTTTCAACTCTTTCGCTAGCATCCTATCAAAAATGTAGGTTTTTGACTTCTTTAACATTTGGGCTCATAGGTATTCATGTGCTTATCAGTCAGGATTTACAACTGACATTCCAACTAGCTGTAAAGATATGCTGTTTGCTAACATTAGCAACCAATGCTGAAATTAGCGCCTAAGCTAATTGCTAGTGCATCAGCATATGTTTTGCTAGCATGCTACTTAAGATGTGGGTTTTTGACTTCTTTAACATTTGGGCTTATGTATTCATGTGCTTATCAGTCAGGACGGTGGTGAAGGGTTGTGGGGAGGGTTATTTGTGTGCATTTTGACCGTTTATGGTTGTTTTCGGAGGGGGGGGGGGCGATCGGGGTTCGCGGGGGGCGGGGGGGCTCGTGCGGGGAGGTTTGAGGGCAGGGTTCATGTGGTGGGGTCCATAGGAATCTAACAAGATATTGGGGAGGTGTGTGGGAGGTCGGGATCGGCAGTTAATGGAGTTGCCGCTCCATAGAGAAACAGTGGGGATTAAATACAGGTCTTTTAGGAATTGCTATTTAAATTGTTGGGGGGGCTTGCTGTAAAACATTCATAATCGTCTGGATACTGGTTGACCTTGCAAACTATTGGCTAGTGTTGTATGGGGAGTCCTGTAGTTTATAGATGATTGAACCTGTGTGTCAGCTACTAAGTGATTCATTGCACTGAATGGTTTGACAGTTCATCATTAAGTCATTAATGTACAGACTGCCTGTGTGTATGCACATATATGTATCTATCTATATATATATATGTGTGTGTGTGTGTGTGTGTGTGTGTGTGTATGTGCGTGTGTGTATGTGTATGTGCGTGTGTGTTGTTCTCAATTAATGTTGGATAAAAAGCACTGTTTTTGTTAGTGTGATATCAGAACTGTGTGACCTAGTGCTAGCTTATTGCTGAATCCTGATTTGTTACATGTTTGATTGCATGTGGATTGATTTGACATTTAACACAGCTGTATAACTTTATAATGTTATCTGATATTTATAATGCGGTATCATTTTGATAAAAGGTGTATTTCTAATACCAAAGTCATAGCCATTGATGGCCTAATTCTGGCATTGGATGTATTTGGGTCATTTTACACTCTAAGTTTTTGAAAGCATTTATCACTATTATCAAATTAGAACCAAACTATTACTATGCTACTGAACTGTAATGTAAAGTGCTACCTGACACAGAGTGACCAATTGTTTACTGCTTGCTTACTACTTAAACTTAAACTGTGGCAGTGTGCTCAAGTGGAGCTGTCTTTAATCCTGCTGAAATTAGTGTTTACGCTACTACTAGTGCATCAGCATATGAACACCTGTTGAAAGCTTGATCAGTCACATACCTAAGCAATGGTAGAAGTCATATTGTGAAAATTACTCAACAGTGTCAGTGATGTATGGGGGAGAGTCCCGGGCCAGAGTCACGCACACTCAAAATTTCTTTAGGAATTTTTTTCTAGTTATACTTATTCTTACACCGTTTTTTTGGCTCAAAACTCCTACCAGAGTTTTTGACGCATATACACAAAAGTTAAATCAAAACGTGCGGCTCGGCCCCGACATGTGTGCTATGATTTTTCTAAGACTTTTGGCGAACAATTTTGCCAAAAATTGCCAAAAACCACACCAAAAAATGAATGGGTATCAATGGAGAGAATGTTTGAGAACTAGATGGGGTGATGTCATCGCTAGAGTGTAGAGAAGAGAGAGAAATCTGTGGAAAAAATAAAACATATTCGACTACCATGGCCTCAAACGCACCACTACACACACAATTTATACATAGAAACGTAGGAAAATGTGTCCTCTAGCTCACACTTGCTTTACTTTATCTGTCAGATTTATTGTTTTAGCTTGACATGCGAAGATTCGGCCGCAGCACCCATGAACAGCCTCATAGACTCCCATGTTAAAAGTGGCGGGAAAGTAACTAAAAAGAAGGAAAACGAACACGTTTTAGAATTGCTTCCAAGAGCACATTTCTTCACTTGTCAACACAAAATGCCTATGTAGACGTTCAGGAAGGGCTCAGCCTGCTTCACGTTAACCTGGTTTTATGATTGGAAACACGGTTTGGCTAGAAATCCTTCCTGTTCGAGGGGTGCGCTAAGCATTTTCTCTCTGTCTTTTCAACTGCCATTTTTCCAGCTGCAACTTATTAGTTCGTTACTTAACAACGTCAGCGTGCTTGAAAGAGGAGAGGGGAAGACGGTGGCCATTTTATGAAAAGTAATTCTTTTCACATGTAATAACTTTAATTGGAGGATATTTACTGGAGGAATCAAATTGGCTCTTTTTGTTTCGGGTGTATTTACAAACTGTACTCCAACTCAACTTTTTAGATTAGATTAGATTAGATTAGATTCAACTTTATTGTCATTACACAGGTACAAGTCCAGGGCAACGAAATACAGTTAGCATCCAACCAGAAGTGCAAAACAGTTATTAACAACAGAATATAATAATATGGATATACTCAGAATATACATATTATGAACAGTATAGACAGAATATACAGGGTATGTACAGATTCAATCCGGGTATGTACAGATACAAATTATACAAGCAGAAATTACCAGGTAGCATGTACAGTTGTGGTCAAAAGTTTACATACACTAGTGAAGATCATGTATGCCATGGCAATATAGGGTTTTCAATAAACTCTACAACTCTTATTTTTCTGTGATGGAATGATAAGGAGCACATATTTCTTTGTCACAGAAAACATTCATGAAAAATGGTCCTTTTACGAATTTATTATGGGTCTTTTGAAAATGTGTCAAAATCTTCTGGGTCAAAAATATACATACAGCACCTTGAATTACCAATTTGGTGATGTAGAAAAAGTTGTTTCAATCCAATTTGCTTTTTGGCATGGCCTCCTAACTTCTTACGAGTGATTATGATTGACTCCAGCTGGTGACTTCTTTCAGTCCATGTAAATAGGGCTTGTTTGACACATTCACTAGACTCAGCCAGAAATACTACAATGGGAAAGTCTAAGGAGCTCAGCACGGATCTGAAAAAGCGCATCATTGACTTGAACAAGTCAGGAAAGTCCCTTGGAGCCATTTCAAAGCAGTTGCAGGTCCCAAGATCAACTGTGCAAACAATTGTTTGTAAGTATAAAGTGCATGGCACAGTTGTATCATTGCCACGATCAGGAAGAAAACGCAAGCTATCACTTGCTGCTGAGAGAAAATTGGTCAGGTTGGTCAAGAGTCAACCAAGAACCACCAAAAAGCAAGTCTGCAATGAGTTGGAGGCTGCTGGAACACATGTGTCAGTGTCCACAGTCAAGCGTGTTCTACATCGCCATGGGCTGAGAGGCTGCCGTGCAAGAAGGAAGCCATTACTCCAGAAGCGGCACCTTACGGCTCGACTGAAGTTTGCTGCTGATCACATGGACAAAGACAAGGCCTTCTGGAGGAAAGTTCTGTGGTCAGACGAAACTAAAATTGAGCTTTTTGGCCACAATGACCAGAAATATGTTTGGAGGAGAAAAGGTGAGGCCTTTCACCCCAAGAACACCATACCTACCGTCAAACATGGTGGTGGTAGTATTATGCTGTGGGCCTGTTTTGCTGGCAGTGGAACTGGTGCTTTACAGAAAGTAAATGGAATAATGAAGAAGGAAGACTACCTCCAAATTCTGCAGGAAAACCTAAAATCATCAGCCAGAAAGTTGGGTCTTGGACGTAGTTGGGTGTTCCAACAGGACAATGACCCCAAACATACATCAAAAGTGGTGAAGGAATGGCTAAATCAAGCTAGAATTAAGGTCTTAGAGTGGCCTTCCCAAAGTCCTGACTTAAACCCCATAGAGAATATGTGGACTGTGCTGAAGAGACAAGTCCGACTCAGAAAACCAACAAATTTAGTTGAACTGCACCGATTCTGTCAGGAGGAGTGGTCAAAGATTCAACCAGAAGCTTGCCAGAAGCTTGTGGATGTCTACCGAAAGCGCCTAATTGAGGTGAAAATGGCCAAGGGACATTTAACCAAATATTAACATTGCTGTATGTATATTTTTGACCCAGCAGATTTTGTCACATTTTCAAAAGACCCATAATAAATTCATAAAAGAAAAAATTTTCATGAATGTTTTTTGTGACAAAGAAATATGTGCTCCTTATCATTCCATCACAGAAAAATAAGAGTTGTAGAGTTTATTGAAAACCCTATATTGCCATGGCATACATGATCTTCACTAGTGTATGTAAACTTTTGACCACAACTGTATATACAGGTAGTGCAAATGATGCGATTGAGCAAAAAGAACAGATGTGCAAAGTGAACAAATGTGAACAAAATGTGCAGGTGGTGCAGTAACAGATGTGCAAAATGGACAGATAGTGCAAATAACAATTCACATATGCAAGTGGTGCAAATTTACAAACAGAATGTGCAAATATAGGAAGGGGGGGGTTCTATGGGGGGGCGGGGGTTATATAGGGGGGCGGGGGTGTAGTGGAGTTCAGGAGTGACAGTTCTGGGGAAGAAGCTGTTCCTCAGTCTGCTGGTTCTAGACCGGAGACTCCTGAGGCGCCTGCCGGAGGGCAGGGGGGCAAACAGTTTATGGGCGGGGTGTGAGGAATCTCTTCGGATGCTGTGAGCTCTACGTAGACAGCGCTTCCTCTGGATGTCCTCAATGGTCGGAAGAATAGTCCCAGTGATGCGTTGGGCAGTTTTCACCACCCGCTGCAGTGCCTTGCGCTCAGCGACTGTGCAGTTCCCGTACCACACTGTAACACAGTTTGTTAGGATGCACTCGATCGCGCAGCGGTAGAAGTTCACCATGACAGCTGAGGACAGGTGGTGTTTCCTCAGTGTTCTCAAGAAAAAGAGACGCTGGTGAGCCTTCTTGATCAGGCTGGAGGTGTTGGTAATCCAGGACAGGTCATCCGAGATGTGGATCCCCAGGAACTTATAGCTGGAGACGCGCTCAACGGCCATCCCGTTGATTTGAATGGGGTCGTGCGTGTCTACCCTCTTCCTCCTGAAGTCCACGATAAGCTCCTTGGTCTTTGTGGCGTTGAGGAGCAGGTTATTGTCACCACACCACATGGCCAGGTGCTGCACTTCCTCTCTGTAGGCTGTCTCATCGTTGTTGGTGATGAGGCCAATCACCGTGGTGTCGTCAGCAAACTTGATGATGGAGTTGGATCCATACATTGGCTTGCAGTCGTGGGTGAAGAGAGAGTAGAGGAACGGGCTGAGCACGCATCCCTGTGGTACACCTGTGTTTAGAGTGATGATGGTGGAGCAGGAGTGGGCTGACCTAACATGCTGTGGTCGGTTGGTCAGAAAGTCCATAATCTAGTGGCAGAGGGAGGTGTTGATGCCCAGCTCTCCAAGTTTGGTGATCAGCTTGGAGGGGATGACGGTGTTGAAAGCAGAGCTGAAGTCTACAAACAACATACGGGCATAAGTGTTATTATTGTCCAGGTGTGTCAGCACAGAGTGCAGCGCTGAGGAAACTGCATCATCTGTGCTCCTATTGCTGCGGTAGGCAAACTGGTGAGGGTCAAGTGTGGGTGGAAGGTTGGTCTTCAGGTGTGCCAGGACCAGTCGCTCGAAGCACTTCATGACGATGGGTGTCAGTGCCACAGGGCGATAGTCGTTCAGGCACGACGGGCTGGAGTTCTTTGGCACCGGAACGATGGAGGTGGATTTGAAGCATGCCGGCACAGCTGCTTGAGCAAGGGACAGGTTGAAAATGTCCGTAAAAACTCCTGCAAGCTGCTCAGCGCATGCTCTGAGCACGCGACCAGGGATGCCGTCTGGGCCAGCAGCCTTGCGCGCGTTGATCCGGCTCAGTGCGGTGAGGACGTCTGTTGGGTTGAGTGTTAGGGGTTGGTGGTCTGTAGATGGAGTGATTGGGGTGGCAGTCTCTGTGTTGTTCCTGTCAAACCGAGCGTAGAAGTTGTTCAGCTCGTTCAGGAAGGAGACGTCTGTGGGTGCCGGGGTGGTGGTGTTCGACTTGAAGTCACTGATGATCCGGATGCCCTGCCACATGCGCCGGGGTCGGAGTTGTCGAAGTGCTCCTCGATCCTCAGCTTGTAGCAGTGCTTGGCCTTTTTGATGCCCCTCTTCAAGTCAGCCCTAGATGCACTGTAGGCCTGTTCGTCACCTGATCTGAAAGCGGCCTTGCGAGCCTTCAGCAGGAGCCGAACCTCCTTGTTCATCCATGGCTTTTGATTAGGGTACGTGGTAATCCGTTTCTGTGTTGTGACGCTGTCAATGGTGTTGTTGATATAGTCCAGTACAGAGGAGGTGAAGGTGTCAATGTCCGTGTGAGAGCCACAGGTAGCCTGCGAAGCAAACAGACTCCAGTCCGTGTGTTGGAATCTGTCCTGGAGTGCAGAATCAGCTCCTGCAGGCCACACCTTGATGGTCCTCGTTGATGGCTTCTCACGATGGATGAGTGCCTTGAACTTTGGCATCAGGAACAAAGAAACATGGTCTGATTGTCCTAGGTGGGGGAGGGGGTTCGCGGTGTAGGCTCCGGCTATGTTGGTGTAAACATGATCCAGAGTTTTACTCCCCCTAGTACTGCAGTGGACATGTTGGTGGAATTTTGGGAGCACTGTCTTTAAGTTTGAGTGATTAAAATCCCCTGCAACTATAAAAACAGCCTCCGGGTGAGCAGTCTGTTGATCGCTAATGGCTGAGTACAGTTCTTTCATGGCCAGCTTGGCATTAGCATCTGGTGGAATGTAGGCAGCAGTAACAATGGTGGATGTGAACTCCCTGGGCAGATAGAACGGTCTACACCTAACCATGATGAATTCCAGGTTAGCTGAACAGTGTATTCCGATGATAACAGAGTCTGTACACCAAGCTTTGTTAATAGAGATGCACAGACCTCCGCCTCTGGTTTTGCCGGAATCCTGGGCTGACCTATCCGCTCTGAGAATGTAGCGCCCGGCTAGCTGGATAGCATCGTCGGGTATGCAGATGTTAAGCCATGTTTCAGTAAAAATAAAAATGTTGCAGTCCAGAAGTCTCTTACTGTTGGTAATGCGAAGACGTATGTCATCCATTTTATTCACCAAGGACCGCACATTAGCAAGGAAAATGGTGGGTAACGAGAGCCGGTGTGGTGTTGAGTTTAGCCTAGCTCTCCTTCCTCCGCGCTTCCCACGTCTTTGTTTACGATCCCGACGCCGCCTGCGCCTACTTCCGCTCGGCAGGACGTATTGCGAAGACTCCGCTGTTCTGGAGATCTCCGGCACGAGTCGAAAGTTGGTCTTAATGGAGACCTGGTGGTGTAATCCGATATCCAAAAGCTCCTCCCGGGTGTAGGATGTTAGTGCCAAGCTGTTCTGAATGAACAGACCCGAGATAAGCAGGAATATTATTGCTGTTTTGCAAAATCTAGTCAGACACTGAGCCGCGCGGTGTGCTCGCGCCGCCATCTTCATGTCTGGCTCTAAGTCTCTAAGGTAAGCGAACATCTTTTCAACTCTTTCGCTAGCATGCTATCAAAAATGTAGGTTTTTGACTTCTTTAACATTTGGGCTTATATGTATTCATGTGCTTATCAGTCAGGACGGTGGTGGAGGGTTGTGGGGAGGGTAGTGGGGGGGCTTATTTGTGTGCATTTTGACCGTTTAGGGTCGTTTTCGGAGGGGGGGGGGGGGCGATCGGCGTTCGCGGGGGGCGGGGGGGCTCGTGCGTGGGGTTTGAGGGCAGGCTTCATGTGGTGGGGTCCATAGGAATCTAACAACATATTGGGGAGGTGTGTGGGAGGTCGGGTTGATGAGATATGAGCCTATTTGGGGGAGAGGTTTGAGAATCGCGAATGATTTAGTTTCACTTTCAAGCGGAGATTGTGACGTTGCAGGGGGCTCGGGGGGGAGGCGATTTCAGAGGGGTTTGAGGCCAGAGTTAATGTGGTGGGGTCCAGACGAATCGAACCAGGTATTGGGGAGGTGTGTGGGTGGTCGGGATCGGCAGTTATGAAGATGATTGAACCTGTGTGTCTGCTACTAAGTGATTCATTGCACTGAATGGGTTGATTGACAGTTCATCATTAAGTCATTAATGTACAGACTGCCTGTGTGTATGCACATATATGTATCTATCTATAGATACATATATGTGTATGTGTGTGTGTGTATGTGTATGTGCGTGTGTGTTTTTCTCAATTAATGTTGGATAAAAAGCACTGTTTTTGTTAGTGTGATATCAGAACTGTGTGACCTAGTGCTTTTTGTGAATTTTGATGCTAGCTTATTGCTGAATCCTGATTTGTTACATGTTTGATTGCATGGGGATTGATTTGACATTTAACACTGAAACAGCTGTATAACTTTATAATGTTATCTGATATTTATAATGCGGTATCATTTTGATAAAAGGTGTATTTCTAATACCAAAGTCATAGCCATTGATGGCCTAATTCTGGCATTGGATGTATTTGGGTCATTTTACACTCTAAGTTTTTGAAAGCATTTATCACTATTATCAAATTATGCCTGATACGTACAACTATTACTATGCTACTGAACTGTCATGTAAAGTGCAACCTGACAAAGAGTGACCAATTGTTTACTGCTTGCTTACTACTTAAACTTAAACTGTGGCAGTGTGCTCAAGTGGAGCTGTCTTTAATCCTGTTGAAATTAGTGTTTACGCTACTACTAGTGCATCAGCATATGAACACCTGTTGAAAGCTTGATCTGTCACATACCTAAGCAATGGTAGAAGTCATATTCAGAAAATGACTCAACAGTGTCAGTGATGTATGGGGGAGAGTCCCGAGTCACGCACACTCAAAATTTCTTTAGGAATTTTGTTCTAGTTCAATTTAATATGACTTGCAAACTGAAAAACAATAAATACATTGGTTTTTTATAAAGAAGCATTATATTATTTTAGCAGCAACTGGTCTTGTTGATTCCAGAAGGATAAAGCCTACATAGTCTACCCACATAATGGAACCGTGCTAGTTTAGCCTAGTACCAGCAAGCTAGCAACTCAAAAGTGGTATTAAGTGATAATAAGCAGGTGTATATGATCCCTTGGAATAATATGGCTAGCCCTGTAATCTCAACTAATGTCAGCAGTCAACTAATGCTGGGCTTACACCAAATTATTTTCACAGTCCCCGACTAAAAACTGAAAGTCTTTAGTAAATCTAGGAGTTTTACCAAAGTTGCGGCGCGCTCCAGTCTTCTCGATCATTAAGTTTAATGTGGTAATTTGTGCTGTTTCATGTCAGTCTTTTCCTAGTCTTGGGTTTGCGATCATATCGATCACAAGTCACAGTGACGTAATACAATGAACAACCAGTGGAAAGAAATGCTACAAGAATCTAGCTGTAGTCTTGTAAATAGTGATAGTCTGAAACTAGGCTGTGACTAGTCTTTAGATGTGAGCTGATAGTTTTCCATGAGTCTTTTCCAAATCTTTTCAAAGCATTTACCATGGTAAGTGTCTGTATTGAATGAATGAATTACTGTGCAGGAAAAATAGTACCCTGAAGCTACAGATGTCTACAAGTTGGTTGACGAATCAGCATCAGGGGTTCAGAAGAGAAGTTGAATCGTCCATTTTGGTTTTTAAGGGGTGTTTAAACAATGTTACGTATGAATTTTATCATTCACACTTATATTTGTAGCTAGTCAAAAGTTGCTTTGAATTGGGATGCCCAAATGTATCCATCATATAATTCATTAAATCCTGTTATTTGCATCTAATTTGTATTTTACATTATATTTTTTATTCTGTTTTATTATTATGTTACATATATGTTCTGTTTGCTCCTTTCTGCCAAAGTGAATTCTGTGTTTGTATATCTTGCATAGCGATTCAAATAGATTCTGAGGTCTTTCGGAGTGCAGGGGGCACCCCTAAAGTCTTGACTCAGTGGTGGCCTCAGCCGTCCTGTATGTTGTGGTCTGCTGGAGCAGCGGCATCACTGAGAGGGAAAGTAAGAAGCTGGACAAGGTCATCAAGAAGTGCCCTCTGGACTCAGGGCAGGTGGTGGGTGACAGATGAGTTCTGGCAAAGCTGACAACTATGCTGGACCACCAGTCACACCCCCTGCAGGACTCACTGTCCACTCTGGAGAGCAGCTTCAGCAATAGGCTGATTCCCACTCAGTGTGTGAAGGAGAGATTCCGCAGGTCCTTCCTTCCTGCTGCCGTCAGACTGTTCAATAATCACTGAACACTGTTGTCCACAGCCACTACCATGTGCTATACCATTATTATTATATCTATTATAATCACTACCTCACCACCATGCAGTATTACTTACTTTACGTGCCATATTTCAAGTGGTCATGTTGTTCAATAGGCAATATTCAATATTACTTGCAATATTTCAAGTGGTCATGTTGTTCAATATTCTGCCATGGTGGTCTTGTTACGCACAACGTGCAATATTCCCCGTGGTGGTGTTTTTGTTCATACGTACATTACGTGCAATTCCCTTTAATATTCCTTAACTGCAGTAACTGTCTACATGTCTATATGTGGTTCACATTCGAGACAGGAACCACTCACTTAAACGCGTACTTGACTTACTTATTTTATTATTCCATAATTTTTTATACAGTACTATATTGCGCCCCCTTATTGTTATTGTTATATAACCCTGCAACTCTGTGTGCTGTACTTGAACTTTCACATTTACATTTATTCAGATTCAGATTCAGGGGGTGGGCAGAGGCTTGGATAAATGATTATGTACAGACTATCTGATTACAATTATACAAGTATTGGTCTTGTAGAATATACAGTGTTATATCAGGATGTACAGGATTTACAGTTTCTTGCAGGATATACAGCGGAATATACAGGATATACAGGTTTTTAGCAGAATATACCTAGTTATATTACAGTTGTACCAGAATATTGCCAAATATGCATTGTTATGTTACAGAAAGTTGTGTCAGACTATTGCCTAATGTCCATTATTATATCACCGGATGTTATGCTATGTCACAGAATATACAGTTGGCTTACATAAGTAATGGTGAGAGGAATTGTAAAGTTTGATGGCCACAGGTAGAAATGACTTCCTGTGGCGCTCCGTGGTGCATTTCGGGAGGATGAGTCTCCCGCTGAAAGTACTCCTTTGTCCGACCAGCACATTGTGGAGTGGGTGGGAGGTACTGTCCAGGATGGCGTGTAGTTTGGTCAGCATCCTCCTCTCCGACACCACCGCCAGAGAGTCCAGCTCCACCCCCACAATGTCACCGGCCTTCCGGATCAGTTTGTTGAGCCTGTTGGCATCTGCTGCCCTCAACCTGCGGCCCCAGCAGGCAACAGCATAGAGGATAGCACTGGCCACCACAGACTCATAAAACATCCTCAGCATTGTCCGGCAGACGTCGAAGGACCTCAGCCTCCTCAGAAAGTAGAGGCGGCTTTGGCCCTTCTTGTAGACGGCTTGAGTGCCCAGTCCAGTTTGTTTGTTTGCCCAGTCCAGTTCGTTGTCCAAGTGAACACCAAGGTACTTGTAGTCCTCAACGGTGTCCACACTGACCGCCTGAATGGAAACAGGGGTCACTGTTGTCCTGGTCCTACTCAGGTCGACTTTCTATTAAATCTAAAATTAAATGGTAGTAAATAATTTTATCTGAAATTAGTATCAAACCCACCTCAATAACCTTTTAAAGAAAATCTCAAATATGGCCTACTTCCACACTATTTATACAAGTCACTTTGGATAAAACCATCTGCTAAATTAATAAATGTAATGTAATGTCTGACGCCCCAAGCGTGGTGCACTGTGGCAAGGCAAGCGATGCAGTGGACAAGCACTGTAAAACAAGGCCAAGGACTCACACTGATATCACCTGCACACATCACCTGGCCATGTGGTTCACTGACAACAACCTGCTCCTTAACCCCACAAAGACCAAGGAGCTTATCGTGGACTTCAGGAAGAGGAGGGGAGGAACGCACAACCCCATTCATATCAACAGGAAGGCCATTGTACGTGTCTCCAGCTACAAGTTCCTGGGAATTCACATCTCGGATGATCTGTTCTGGATCACCAACACCTCCAGCCTGATCAAGAAGGCTCACCAGTGTCTATTTTTCCTGAGAGCACAGAAGAAACACCATCTGTCCTCAGCTGTCATGGTGAACTTTTACCACTGGGCGATCGAGTGCATCCTAACCAACTGTGTTACAGTGTGGTATGGAAACTGCACAGTCGCAGAGCGCAAGGCGCTGCAGCAGATGGTGAAAACTGCCCAATGCATCACAGGGACTCCTTTTCCAACCATCGAGGACATCCAGAGGGAGCGCTGTCTGCGAGGCGCTCACAGCATCCAGAAGGACTTCTCCCACCCCGCCCACAAACTGTTTGCTCTCTTTCCCTCCGGCAGGCGCCTCAGGAGCCTCAGGTCTAAGACCAGTAGACTGAGGAACAGCTTCTTCCCCAGAACTGTGTCACTATTAAACTCCACGCCACACTAACCCCCGCCCCCCTATATTTGTAGTATTTGTCTGCATCTTAGATTAGATTAGATTAAACTTTATTGTCATTACACAGGTACAAGTACAGGGTAACAAAATACAGTTACCATCCAACCAGAAGTGCAAAACAGTTATGACAACAGGATATAATAACATATATGGGTATACTCAGAATATACACAGTATGAACAGTATAATCAGAATATACATGAATACAGAATGTACAGATTAAAGTGATTAAGTATGTACAATTAGTGCAAATGATGCAATGAGCACATGTGCAAAATGAACAGGTAATGCAGTAACAGATGTGCAGATGTGCAAAATGGGCAGAGTGCAAATAACCTCTCGATTATGCAGGTGGTGCAAAGTTAACGAACAGAATGTGCAAATATAGGGTGGCGGAGGTTCTATGGGGGGGTGGGGGTTATATAGGGGGGCGGGGTCTAGTGGAGTTCAGGAGTGTCACAGTTCTGGGGAAGAAGCTGTTCCTGAGTCTGCTGGTTCTAGACCGGAGACTCCTAAGGCGCCTGCCGGAGAGCAGGAGGACAAACAGTTTATGGGCGGGGTGTGAGGAATCTTTTTGGATGCTGTGAGCTCTATGCAGACAGCGCTTCCTCTGGATTTATCTACTTTGCACTATCCATTTTGCACCATCTATACCATTTTGCACTATCTGTACCAGTTTGCACCATCTGCACTATCTTGCACCATTTTGCACCATCTGTACCATTTTGTGTACATACCAACATTGTAAATACTGTAAAAAAATATATAAATTGTACCATACATCTGTATATTTGTAATACAAAATACATTTACACCGTGTACATACTCAATGAATATTCGGCATCTGCTGCCTGTTTTGCACTACTGGTTGAATGCTAACTGCACTTCGCTACTCTTTACTTGTACGTGTGTAATGACAATAAAGTTGAATCTAATCTAATCTAAAATAATTTGCACATTATTGACTGAACATTGTCTTGCAACATTTCATGTTATATTTTTTATCAATTTTATATCTACATTGTTTATCTCTTTAGTATATTGTTTAGCTCTTATGATATGTGTTATGTATGTTATTTCTACAATGTTTTTCTCCTTTATATTTTTCAAAGATCCATATGTTTCATGTATTGCACTATCCTGCCACAGTAAATGTCAGTGTTTGTTGATTCACATGCCAATAAAAAACGATTATAATTTTGTATTGTGCTGCATGTTTTACACCCTTGAACACCCTTGAATATGTCTTTTTTACACTAAAAGGTAACAATATGATGGCTGTAATACATAACGTGTTAACACGTATTATGTTTTCAGAGGCCTTCTATGACTCGTGTCCATGGCTTGGGTTGGGGTTATTACAGTTGGTCGACAGGAGGAGGCGCCATAATTTAAATCCATTGTGATTGCCCTTGAAAGCGCAATGCTTGCCAACTATCAACACAAACATGGCGTATGTTCGCATGACCCAGTACTGAACAGTTCGTTGCAAGTTTAGCCTTAAGTGTGCTGGGAACATACTTCCGGGTACATATTATCGTCGAGGCAGCTACTTTGTGCCTTTGGTCGTACAGGCAAAAACGAATATATTCTAAACAATAGCGAATTATCTTGAGGGGGGGGACTCAAAAGTTGCCTTTATGTCAGTAGCAGTGTCGTCTGTACAAGTGAGCTGGTAAGTTAGTGTTGATAATGCTGTAGTTCGCTAACTTTGTACTGGACAGTACTGTAACTTTAGCTAGAGAGGAAAACCAAACTAGTATACCTTTATTGTAGATTTAACTCAGCAGGAAAGTGTACCGGCATTATACTCAAGATATATTACCTTTTCAGGACTTGTGCCAGTATGCCTAAACCAGTGCTAGCTAGCCACCTAGGCTAACAACTTTGTCTCCATAATTAGCTAGCGCTACTGGCTGCTAACGTAAATGTTTTATCTTATGGAAAATGAAATTCATTGAATGCGTTTTCCTGGACCTATTTAAAAAGTTTTAAGGTCTAGTTTGCT
Source organism: Neosalanx taihuensis (assembly GCA_030340665.1). Lineage (NCBI taxonomy): Eukaryota > Metazoa > Chordata > Actinopteri > Osmeriformes > Salangidae > Neosalanx > Neosalanx taihuensis. Next base: position 1,802,442 of record CM059313.1, on the reverse strand, counting down.
TGAAGTGATAAAAGTCGACGACGTAGATTGTTGTTAAGAACCAGCCTGACGCAACAGTTGACACCCTCACCCCTGTCAAGGAAGGAGTTTATTACGTGAAAGAAAACTGCAGGTGCTTGGGAATAGAATAAGTGTGTCAACTAGCTTGTCGGACTGTGGTAAAGCTGGTTGAAAGTTGGATATTCAACAGACAGTCGGAGGCCCACTGTCGTGTGAATTTAACCTGAGTTTAGCAACGCCACGACGCTTTGCCAAAGCTTTCTGCTGTCTAAACAACGCGTACAGTTAGGGACCGTCAACAAATTATAAATTACCCATTTCAGAAGTCAATTTTTTTAAGCAAAATGAACTAGGAGGTTAAAAAATTATGTTATGCTGTTCAAGGTTTATGCATTCATGTTAGACAGCCTTTATTTTGATCATTCTCCTTTCAGGATATTACAAAATTAATTTTGTTATTCAAAATAAATCTGCAAACTTTAATAGCTTTTTAATCATGTGATTTATAATCCTAAAATCAACTTCACTGTTCACTGACCATGTTGACATGTTGTTTTCTTTTCTCATATGGTAAAAGTAAAAAATGACACATTTCACTTTACAGCTTACACATTCAGTATTATGTCTGCTTGAATTCATGTGACGTCCAAAACTAATACTTGATATGTGGGTTTTACACAGTAACTGAAAACAATAGTACCTAGCGTCCCTCCTAAACCACACAGTGTCTCGCGAGGAGTAGGCTAATTCACATTAATTTAGTGGATCGGCAGCCCAGTGTACAAAGCAACAAGCAATCAGATGAAGATAACAAGGGCAACACTGCACAAACTTAAGTAGCAGATCCAATTTTTGTGGCAACAAGTGAGAATTACCAGTGGGTAGGAGAGACACTGTTCTGAAGACCAATTTACCTTGATTTGAATACAAAGTAGCTTATTGCTAAAGTATGCGTGTCCTATATTATAATTTTCCCTCATATATTAACCATCTATCTACTATTATCAAGATGTTGTGCGTATATTTAAGTAATTGACATGTTATTATTGTATTTTTCTTTTATTGTGGTTAGAAAATAATTTCTGTTTTTGTCATTGGACAGCAGTACAACGATATTGAAGTGCCACATCTGATCAGTTCCAAAGAACTCAAACTACGCACGCAAACACACATAATAACAAATACAACAATAAATGAGTAATAATAATTAAAAAAAGAGTTGTTTTGTAATTACATTATTTTGGATAATAGATTAACAGACACTGTTAATGCATTCTCTCTATTTCACAGGCAGTGAAAGCCATGATTGAAGAAAAGGGTCACCATGTGACTGACTACTTTGTGGTGGCTGGGCTAACAGAAAAGTCCACACCCCTGGATCAGGACATGTCAGACACAAAGTCTGGTGGGCCCAAAGCTCCAATTACTGATGTAGCAGTCATTAACAAGTCAGCTGGTGAGACAGTGCCAGAGGGGTTCACCTGCATTGAAAGCACCTACAGTGGGCAGCAAGCCAATCTCAACCATGGAAGCCTCAAAAGCCCGGATCTATTCTTATGCTATAAGAGGGGACGTGGGAAGCCACCACTTATTGATATTGGGTATGTATGTTGCTTCTGAGTTTTTGTTTTGGGGCAGTTTAAAATGGTCACACTATATATTTTTTGGTTTTATTATTAGGGGCCAAGCAGCAAAGCTGTGAAGTTTTTATTATTATTGTGTTTTTTTCTTTTTGGCAAACACAAACCATTGTTCTCTCTCATATATATTTCTTATATATTATTATTATTTCCCCACCCCTAAGGATCACTCAATAATTGCACTACATTGCTGTCAAAATGTTAATCTTGCTCTCGATTGTGTTTTGTCTATTGGGATTTACCTTCCATTGCATCATTTAGGAACTTATAAAGTATTTGTGGCTAACAGTCCATATGGGTGTCAGTTGGCTGAAGAATTAAGGAATCAGGCTAGTAATCAGAACGAGTTTGAAAACGTTTGAAAATTATGTTTTGTCTTTGAGCAAGCCACTTCACCCTACTTGCCTCAGGGAATTGTCCCTGTACTTGCTGTAAGTCACTCTGGATAAGAGCGTCTACTAAATGACTAAATGTTGTACAACAAGGGATGTCAGCATACCTTAGCAACGTTCTCTAGGTTAGACAAGACAGCATTATAAATGAGCCCTCGGCATTACATTTACATTTATTCATTTAGCAAACGCTTTTATCCAAAGGGACTTCCAAGAGAGAGCTTTACGAAAGAGCGTTGGTCTCTGATCATATCAATGTGATAATCCCCAAACATAAGTTTATAAAGTATGAGACATAGATCATGAGAACCCCATAAGTGCCAAGGGAAGAACCATAAGAGCATTCAGCCGAACAAGTTTACAATTTTATTTTTGTATTTTTTTGGCCCACCACCACCCCTCGTCGGAGGACTACTTTATTTTTATTCAATTTATGTACAAATAGTGAAGTAATAGTACTCCAGACTGGCCCACATCCACCCTGTTACCAATATTTGTGTTGGTTATAAAGGAAAAAAAGTAAATAACAATAATTACTTAAATAAGTCTATGACTAAGTCTTAATAAGTCTATGAATAACAAAAAATTTGGCCAAATGAAACTAATTACAGGGGGATGCGGACAGACAAGGTGATGGACAGACATATATAGACAATTAACAAGCAGACACTAACAGACAGACAGATCAATGGACAAACAGACAGACAGGTACAGACAATAGACAGGGACAAGATATTCAGACAAACAGATCAACGGGTGAAGACAAATAGACAGGTGGACAATTTGACTGACATACAGACAGATATACAATTTATATGAGTGTTATTGTTTGTGTGTGCGTGTGCATGCGTGTGCAAGAGAAAGAGAGAGTAGAAAAGAAAGAGAGAGAAAAAAAGGAGGGGGTGGGGGAGTGCAAAGCACTAATGTAGGGGGGTGTAAGTAGCCCAGTTATTGTTGAATTTGGAGAAAGGTAAGAAAGGATTCCAGATTTCTTTGAAGGCTGATGTATTGTTCTTCTTTTGACCTGAGAGTTCTTCTATAAGTAAATGTTCTGAGATTAGGTTGAGCCAGTGATTAATATGACAAGAGTTTCTAGATTTCCAGTTTTGAAAGATTATTTTCTTAGCAATAGCTACAGAGACAAGTACTAGATTTCTCATATTCTGTGGAATGATAATGGGAGTTGTATCTCCTAGAAGACAAAGTGAGGGGGAGAGTGGGATTGTACAGTCCAAAATGGCAGAAAGTATCTTTGTGACAGAGGTCCATAGGAGATTGACTGGCTGACAGCCAAGTAGCATGTAAATATGTGTCAATACTCTCCGAGGTGCAGTGTGTACAGATATCGGTGTTAATTAATCCCATTTTGAATAGTTTGCTTTGGGTGAAGTGAATCCTATGAATGGTTTTATATTGTATTAGTTGTAAGTTGGTGTTAGGAGTCATAAGGAAAGTATTTTTGCTAATATCTGCCCAGAAGTCTGGGGTTGGAGAGAGTTCCAGGTCATTTTCCCATTTTGTTATTGGGAGCGTTATTGTTGAGGATGAGAAGGCAATCATTTTATAGAGTTTAGAAATTACTTTTAGTGGATGGTCTACAATTTCTAATAGCTGTTGGAAAATATTCGTAGGTTCCAAAGTGCTATTTTTATTGATTTTGCTGTTAATTATTGCTTTTAATTGATGGTAATGAAGAAACTGATCTTCTCCAACCCTGTACTTCTGGACAATAGTGTGGAAAGAAAGGAGTTGGTTATTTTCAAATAGGTGGTGAAGGTGGGTAATACCTTTAGCTTTCCATTTAGGAAAATAGATTGGGGTCTTGTGGAGAGAAAAGTCAGGGTTGTGCCATAACAGGGTGAATCTACAAGGTGTCGGGGTGGATTTAGTGATATTGGTTTTCCATACTGTCAAAGTGGTGCTTATTGTGATATATTTGAAAAGATCAATTTTTTTGCTGTTTGTGAGAGCAATGGTAAATCTGCTATTGAGAGAAGATGTGTTAGGTTTTGTTCTAGTGTTAGCCATGGATGGGAGTTTTGTTTCTGTAACCATTTGAAGAGATATTGTAATTGATTTGCGAGAAAGTAGTGATGAAAGTTTGGGGCTTCTAGTCCGCCTTGTTGTTTGGAGTTCTGTAAAGTGGTAAGAGCAATTCTTGGGGGTTTATTTTTCCAGTAGAAATGAGTTGTAAGTGAATCTAAAGTTTTGAACCAATGGTCAGTCGGTAGGTAGGTATCATTGAAAAAAGGTAGTTAATTTGTGGGAGGGTTTTGTGAGATGATCGATTACTTTAATTCTTTTAGACTGAGTGTAGAAGCCACGTATGTTCCATGTTATCAGAATCAGAATCAGAATCAGAATGGGGGTTTATTCGCTATGCAAGATAAACAAACATAGAATTTACTTTGGCAGGAATGAGCAAACATAGAACATAAATGTGGCCTACTAATAAAATGAAAATGAATACCATGTTAGATACACTGCAGATATGATACATATAGACAAGTAATACAAATGTTACAAATAATACAATAATAATACAAAGGATGCGAGTAGTGCAATGATACAGGTAACATGGAATGCAAATGTTACAAATAATACAAATGATGCGAGTAGTGCAAATGATACAGGTAACATGGAATTGCAAAAGACATGGGTACAGAGTGGAATGGGTATATATATGGTACGTTGGGGGGGGGGGGGGGGGGGGGTGTATACACAGTGGTGCAAATATCACAGTTGTAAGTTTTTTAAGTTTAAAGTTTAAAGTGTTTTGTGCTAAAGTGGCAGAGTGCAATGGGATGCTGGAGGGGGGGGGGGGTGTCTCAAAGTGAGTCCTTGGCCCTGTTGAAGAGGGCAATAGCAGAGGGGTAGAAGCTATTCTTGTGGCGAGAGGTTTTAGTCCTGATGGACCGCAGCCTCCTGCCAGAAGGGAGCAGCTGAAGCACTGAGTGTCCAGGGTGGGAGGAGTCGGCCGCAATCTTCCTCGCCCGTTTTAGAGACCTTGCCTTGTGCAGGTCCTCAAGGGATGGCAGGTTGCAGCCTATCACCTTCTCAGCGGCACGTATGATACGCTGCAGTCTGCTCTTGTCCTTGGCAGTGGCAGCAGCGTACCAGACGGTGATGGAGGAGGTGAGGATGGACTCGATGGTGGCAGTGTAGAATTGCACCATCATTGTCTTTGGCAGGCTGAATTTCTTCAGTTGCCGCAGGAAGTACATCCTCTGCTGAATTTAAGTGAGTGCATAAGTGTATGTGAAGTGTTTTCAGGATGTGTAGGCTAAATGGGTATTGACGAGGGATGGGATAGTCAGGGGTTGGGGCAGAAATAAGCAGAGTGTGCATGTGTGTGTGTCTGAAAAACACAAATAAAGAAAAACACAAAAACGAGAAAAACTGATGTTAAGAAGTAAAAAAAATTCCATCTGGTATGGAGTCCCCAATTTTTGCTTACGGATGTGGGCCAAATAACATAAAAACGGGAAAACAAGACATAAGAACTTTGAACTTATAGAGACATACAAGCATTGAACATATAGAGAGATCTAGGAAGAGTAGGGATAACTGGAGAGGAGGAGGGGGGAGAGAGTAGAACATTGAGAGAGAATAGCACTGTCAGTAGCCTTGAAAACGGTTGCAACATGTAAACATGAGAGCCTACAGCCATGTGGTGATGTCACGGAACCACGATATATAGTTCCATCCACGTAAAGTTTGTCTATTGATAGTGTGGCACGTTTTCCTTTTCCTCGAAAATCCTTCATGATCGGTAAGATAATTTTTCGTCGTTGTTGTATTTCCTTGGAAAATTGATCATTCATTCTAAATTTGGAACCTTTTAGATATTTGCCTCTGCTTTTAATCAACTCTTTCTGTTTGAAATGCTAAAACTTGGCTATTATTGGAGCCGGGTTATTCGCTGTGTTGGTTTTTGAGAGGCGGTGAACTCGGTGGAATGTTATTTGCTCCACGGTGTCTTTGGAGTGTTTTAGGGAAGTTTCCTAAACTCTTTTAAAGCTCCCTCCGGGTCATCAGGGTTTTGTTTGGGTATACCGGAGAATATCAAGTTATCACGCATACTGCGGCACTGAAGATCAAGGAGAGTGACTTTCATTGATTTGTTGTCGACAGAGAGTTGTGTTACTTCCGCGGATAGAGTTTTAACAGTTCCTTTAAGTATGTTGTTTTCTTGTACTAGCGATTCAATCTGAAATTGCGAGAATTCAAGACTGGCCTTAAGCTCCCTGATGTCATGGCAGAGCAATTCCAGTACAGCCAGTTTTGAGTTTATGGATTCGAGTACACTGACCTCAGCTGTCATGTAGAGCCCATCGTCAGTTTCGGTGGACGATTCCCTCTTCTTTTTCTTGCTTTCTTGCTTGCTTGACATGGTGTCACTGCTGTAGAAGTATTTGTCTATGAATGTGAAGAGGTTATCCAGTGTTGAGGGAAGTGGATTATCCAATAAAAGTTAAGTTTAGTCGATAAATCCAAGAAGAGGTATCAAAGAAGAACGTTTGTTTTTGCAGTTCAGTAAGCAGCCACCTAGCTAAATTCACAGTGTTGCTAACAGAGTCATGCCACTTTTCATGTGAGCTTGAAAGTTTACAAGTTTAAGGCAAGCATTTCCAACGGCAACCTTATACTTGTAGGAAGAGCAACAGAGCAGGCCTCAATTCTAGTTGAGATCCCTGGATCGGTCGGGGGGAAAGATAGGTATAGCTGCGTGTTGTCAGCGAGCCATGGGAGGAGATGATTGGTCAGAGTGAGGTGGTTTACAGGGAGAATAAGAGGGGTCCAAGGACGGACCCTGTGGGACACCAGTGGAGAGCTGGCAAGAACCTGACATTTTTCCACCCCAGGAGACCTGATGGGATCTTCCCCGTCAGGTAGGATGAAATCCATTCAAGTGCAGTGCAGGGATACCCATCTCAGAGAGTGTGGTGAGCAGGATCTGATGACTAACTGTATCAAATGTTTCAAAGAGGTCTAACAGAATGACAACAGATTTACATTTATTCATTTAGCAGACGCCTTTATCCAAAGCGACTTACAGTAAGTACAGGGACATTCTCCCTGAGGCAAGTAGGGTGAAGTGCCTTGCCTAAGGACACAATGTCACATAGCCACAGCTGGGGTTCAATCTCACAACCTTCCGATCATGAGCCACTGCCTTAACCCGCTGAGCCATCTGACCCGCCCATGAGATGACCATGAGGCCGCTCTGGCAGACTGGAGGGCAGTCGTAACTGACAGGCGGGCAGTCTCAGTGGTGTGGCTGGTCTTGAAACCCGATTGGTTAGGTTGGTTGTTGGTGGTTGGTTGTTCTGGGACAGAAAGTTAGCCAGTTGGTTGGATATGGCGCTTGTTTTAGAAAAGAAGGACAGCAGTGATACAGGTCTGTAGTTCTGGAGGATGACTGGGTTAAGAGAGGGTTTTTAGAGTGAGGGTCTAACAATGGCCTGTTTGAACGCAGAGGGAAAAGTGCCATAAGTGACATAGAAGGAACGGTGTGATGGAAGGAGATATGGTTTGGAATAGAGGGGAGGGGATTGGATCAAGGGGGCATCAGGTGGGCGGTGGAAGAGGATGTGGTCAGATATGTCCGCCTTGGATGGGGACAGAAGGAGGAAAGACGAGTAGATTGGTCAGACATAGTGTCGGAGACGAGCGGGGCAGGGTAGGTTCAGGGAGTTGATTTTTTGCCCAAAGAAGTGGCAGAAGTCATCCGCTGTCAAGGTGTAAGGAGGGGGTGGGGGAGGAGGGTTGAGGAGGGAAGATAAAGTAGAGAACAGTTTATGGGGGTTAGGAGCAGAGTTCATCTGCTTCAGGACGTAGTTGGTGTTTGCCTCCATTATGTGAGCGGAGAAGGACTTGAGGTGGGAGTGGTACTTGTCAAGGTCTTGATCATCCTTGGACTTGCGCCATCTCTTCTCAGCTGCCTGGAGGATGGAACGCTCCTGCCTTCTGAACTGGCAGTACGCTCCTGCCTTCAGAAGGCCGCTCTTAGGTCAAGAAGAGTCAGGACAGAAGTAGAGCCTGCATCAGAGCCTAATAACAGATCATTAACTACCTTTGCTAGTGCAGGTTCAGCTATGATGAGGACAAAATCCAGACTGGAAAGGTTTGTATACCTGATTTTAGGTAAGGTGTTCAGTGAGCTGTTGTGCTACAACTTTCTCCAGAATTTTGGAGAGAAATGGCCAAATTGAAATTGGCTTGTAGTTGCAGAAAGATCCAGGATTGTTTTTTTAATACAATAATTATACTAGGTATTGGTGGTCCAATAATAGGCAGGAGTTCCTTGTGAAGTTTTCCAGGAAGGGGGTCAAGAGACAACTGGTGGGGTTCAATGACTCATTTTCATGTATCATGTTTTATGAATGCTTCCATAGAAATAGTGTTGAAGTGACAGAGCCTGAACATGCAGCATGCATGGTATAGAAGGATATTCAATGTTCATGACAAATTGGCCACGACTGGTCTCTAGCTTGTCCCTTATTGAATACGTTTTTTGTTAGAAGAATTCTAGAAATTCATTTGGAGAAAGATCCGTACCCACACTGTGTGTACGTTTACAGCGTGAGTTTTGCAATGGTATCAAATACAAATTTAGTGTTTCTTATCCTTCTTTTTCTTAAATTTGAGAGGGGCAACAGAGTCCAGAGTGGGTGTGAAGAGAAACCTGGGATGCAAATGCTGGGATGAAGTTGAATGTGTTCACATCTGACTGGCAGTTCCAGAGCCATATAGAAAGAAAAAGGGCAGGTGGAGGGGATCTGAATAGGTATCTAAGGTTAGAAGTGGACCGTATATACTACTGACACATCTACGTCTACAAGTGGCGTAATTAACGGGAATACTGAAGAGCAGGGGTCTTCAACCTTTTTTAGTCCAGGGACCCCTTGGGTGTGTGGAGAACAGAGCAGGGACTCCCACTTGTAATTCTGTTTTTAATTATAATTATTATTATTATTATTAGTAGTAGTAGTAGTAATAGTATGATAAGTATCACCATCACACTGCCATCAAAGTTGTAGTAATAGTAGTATTAATGAAATACTACTGACGCATGAAACAGACAAACCGGAAACCCCAGGACCGTAACAATTTTCCAATAATGAAACATTTAACTACAGGATGCCAGGTAGGCTATACCTACATTAGTGAGATGACTGGCCCTGGTGTGTGGCACACAGCTTGTCTATTCTGGGAGAGATTGAGGTTGTCAGGCAGAGCATCATGTCATCCTCAGGCTGCAGTCTGGTACGGTATTTGCTCTTCAGGTAGGTGAGGGAGAAGAATCCACTTTCACAAAAGTAGGTAGTTGCAAAGGGCAAGATGCTCAGCATGGCCTTTGCTGATAGCTGGGGGAAGTATGGTTGGCAATGGATCCAGAACTGGGGGAGGGGATTGGCCTCATACACATTCTTGTGAACACTGTCTGTGGATAAGTCAATCAGCTGATCTTCCTCAACAGCTGTCAGGGTGGAGCCATCGCATGCATTCTCTTTGAAAGGAAACTGTATCCATGTCTTGTCCTTTCTCCAGTACTCAGCCTCAGAAAAGTACCTTGCAAAATGGCTTTCCAGTGCTTCCAAGTGATCAATAATTGCAGCGATAGCACTGTGGCATCTGCAAGCTCTTCCACTGATGGAAACATGGAGATGTTGTCTTCACTGACGCGTTCTCTCCATCTTTTGGTTTTCTTAAGAAAGCTTTTATAACTGACAGCTTTTATAACTGTGTCCATAACATCAGCCAAGTCAGCGCTCATTTATTTGGTGACGAGGGATTCTCAGTGTAGCATGCAATGAGTCCATATAACTTTCGGGGCGACTTTTTTGACATGCATCAAGAGACCACGTTTCTGACCAGTCAGGGCACGCGCCATCCGTACACACCGCAACACATTTTGCCCAGCTTATGTTGTTCTCGTGAAAAAAAGTCATCAACCACTTAAAAAATCTCAGCGCTTGTAGTGCGCTCAGTTAGCATTTTACAAAACAAAAACTCGCACATTTCTTCTTTTTCAGCGAAGCGCACAAACGCCAGGAGCTGTGCATATTTGGACACGTCTGTTGACTCATCCAACTGGAGCGCAAATCCCTCCCCTGGCCAGTTTTTCAATTAACCGCGCCCTCACATCAGTTGCCATATCCGAAATTGTGTCTGACAAGTGCACAGTTTTAAATTTATTTGCGCATTCATCATTCCCTAGAATGGTTTTGCACATATCAGTGGGTGCAGGCAATATTAATTGCTCAGCGATTGTGTATGGTTTTTTACACTGAGCAACACAAAGTGCAACTTGATATGAGGCTTTCAAAGCAAGCTCTCCTACTTTCACTGACTTTCTCATAATTGTCTGTTGGCCTTGGAAAGATTGCAGATGGTTTTCAAAGTACTCCAGTGGTTTACCTTGCAGGTGGCCATGATTCTTCTCCAAATGTCGTTGCAGCTTGAGTGTTTTTTTCGCACAAATGATTTTGGTAAAAATTACAATAATGTATTTTTCATTTGGGGGACCCCCTGCAATACCGCCACGGACCCCCTAAGGGTCGCGGACCCCCGGTTGAATATCACTGCTGAAGAGGCACTTGCTAGGGTGATAGTTAGGTGATAGCAGCATGGAGCATGGGAAATTCTAGATGAAAAGTATGGAAACCCATTCACGATTGCAAAGACCCAGAGAGACGAGCTGCAAGTGTGGCCTAAACTGACCTAAAAGGAGAGTTTGGAGAATGATTACAATGAGATCAGAGGGATTGTTTCCAAACTACCAGACTGGCTGACTGCCAGCTGGAATCGAAGGGTGAATGAGATTGAAGAGCAAACCAGTTTCGCACATCATTCGCTCAATCAGTTTCGCACATTTAGCCTTTATTAATCAGGACCGTGCCTAAAAACCACAACTAACGTATATTCTGTAAGAAACCCAAGCACACGCTACATAAATGCCATTCAGTCAAGACACTCATGTGATTGATTTGATAACAAATTGATGATTTATTGATAACCATGGCATGGAAATATATTTGACTTGGCGGAATGGAATGTCTAAAAGGGGAGCGCTCCCTACCACCTCGAAGTGACACATACATGCATGCGTATGTGACGAGGCATGGAGCAAAAGAGATATAATCCAATGTGTAGCAAACACATTGAATTGAACGTTTCTGACGTCCTCATTAGCCTGAATGTGGCTAAAAGCGAATCCTAAAAAAGTGGCACCGGAATTTTCAGGTCCACATCCTTTTCATAGCTCAATAACTAGCGACTTCTGCAATAAATTTAAAACAAACATGACAGGTAGCATGTAGACACTTACACCTTAACCCTTTAAGCGCCTAAGTCGCAGAATTGCGACTAGCAGCATTGCTGATTAAAACAGGCTGCAGCTATGAATGTGGGGCCGAATCTTGTTTTTACTTTTCACCAGGTGATAGCGGACATGTGTTTCTGTAATATAATTATCATTCATGGGCATGTTTTTATTCAATGTTTTAGAGAAAAAACCCCTCCCGACCAGTCACGCAGCTCTGCTTAGACGCTGCTAGTCAGTGATAGAAGGGCTGAGTGGAGCGACAGCAGAGCAGAGCGAAAGAGTGTTTTTTTTTAGTTACTCAATCTCTCTTTTTTTTAGTTACAAAATCTCTCAAATTTTCGCCGTAATTACAACCAAGAGTACTCTTAATAATACCATCGGTGATTCTACCTCAAAGCGTGGAAAATTAAGTTAAATATCTTACCGAACTGAAGCCATCCATCCGCAAGTCTTAAGTCACTCGTGAAGCGCTAATGCATGTACATTTCAAATATGAAGCGCAAATGCATGCACATTTCAAATATTAACCATTCATGTACTTTGCATTGTACATTAAACTGTTAATAGTGCACGTGTTAATAATCGCCATTAAAGAGGAAAGGAGAATTGAAAGTTCGTTCGGCAGCCATGCTTCTTTTATTCCACTCTCTCTCCCGTCCAACCAGAACGCTAAACCTAGTTGTACGGCAACTCAGGCCGGACAAAACTTAACAGTCTGCAACAAACGCCTAAGCAAATAAATTAGAGGGGGCGCTACAGGCCACGCCTTAATTTGACCAACCATTTGTGTCCTTTTTCAAAGTGATGTCATTTGTAGTCCTTTTGTCCTAAAATCCTGAAATTCATTACAGATGCCTTATTTGTCACAATGAACAAAAAAGTCTCAACAACTTATAATGGCAAGTCCTTAGACTTTTCTGTACATCATTAATTCATGAGACGTGCTTTTTTGCCACTCCTCCTACAATTTTTGTTGAATCGTCTTCATCCTTGCCAGTTATCATCGTCAGAAGAACCCTCACAAAAGCTATCAATAAGATTTTTTATATTTCAAACCGTTTGTTCGCTACAGCCATTTAAAAGCGGCATTATTGCAACTAAACAGGACGTTCGTCTTATAACATTATTAAAGTCAACAAATCTTTGAGATATCAATATCAAACTATATATGCACGAAGAACACACTACAAAATACAACCCAGTTTAACAGCTAAGTTCATAACTTCCAAAATGATGTAAATAATGGTCATCTAATTTAAGGCTTAGACTATTTTACTGCTATAAACAAGTGGCAATCAAAAACTGATAGTCCGAATCAATCACAAGTTCATATGTAGACTCTTGACAATGTGTTGTATACAAATCTGAGAAAAAGTTGAATGTAAGATGAAAAGTTGATTAATGATGAATATTTGAAATGTGACTGCTTGGCTAAAGGCTAAGGCTGTCTTGCAAATCCTCTCTCTGTCATGCCAGACCCAGTGGCTCCAAAAAAACTCTCAAGAGTCTGTTGACACAGTGGGCTGAGTAAGCCCCCACCTTCACCCTGCTATTGGCTGCTGGATGGATCATGACACTGGTAGTTGTCTTGTATCTCAGCAAATCCTTGACATAGCCACACCAAACTTGGATGGTGCACTTTGAATTACACAACAATTACATTGTTCTTGTAAAGTGGAAGTATATGGCAGCCCTTGGACCAAATGAGTAAAAAGTTTAGATTTATGGCACAATGTTCATACTTCTTCACTAATTAAAAATATAGCCTTTTTTTCTCTCTTCATTCTTGTGGTCATATTGCCATTGTACTTTGCACCTTCTTTAAAACCACCTTATTTTGGGTATTTATTTACCTGTAATAAATGTTGTGTTTTCACTAAGTGAGCAACCCATTACCAGTTTACCTTGGCAACTTGTTACACTGCCATTTTACTTTGGATAATAGGTGGAGCCACAGACCATGCAAATATTTCTCATTCACATATTAAATCCTTTGTCCCTTGCAGCACAGGGGTCACTACAGACTGGGATGTATTCACACCATTGCCTTGTTTTCCTTTCTTCATTCTTTTGTTCATTTGAATTACATATCAATTCCATAAACTGTTCCAGGAGGAATCCACCATCGCTGCTTGCAGCTATATTCTAGTTTTTAATCTTGCATAGCGAATCAACCCCATTCTGATTCTGATTCTATGATGACAAAAGTTGTTTTTTCCCCTTGTAACCTATTTTGGCATATCAGCACAACTTTTTTAACTTCCTGTATAGCTGCGTCCTGCAATAAAACGCAGTCTATCAAATTTTGAAAAAATGTGACATAGAACAAGGCTGACAGATTCTCGGTGCCACAAAACTAAAGACTTAAAGCGTTGGAACGTTTCAGAAAATGAAAATAAAAATGGGGTTTGTGAGAAAACGGCTAAAGATAACAAAAATCTGACTTAACAAGTTTAAGTTAGGGTAGGTTGCATATGAATGGCAAATTTGTTTTTACTAAAACATTTAAGAAATGTTTGGTCTGTCCAGTCTAATGAAGACAGAACAAAGGTGAGAGATGTCACTCCTTCAGAAGTTCTTGAGCTAGATTTCTCTGAAAAAGACCATCAACGACAATCGTATCTCAAGATGATATCAAGTTTCTCACAAAACTATGAGAAAACATTGAACAAAACGAAAGCGTACACTTTGAATGCCACTATCATTCTGTAAGGAAAGACCCAAGCTACCAGACAACAAAAAATGTGCAGTGCCTAGTGTCTAGAAAGGAGACTACAAGACATGCTACAGTGATTACACACACTTTATGGATGACATAATATCCAGTGATGATGTGGAAAAGGTTGCTAACGAAGAGTTAGCCAACAGTCCTGAGTGGTATTTCCCACACCATGGGGTCACTTACACAAACCAGGGAAGATCAGAGTGGTATTTGATGCCTCAAATTTACATTGACTCTTTGTTAACCGGTCCTGACCTGACAAACACATTATTTCCTCAAAGGTTCAGTTGCATTCATGTGTGATATCGAACATGTTTTACCAATTCCACATCACGAGAAGATCATGATTGTTTAAGGTTCCTCTGGTGGGAGAAAGGAAACCTAGATGCAACACCATCAGTTTATCACATGAAGGTCTATATTTTTGAAGCAGCATTGTCCCCAACTTTGGCCTGATGCACCTAGCGGCTCAAGGACAAGGTCAGTTTCCATATGCCATATGTTTCATTCAAAGAAATGTTCATACCTGAGAGATATTAACAAATCAGATCAAGTACACTGCTGCTTAGTAATGGCAAGTCAAGAGCCACACCTACTGGTGTCATTAACATTCCACAGCTTGAACTTTCAGCAGCAATAGTTGTTGCAATCACATTCAGTGATCCATGTTGGAAACAAATCCAGTTGGAAATCTAAGACCTTAAAGAGTTTCATCAGAACAGAACTCTGCAATGTGTGAAGGAGAGATTCCGCAGGTCCTTCCTTCCTGCTGCTGTCAGACTGTTCAACGAACACTGCTGTCCATAGCCACTGCTGCATGCGATATTATTATGCTGTTCTACTTCATGTGCAATATTCCTCATGCGTTCTTGTTGTTCCTACAGTCAACATGCAATATTACCCATGGTGGTCTTGTTCTTACGTACAACGTGCAATATTCTCTAATATTCCTTAGGTGCAACAACTTCTCTGTATGTCTCTCACTTCTCATTCAAGACAGGAGCCATCTCACTTAACCTCGTATTTTATTTTTTATTTTGTATTTTTATATTATATTCTATTGTATCTTCTTGATTGTATATTTTACCCTGTCACTCTGTGTGCAGTACTGTACCCTGCTACTGTTGTAGACTGCATTATCTTATCAGACTATGTTTCTCGATGTTTAAATGCAGAGCAACTCAAGTACTCTAACTGGTTCAAGGGTCCTTCTGTTGTGATCAAGCTTGTTCAAGAGAAAGCATTTGCCCAAGACATATAAAGAATCTGAGATCCCAGAGCCCTTTCCAGAACCAAAGATGGTAAACTTTACAAACTAAGTCTGTTCCTCGATGAAGAAGGTATCCTTAGTTGGAGGACATCCAAGTCAGGCTGTGCTACACCCTCATGTGAAGCATCCAGCGATACTCCCCAAAGATCTAATTTGTTTTTCTAAAATCTAATTTGTTGTCTGTTGTGTAACATTAAATGAAGATAGATTTTTATTTGTGTTGCCTTTTCATACTGAATATTCACTGTTTACTGTTGTCATTAACTTCTTCCGCCTTCATCTTATCAATTCTTGTGTACATGAAGGGTTCTTTATGAAGGCCAGGAACGACTCATCCAGGGCTGTGAGATCATCCAAGCCACCCCATATGGTCGATGTGCCAATGTCAACAACAGCTCAGCCACCTCACAGCGCATCTTCATCACCTTCCGCCGAGCACCACCTGTCCAACCCCAGAATTCCCTGGCTGTCACTGACATTTGTATCATAATTACCAGCAAGGGAGAGACTCCTCCACACACATTCTGCAAAGTTGACAAGAACCTCAACTGTGGAATGGTGAGTGTGACATGGTGAAATACATAAAAAAGCATAATGGCAGTTGTTACCTTGACAAACTAATAATCAGCAATAATAAGTATTATATTTTGGTTAACACCTTTTGCTGTCTGCCTTAAATGTTTTGTTCTTTAATCAGGGTAAAAAGTTACATATATTATTGTTTATTATTTTTGTTTTTCTTTTCAGTGGGGCTCCAGTGTTTTTCTGTGTTACAAAAAGTCAGTTTCTGCCTCCAACTCTATCAATTACAAAGCTGGTAAGTCAGATAACTTTTAAAAATCCTTTATCTTGGATAGACTTTGCTGCTGAAACCAGGTATCCACAGGACTAAAAGTCAACGCAGTTTGGCCAGCAAAATAGCTAGCGGTGACACTGCTGGCACCTCCTTTCATCCTTTGTGTTTGTTCCACAGTGCCAGTCTTAAAAAATAAATAATGTTAGACACATAAAGGTCGGCACAATGTACACAAAAATGCAAATTGTGTGACAGTCACATGCATAAATGCAAATGTGAAGACTCTTGCGCAATTAGTAATGCAGACATAACTGGCTTGATTTGTTCTTTAACCCGCACAAAATGCATTTGCATTCTTCAGGGAGTATGTGGGGCAAATATCAAAATCTGAGGTCCAAAGCTATACTCATATAATCAGGTTTCTTAGTATACATTCATGGCCAAAATTGTTGATGCACATGTTTTGCTATACAAATGTTCATTTCATTTGTGTGTACTGGAAAAACAAAAACTGGAAACAAAGCTAATTTTACCAAATCTCACATGAAGCTCCGAAAATGGGCCAAACAAAATTGTTTGGCACCCTTAACTTGATATGTGTTTGCACACTCTTCGGAAAAAATAACTGAAATCAGTCACTTCCTAAAACCATAAGTACGCTTCTTGAATATTTATCTTACACCTCTCAACCAGAATTTTGGACCACTCTTCCTTTGCAAACTGCAAACTACTCTTCACAGCTGTTCAATGGGATTTAGATCTCGACTCATTGCTGACTTCAGAACTCTCCACCCATTTCTGGGTGCCTTTTGAAGTATATTTTTGGGTTATTGTCCTGCTGGAAGACCCATGATCTTGGACCCAAACCAAGCTTTCTGACACTGGGCCCTACATTGTAATCCAAAATCGTTTGTTAATCCTCAGATTTCATGATGCCTTGCGCACAGTCAAGGCACCAAGTGCTAGAGGCAGTAAAACAACCCCAAAAGATCCTTGAAACTCCACCATATTTGACTGCGGGTACTGTGTTCTTTTCTTTGTAGGCTTCATTCTGTTTTTGGTTAACAGTAGAATGATTTGGTTTACCAAAAAGCTCTATCTTGGACAGACTGTCCTACCTGTCCACAATATGTTTTCCTAGAAGGATTTTGGCTTACCATTTTTTCCGCACTATAAGGCGCACTTAAAAGCCTTTAATTTTCTCAAAAAACGACAGTGCGCCTTATAATACGGAGCGCCCTATGTATGGATCGATTGGTTACTGTGTTTTCCGGACTAGCCCCTACTTTTTCCCCACATTTTGAACTATGCAGGTAAATACAGAGTTGCGGCTTTTCTATAAATTTTTCTTCAGTCCTCAGGAAGATGAATAAGTGACTTGTGGCTTCAGCACAAGGGAGAATGAACCGACTTTAACAGTTGCGCATTACATTTACATTTATTAATTTAGCAGACGCTTGTATCCAAAGCGCCTTACAAGAGACAGTATTACAAAAGAGCATCGGTCACTGATCATAGCAGGGTTACACTTACAGTCCCCAAGCATAGTGGGTTTACAGATTATGAAACATATATCGTGAGAAACCAATAAGAGAAAGAAAAAGTGACAGTGGTTTTGTGTTCAGTGGTTTCAGTACGCAGAAGGAAGGAAAATAAAGCAACTTGGCTTTAGTGCACAGCAGGAAGATGAATAAAACCATCGAAAAACTTTTCTGATTTGTTCGATCAGCACTGCCGCGTTAAAGGCACTGTTCAGAAACAATCATTTCAGGTATACGAATAAGCACTTATAGTACAAAATCTTTCAATGTAAATATCTTATCTCTCAATCTGGATATCTGCGGCTTATAGTCCAGTGCGGCTTATATGTGACAAAATATATATTTTCAATTTTAGGTGGTGCGGCTTATATTTAGGTGCGCTCTATAGTCCGGAAAATACGGTACTCATATTTTGAACTGTAGTCTTACTTAATTACGTGTCTGTGTCAGCAGTGGGGTCTGCATTTGATTCAAATTTTCGACAGCGTTCACGCTTACACTGATGCACCTTGAGCTTGCAGGACAGCTTGAATATCTTTGGAACTTGTTTGGGGCTGCTTGTCCACCATCCGGACTATCCTGTGTTGCAAACTTCCATACATTTTTCTCTTCCGTCCACGTCCAGGGAGATTGGCTAAAGTGTCATGGGTTGCAAACTTCTTGATCACGTTGCGCACTGTGGACAAAAGAGAAAAATATATCTCTAGAGATGGACTTGCTACCTTGAGATTGTTGATGTTTTTCCACAATTTTGGTTCTCAAGTCCTCTTCTACTTTTTCTATTAACTCAATTTATCTCCTCATTATTTTCTTTCAGGTTTGATTTGATATTGCCCACACCTATTATTTGCCCCAGTTGACTTTAAACGAGCATTACAAGTTGAAAGCAAAGTTATATATCTTCAATTTTGAAAGGATGACAACAATTTTTGGGAGTTTTGTGTGAGATTTGGTCAAATCTTTGATAAAAAGCTTGTTTTCTTTTTTATTGTTGTTGTGTTATTCCAGTACATGCAAAAAAATAAACTTGTGTATAGCAAAATGTGTAATTACAATACCTTTCTGGAAAAATATCAAGGGTGCCATCAATTTTGGCCATCACTGTAATCCATGTGATCGTGTACTTTTACCATATCAATTTACTTTTTGCATACTACTGAGCCAAATATTTATATCCCATATAAACTGTGTTTTAAAAATTCTACAAACAAATGTACCTTATGAGACCTGAGATATCTTGGCGCATACTGACTGTTTCAGATCCTCAAGCTGCCTGTAGTTGTAGCTATTCATGGACAGCAATGCTGAAGACACTTAGAGGCACAAAAAAGTGGATGTCCTTGTTAAAAGTCACATGGCTACTTTTTGTAGGCTTTAGTGTCCCCTAATACTGTATCTAAGAAATTTGTTACATTCCGACATTCAGCCTTGGTTCAGAATTACAGCCACAATGAGCCAGTCCCACTTAGCTTTCTTGGACATGCTATTTCTGTAGCTTTAAATGCTAATGAGGGATGCCATTGGTGAGGGTCAAGGATGGGCTCTGCATTAGCCCATTTGATTATCAGAGACCAAAATATGTTTTATTTTGACAAATTACCGTATTGTCTCTTTCTCCAAGGTCATTTTCCCTTGACCAAAAAACCTCTGCAAAAAGACGTTTAACAATTTTGGCCAAGACTGTATCGGCCTGAGAGTTTTTGCAGGATGGCTGACTTTGTATTATCTAGGAGGGTCTTGGCGCAGCGCGTGATAGGAGCAAAGCATGATTTAGTGTGTGCTCAAGTTACTTAATATGAGGTGACAACCTGCGTCACTCCCTGCCACATCCATGTTGTGTTTATTGTTGATAATGACAGCAATGCAATGATCCGGCCTTTATAGGGGCTTTTAAAACTTTGGGTATATTTATACTATTATATGACCCAGAAAAGGGCAAGTCTCAAGCATAAAACTTTTATTTCCCAGTCTGGTTATCAGATGTGCCATGATTATTACATTTACATTACACAGCTCTGAACAGCCCTTGAAATCCACCTGTCATTTATTGCCACACTCTTTTTAGATCATCTGTCACATTTGCTTTAGCTTTGCTGTATAAGGAGTGGCAGGAGGAAGACAAGGCTTCGGTCCAACAGAAAATGCCTCTTAGAGACCGGTTTATTAGACAAACTTGTCATTGCTCTGCCAGGAGATAAGGAGCAGCCAGTCATGGTGCCTGGATTGGGTCTCTCCGGTGGAGTTTGTAGAACAAAAACCAAAGTCTGTGTTGGCATGTCCCTCAGCTTAACATTCCCCCTAGCCAGCTCCCTCATAGGAGGTCTGATTAGTGGTGATTGGGGTCAGGTATGTCTGGGTCCTTCTGCCTGTTGGGTTCTGTGTGTCGTTGTGCTCTTTAAAGGCACTGAGGCCACCACAAAGGCTGCAGGCTCAGTTACAGCAACAAACAATTGTAAATATGTTGGATTTGTTTTATGTTCTATAAAAATTCAAAATTTTACAAAATTTCTTTCATGCATTTTTGGGGAAAAAATTTATCTCTAAAAAGTCACTCTGATGCATCAGTCGCTCAGTTTCAGCAACAGTAATGGTGAATTTGAATATGGCATATGATGAATCTAAATGTCACCTTTCAATAGAGCCCTACTTTGTGACTGTACATGAAATAGGTCAAAAGTTGTAGCCTTTTTATGCTGAAAATATGGCATGGTTACCAAAGTGTCCATTTGGAGTCTAAATGGCACACAAGCAAAACGTCTGGACATACCCTTAGAAAAACATGTGTATGACATTCATTTTTTTCTTAGTATTTCATTCTACTTTTGATATGTACCAGGTAAGGCTTCATGCCACTGTCCAATTGTGTTTTCCAGCTAATAAATACCACTTGTAGGCCTTTTCAGGCCTGTGTTTTCCCCAAAAAATCTAGACGGAAATGATATATTTCCACTTGCTTGTGTTACAGCTTCTATTACTCACAACCAGTAGGAATTACAAGGGTCCTGACAACAGGAGATACAACTTCAGACTTTCACCTTTCAAAAGAAACCAACCTCATGCATGTAGTCCAAATGGTTCAAGAACAGCTGTCAGTTTACTTTGGGTGGGTTTTCTAGGTGTTTTTTGAACAATTTAAGTGTTTTTTTTTCTAACAGGTTAAGGCACTCAAGCAGCAGTGCATATAAAACAGGCACGATTCTGGAAATCATTGCATTGGCTCAGAAACACATCAGAATCGGAATCAGAATGTGGGTCTATTCGCTATGCTAGATTAACAAACATAGAATTCACTTTGGCAGGAATGAGCAAACATAGAACATATATGTGGCATACTAATAAAATACAAATAAAAATGAATACAATGTAAAATACACTACATATATGGATACAAATAATACAAGTGATGCAATAGTACAAATGATACATGTAACGTGGAAGTACAAATTACATAGGTACAGAGTGGAATGGGTATATATAGTACATGGGGGGGAGGGAGGGGGGGTATATACACAGTAATGTAAACAGTGGTACAGAATTCACAGTAGTACGTTTTTAAAGTGTTGTTTGCTAAAGTGGCAGAGTGCAGTGGGATTCTGGAGGGGGGATATGGGGTGTTGGTGGATGTCTCAAACTGAGTCCTTGGCCCTGTTGAAGAGGGCAATAGCAGAGGGGTAGAAGCTATTCTTGTGGCGAGAGGTTTTGGTCCTGGGGGGTATTGCACAAAACCAAGATAAGGGATTAAGCCGGGATATGTTGGTTATCCTGGCTGAATTTAGACTCAGGTCGGTTGCATGAAAGCAGATAACATTTAGCCTGGCCAAGTTACCATGGTGATTTATTCTCTGCAGCTAGCCTGCTCCGGACCAGGCTAACAGCCAGGCTAAGATTAATTCTAGTGATTCACCTGTATTTCCACCGTCAATCCTGTGAGGAATTCACATGTTTTACAGCATGTCCATGATATTTTTAAATATGTTGCATCATTTTTATTTATAATCCATAAAAAAATGTACATATATAGTATATTGTCATTTCTCATTTCATTTAAATCTACAACAGTTTTTTTTATATTGATTTAAGTGGTATTATTATTACTCTGGCCAAGTGTTATATTGATATGCTGATGAAGACTGCATGTCAAACTGCCGTCGAGGTTTCATAAAGATGTGTTTTATTGCAGTACAGTGAACCATCGCTATATCACGTTTTCAATACAGTGAACCCTCGCGATATCATGGTTCAGTACAGTGAATCCTCGCGATATCTTTTCATTTTTTTCGCTACTTCACGGATTTGCCTCGTGCATTGTGTTCTGCATTCTGATTGGATAAACAGTCTCTCCGCGTCTTCTTTACCTGTGCATCAATAAAGTTGCGGTTTACTGGAATATGTACTGTGTCTGTACACCTATGTAACATTCGCAGAAAAAGTTAAATTTATGGACATGCTTAATTGTAGCCCAATTATGACAGCTCCAGAGGTTTGTACAATTTTTGAATACTAACGCATTAAGCCGGTCCGCTATTGTCTGCCAGGCTTATTCTCTTTCTTTGATTATGGCTTGAGTATTGCCCTTTTTTAATAATATCCTTCTCCTCCTCATAAAACTCCATCAGGAGCTGTTGTTCTGTGGCCGTGAAATATGTTGCGTAACTCTTGTCCATGTTCTGATCGGTGATTCTGTGAGCGATCGCGAGGTCTATTTAAGAAAGCCATGAACACGCATTTATCCTGACTACCTACATCTGGCTTGACATAGCCGCGCCTTTTCATCCTGGCTTGGCAAACGTGCAACCAATTAAACCAGGATACGACGGCCAGACTAGGTCAAGCCGCGCTTGCTCAGTTATCCTGGATTTCTTTATTCTACTTTTGTGCAATACCCCCCTGATGGACCGCAGCCTCCTGCCAGAAGGGAGCAGCTGAAGCACAGAATGTCCAGGGTGGGAGGAGTCGGCCGCAATCTTCCTCACCCGTTTTAGAGACCTTGCCGTGTGCAAGTCCATTCGACAACTCATTGTAAAGTTTGCTTTGCCATCCAAAAATACAGGTGAAGGGCCAATCCCAACTCTCTGTTTTACCCATACCCTTGTGTAATTACACACCCCCTATCCTTGGATTAGATAGAATCTTTGATGTGGTCACACCAAGTAAGCAAGGCTAGTTGGATAGTAAAAAATAACCTGTCAACATTCTACTTTCCGTACACTCATGAGATGTGATACATTTTATTTGTCATTATACAGGTACAAGTACAGGTACAACAAAATTGTAATGTAGGCTATTGCCCAACTCGTATAGTTTTTTAAGATAATATGTACGTTGTGATGTGTACATATGAGTTTGTGCATGTCAGTTTAGGCAGCGTTTTAAACTCTTAGGTTTAAAACAAGTCCTGAGTGGAAGCTTTAAAAAATGGATCTCTGCACGATGGCTCTGAACAGAGCACAGGTTATAGAACACACTCAAAAGTTTTAACTTTCAAAAGGGCTGCATGCATCTTGACCCCGTCACACCAAGATTTCTGAAAGTAGGTACGCATGAAGTTTGCTCATGGGGAAAAAAAAGCCTCAAGAACTCTAATTATGGAAGCATGGATATTTATTTATTAACTTTAGATCAGCCATGGCTCCATTTGTATTGAAATACATGTGTGTCATGTCAAATAGGGGGGTCAGATGGCTCAATGGTTAATGCGTTGGCCTCATGATCGGAAGGTTGTGAGATCGAGCCCCCGCTGTGGCTATATGACTTTGTGTCCTTGGGCAAGGCACTTCACCCTACTTGCCTCAGGGAAAAAGTCCCTGCACTTACTGTAAGTCGCTTTGGATAAAAGCGTCTGCTAAACGAATACATGTAACTTGTTAATGGTTTTCAATGCCTAGGAGGAACCTGCCATTGCTGCCTGCAGCTATATTTTATTTAATTATCTTCGCTGGGATCATATCACTCCTGGTCGACAAAATGTCCTAGATGATTGATCAAACTTTAAATATAAATATGTTTCTCTTTCTTTCAGGCCTCATCTTCCGTTACCCACAAGAAGATTATGAATCCTTCCCTCTCTCAGAGTCTGTGCCTTTGTTTTGCTTGCCAATGGGAGCAAATATTGAATGTTGGGCACCAAATACTCGATACCCTCTGCCTGTTTTCTCTACCTTTGTCCTAACCATATCTTCTGGAGAAAAGGTAAGCAAAATATTGTTTTCAATGAAAAGGTCTGCGACAAAGAAGACATAGGCTTACCGATTTAAAAATATATAATTAAATAATTTTTATTTGATTTAGAGACAGCAAAATGGGTGGTTGGCTAGTCGTGATGTTAAATAGTGTCTAATTAAATCTACTGTTTGGAGATAATGTAAACTTTGATATTATTATTTCACATCCATTTGCTGGTCGTTCACAGAAGCTGCAGTTGGCCACTGTAGCTATCTCTAGATGGAATCCCATGGAGCTGCTACTAGTACAGTACCATCTGCTAACTGGAAAATGCTCCCCAAAACGTAAATAAGCTTGCCCATTCCAAAAAGGTGCACTGGCAGTGCTCATTGTCCGTATCAATGCAAAGTGCGATCTCATTTAGGTGACTGCACGAAGAACCTGACCCCAATAAATTGTCCTATGCGCTAGCAATCTACAGTAGTAAAGCTACCTCTTGTAGCAGATTAAGACATGTTTGTTATACCTTGCCAGAAATAGCCTACATTTACAGGTATGTAGAGAAAAGTGGGCTTTTATCTAAGGTAGTGATGCTGAAGTCTCACTGACATCGTTGTGCGGCTGACTAGAATTAGATTAGATAAACCTTTATTTGTCCATGCAGGGGGTGGAAATTGCAGTTCACAACAGCAGCAGGGTAAAGTACAGCACACAGAGTTGCAGGGTAATATAACAATAATGACAATAACAATAGCAATAGGGGGGCACGATAAAGTCCAATATAGAAAATAAGAAAATAAGTAAGTTAAGTAGTCCAGTATAAAAAATAAGCAAGTTAAGTAGACATATAGACAGTTATTGCACTTCAGGAGAGTTACAGAATTACAGTATTTGCAAAAAATAAAAAAAAATAAGTTAGATAGACATATAGACAGTTATTGCACTTGAGGAGAATTACAGAATGACAGTATTGCAAAAAAAAAGTAAGTTAAGTAGACATATAGACAGTTATGGAGAATTACAGCATTACAGTATTGCCAAAAAAAAGTAAGTAGACATATAGACAGTTATGGAGAATTACAGCATTACAGTATTGCAGAAAAAGTAAGAAAGTTAAGTAGAAATATTGCACTTAATACAGAATATGAATATAACACGAGTATTGCACATGAGTAAGGTAATGTCAGATATGCATCATTGCTAAGGTGCACTGACGTAGTGAAGTTACGCTAGCAGTGAGTTCCCAGATGCATAAAAGGCAGAAAAACATTAGCCACTCTTAAACTGTGCGACTGAGCGTAAATAAAAATACAAGCAAGAAAGCAAGTTCCGCGGCAACCACAACCTCACTCTTGGTCCAACCCAAAACACACAACATAAGTAATGAGTAACTGCTAACTGTAGTGTCCCCTAGCTAACAGGCATGGGAAGGCAAACATATAACAGAGCTAACAGCTCTCAGTCTGTAAAAGTTTTTTGACTTCTGGTATACAACATATGTAGGCCCAATCCCAACACTCAATACCTCTTATCCTTAATCTTACCACTTAGATCTAGCCCTTCCCCTTAAAAACCAAGTGTAAGGGCTGAGGACTGAAACTTGAGAGGAAGAATTAGGACAGCACGTGGTTACGTGTTTATAAGTAATCGCTAGCCAGCTGCTTCGTCACCAGAAGTGACAAGTGTCAATCATAACAAACTCCCAAACTACCACATTTGCAAGTGTGTTTCTGTCGATTGCGTGGTTATTCATGCATAGGTCCATTCAAGGCTAGTTGGAGAAAAGTAAGACTGTCAAATCAGCAATGTAACTAGCGATTTTTACAACGATTAGACTAAGAACAGGGTTGCATATGTACAGGACAGTGTAGAGCAAATCAAAGCGAGGTTTTTGTCATTTTTAAATCAATTATTTAAGACAAAAATACACCTTTTTTTGTCTCCAGATGATCTCTCCGTCATTGTTGCCAGTTTCGCAGTGTATTTTGGGTTCCCCTTCGTTTTTTAAGATTGCTCGTGAAGACCCTTAGTTTTAAGGGCTAGGTTGCCCTTGCCTTTAGCCCTTCCCCTCAACCAAGATGGGTATTGGGGCGGCACGCGTAAAGGTAAGGGTTAAAACAGAATTATGATTCACCCGTAGTCTATAGAGCATTTTTATTATAATGTTTGTGCATGGGCTAGCAAAACTAGTAAAATGGCGCTAGTTACACTACTAGTCACCCTGAGAGCATGTATCCTACTCTCAATTCTGTGTAACACAAAGAGAGTGGGCAAACGCACAGCTGCTGGGCCAATGACAAACTTCAGAAGTCCAGGAGACCCTAACCGCCACTGCACTGCTTCCGTGATGCAGCCCAAGGCAGTGGCAGTCCTGTAGTTGGCTGGATAGTGACGTAAGGGGAGTGCTTTATAGTTCGGCGGGTGTTACCGAGATACTTCGCTCACAACCAAAACCTTAAGTTGTTGAGTGTCAACATAGCGAGATGCAGACGTGTCTGATTCACTTTTGAGACGGTGCATCTTCAAATACCAATGTGGCTGACTCAAGAATCATACCAGCAACGTCAAATAGATGTGTGCCATAATTTATAAATGTGGATGCTGGCAACTTTGGTGTCAAATCAACACTGTTAAGTTGTTGTACCAGCGTTTTACCAATACCTGGTATGCACTGTTTCAGGGGAACTGTCTCAGACAGAAAGGAGTCCTGCCACATGCCTTTTAGCTGAGCCAGACTCAATAAACTTTAATTGAAGTACACACACGGTATTTTTTTATTTACACTGTTGTCAGTTCTGTACGCATGTTGATTAATATATATCTGTTTAGTTTTTCACTTTGGAGGTTTTTGGTTAAGTGTAATGACAATAAAGAACTTACGGTATCTAGTATCGAGTTCGAGTCGCACCAGCCAAAAAATGCATAATAAAGAAACATACGAGTTTTTATTAGGATATAGTCCTGTTTTTTGGGGGAAATTTATTTTATAAAATTTGAGACCAAGAACAGACATTTCATCTTGAAAGGCAAGTTATAGTAATAACAATAGAATGGAGAACAACATGTTGAATAGGTATTTTAATGTAACATATTAACCTATAGATGCGTGAGTTCTAAATATTCCTGACAGTCTCCATTGTGTAAGTTATTTTTCAAAAACGATAGCTAGCTAGTTTTAGTAATTTTTTGTGACTAAACGACTTAGGATAATACTCCTAGCACAATTATTAACCTTGCTAGTGTTACTTGTTAGCCTCCTCATTAGTACATTTTAAAGCCTTTCTAAAATGTTTGTCTGTTGGAAAATATTCCATTGGGATATTCAAAATCACGTATGTGCAACACTACTCTTAAACAGTTATTCAGATAACTTTACCATAAACAACATAACTTAACAAGTTTACCAAACGCTCAATCACACTCCGAATCACTAAATCCATTGAACTCTTCATCCTCTCTGTCGTTTTCTCAATGTCGATGAAAATAACGAACATGTGAAATTATATATTTAAATTAAGTTGCACCTGAGTATATGTCGCAGGACTAGCCAAACCATGAAAAAAACTGTGACAAATGTGAAAAATATCTTAAATGTTGTTTTGATTCGATTTAAGGATCATGTTTCTGTTAACGGTGTTTCTGTTAAATTAAAAAATGTAAATGCAACACAGAGGCCTTTACTTGTTTTTAGGTGTATGGTGCAGCCATCCAATTCTACGAACCCTACCCAGTAGAATTACTCAGTGAGAAACAGAAGGTGCAATTGGGCCTGCTCACCACTGTGGAGAAGAAGATGATCCCCAACCGACCTGTTAACACCAACAAGTGCATCTGTCTGCTATCACGCTGGCCATTTTTTGAGTCCTTCCGGAAGTTTCTCATGTTCCTTTACAAATTGTCAGTTTCAGGCCCACATCCATTGCCCATTGAAAAGTAAGAGCCTTACTAAACTGTTTTGGGCAATGGTGATAGGTTAGTTTTCTTGGTAGTTGACAGTTATTATAAAAGATCAAAAGTTGTTTGTCAAACAAAGAGCAATATCACTGTTTTTTGTCTTTTAGTCACCAAACATGTGGCTTTAATTGCATATAGCATATAAAGATGGGTGCTTACTGTACTGTATGTAATGTATGAGTTGATCAAATCTGTACCATTGCTGCTGTTCACCAATAATGTTAAATATAATAATGAATTCATCAATAATGTCAGTTGGACTGGCTCAGTACAGGAAACATAATATTTGTTCACCAATCAACTGTAATTGTTTCTTTTGACTGCTAAACATAGCATAGAAGATATGAAACATTTGTTTACAAAGAATGGTTATTTCTAACATCTATACTGAGTGTAGGCTACAGTCACTTGAAAAATGAACAAATGACCCACACCTGAAGAACCAGTCTGATGGTGTATGAATAATTTGATCTCTTCTGCGCGTATGCAACTCTCACTACAAATGTTATTTTTAGATTTTCTTAACTGCTTCCCCTACTCTGATTGCATGGACATTTACAGGTCGAAATACGTTTTGTGTGTTTATCTCAACAGACACATCTCACACTTCATGCACAGTGTGCCCTTCCCTTCCCCTCAGAGGCCCAGAATCCTGGTCCAGGTGAAAATTCTGCACTTTTTACACGTTTGTATTCATACGTGTTTAAATTTTTTTTAATGACATTTGAATCTTGACTCCTCTTTCAGCTGTCTGCACACGATACCTTGATTTTGTCTCAGCCTGTGTGTACACCATTACCTCTCAGGTAAGAATATTAGGTATCCTCCTTATATTTTAGCTACAATACCACACCACAATACCACATCATTTAAAGTCATTCCTCACAATTCATTGTTGATAAAAAGATCAGCTGTGGCTCAGATGTGGCTCGGTTCATCCACTAACCGCAGGGCATGGGGTCTGATACCTAGTTTATCCTGTCAATGTATTGAAGTATCCTTGACCAATACACTGATTTACAAGTTACTTCTGGTAGGCCTTTGTGCATGAATGAGAGACAAAAAAATGTCAGCACTTTAAGTACTATGATGGTAGAAAAGCAATGTATACATATTGTCCATTTATAACTAATCACATGCGATGCCTTAAACTGAAGAATGCTCTAATGATGACGCCTAATAAAATAAAACAAAACAAATATAGCTGCAAGCAGTGATGCAGATTTTTCCTCAAAATGGCAAAAATACTCAAAAGATGTACATTGTAGAAGGTCATGATTCGGACAACGAGAGGAAATGTCATTAATGCTTGGAAACCATGGACATTCAAACTCAAGAGCATGTGGTTGCAAGTCAGCCTCTCTATCCTAGCTACATGTCAAATGTTGAGTTTATACAATAGAAAAAGGCAGAGTAATAGCTTTAGTCAGCTTTGGGACAAAGTTTGAGCAGCCAAATTTGTTGGCAGACAATCTGAATTGTGACTGGTGCAAAGGCTGTGGCTGGATTTGAACCTATGATCTTGCGTACACCGTCTTAATCCATTGAGTTGTTCTCAGTGTTGGGTGATCTAGCGGTCAGTTACTGTATATATGTTTGTTTGTTTTTTTGCCGTTTATCCTGAGAGGCACAGTTAGATTTGGCCAATCTTTAATACCTCTAATTCAGTCATCTTTTGACTTCAACACAATTTGAAGTAGGAATTGGAAAAGGAGGACTTTGATTGTGAAGGAGGAATTTGGTTTGTGGAGAGTGTCAATGAAGTTTCCGGAGATTTTCAATAAAGGTCAATCAATAAAGTTTGGCTGCCCAAATCCAGGAGTCAGAGAGCCCTGTATTCTGTCTGTCTCCTATTATAATAAATGATAAGCCTTCAAGAATGATCAGTTATTCTATTGTGAATCCAGTGATCATAACAGCTTCTGCAAACAAAATCAAATGCAATATTAAATGAAATCTTAGCAAGGTGCTACCATATCTTATTTAGGCTATGTAATATTTGTCTGAATAACTACAGTAAATAACTTGTGCAAGGGAACGCTTGTGACATCTACTAATAAAGGCTATTTGCAGCCTTGGAGAAATGGCCGAAAAGCCTTAAATTAGCTTTCCCGAATATGATTCCACAAATGTTAAATGCTGGGGGATAAAACGCACATATATAGGAAATGTCAACTAAAGAACCGTTCTTGAATTTGATAGAGTGCAAAGATAATTAATTAAAAAAGTATCTTGACCTATGTTCCACACTTATACAGTTAAGAACCTACACAATGCTCTATATAAATTTTTCTGGACTAGTAATTAAAAAATATGACACATATTCTGAGATTTAAGGTAGGGTACAAACATATATCAAAAGCACTAAAATGGTAAATTGTCTAGGTCCTAACTTGCCTTCCTCAATAGCTTCCAGTTCAGCATTACCACACAGGAGAATTTTTAAGAAATCCTTAATTTGTTTTATCTTCTAGTTTTAGGACCTCTTCATTTAATAATTTATTTACAGATCATTCTAATTTGTCAGTTTAATCTTCTAAACACATTGTTTAGTTAAACACCATTCTTCCACAGTGGATTATTTATTGTTGTTATCTGGACATGTATTCAAATGGAAATGAACATTGTTATGTAGTTGTGGCATTCCTGTGCCTCTACCCATTGGGTAATGCCATATGTATTTAAACAACTGTGTTCTATTTCTTAGTGGTGCAGATTACAGCACTCTGCTGATGAATTTGGGGTCTGAAAACTGTGCCACACTGCTGAACTTTGTATTGCTGGAGAGTAAAATCCTGCTGCACTCATTACGGCCTGCTGTGCTTACTGGGGTGGCTGAGGCTGTAGTGGCGGTGAGTACATTAGTTTTATTTTACTTAAGTTTTATTTAATTTACCATCATTGTGGTGTGATGCGTGTGGTAGAAGCAGCAGTACTGATGGCCTGTACTTATTAGATTAAGAATGAAACAACAGCAGGGGCCGGTTCTTCATACGTCGCTAACTCAGTTAGCCGGATTTGATTGTTGACGATTTGGCATGATCTTGGATCGTTCTTCGAATCTCATCCTAGACTTGTTGTCATAGCAACAGGTCCGTAAGATCAACATGCTCGAGAGCAGGCTTATTTACATTTACATTTATTCATTTAGCAGATGCTTTTTTTTCAAAGCGACTTACAAGAGAGAGCTTTTACAAAGAGCATCAGTCATTGAGCATAGCAACGTGATAGACCCCGAACACAGTCGGTTTTTTAGATTGTGAATCATACATCATGAGAACCAATAAGTGCCAAGGGAAGAACTATAAATGCATAACACAACAATTGTGAACATAAAGCAAGAGATACAACAAACAACACTGGAAAGTCACCATATGGGGACCAACAGATTGTTCTAAAGCACATTAGATTATGTGAAGTGCCATAGTATTCCTAAGTGCCATTAAATTCTTTAAATAGGTGAGTTTTAAGCCTTCTCTTGAAGGTGAGAAGGCAGTCTGTGCTTCTGATGGAGGTGGGGAGTTCATTCCACCATTGGGGAGCCAGGCAGTGGAAGAGTTTGTGTTGCGCTCGGGTGCTCTTGAGGGGAGGTACCACTAGACGGTTGTCAGCAGATGACCGTAGGTGATGGGTGGGGGTATGGGGCTGGAGGAGAGAGTTGATATAGGTCGGGGCAGTCCCGTTTACAGCCCGGAAGGTCAGCACCAGGGTCTTGAATCTGATGCGGGCCAAGACGGGAAGCCAGTGGAGGGCGATGAGGAGTGGGGTGACATGACAGCGTCTGGGTAGGTTGAAAACCAGACGAGCGGCTGCATTCTGTATCCTCTGAAGGGGACGGATTGCATTTGCAGGAAGGCCGGCTAGTAGCGAGTTGCAGTAATCCAACTTTGTGAGGACAAGGGCTTGGACTAGCAGTTGGGTGGAACATTGAGAGAGGTATTTTCTGATTTTCCTGATGTTGTAGAGGGTGAATCTACATGACCGAGAGACTGCGGCAATGTGAGCTGTGAGGGAGAGCTCGTTGTCCAAGGTGACCCCCAGGTTCCTGGCAGAGGATGAAGGGGTCACTGTTGCAGATCCCATAGTGATGGAGAGATCGTGGGTGATTGAGGGTTTGGCAGGGATGGTGAGGAGTTCTGTTTTGGTGAGGTTCGCCTGGAGGTGATGTCTGGTCATGTCAGAGATGTCAGAGAGGCAGGCCTCGATTCTGGTCGATATCCCTCGATCAGTTGGGGGAAAGGATAGATATAGCTGCGTGTCATCAGCGTAGCAGTGATAGGAGAAGCCATGGGAGGCGATGATTGGCCCGAGTGAGTTGGTGTATAGGGAGAATAGGAGCGGACCAAGGACGGACCCCTGTGGGACCCCAGTGGAGAGCAGGCAGGTACCAGATGTTTTTCCTCTCCAGGAGACTTGATATGATCTTCCTGTCAGGTAGGATGAGATCCATTTCAGCGCAGTGCCAGTGATGCCCATATCTTCGAGTGTGGTGAGCAGGATCTGGTGGTTGACTGTGTCGAAAGCTGCGGATTGGTCCAGCAGAATGACAACAGAAGACCTTGAGGCTGCTCTGGCAGACTGGAGGGCCGTGGTAACCGACAGGAGAGCAGTCTCAGTGGAGTGGCCGGTCTTGAAGCCTGACTGGTTAGGGTCCAGAAGGTTGTTCTGGGAAAGAAAGCTTGACAGTTGGTTAGCTACAGCACGCTCAATTGTTTATTTCATGTAAACAAGATTAGATTAAGGCTTTATAAGCGGAGGAGATAGGGAAGTCTGTCGTAGCCATACACAAGCAACCTCTTTCGGAAGGTGGGAGAATAATTCGCAAAGTGAATTAAGTGGCTTTTAAAAATAAAGACAGTATGAATTCAAGGCTATGGTTTTGTAGAATATTTTTGTATTTCACTTGTACTTGTTCCCTTGTTCTAGTGGGTCCAGTGGTGGCTCTGACATTAAAGAAAGTAAATATTAAAAATATTAAATTGGAAAAACACATACTGTAGAAAATGCTGGAAACATCTACTATGGACAGCGCTTACGCCTTTAATTTGTCTGCTACTTTTTGCCAGCCCACTCTCCTGGCATTTGCAAGTTCGGCATAACCTTCCATTAAAAGCTCTTGGGAGATTGGGAGAAAAAGTGGGCACGTTCCTTGGCCATGCTGAACAGCCAATAGCAGCGTTGCTGATCAATGTTTCTACTATCGATACATATCCCCTTTTAATCCAACACATGAACGAGCAATTATCTCAGATAACTAAATCCAGTGATACTAATCATACACAACGTGTGTTTGAAGAACCGAATTAGCCGGATCATGATTAGCAGGATGAAGTCATCTTGGATGTGTCATTTGATCTCGGATGTATTAAGCGACGTACAAAGAATGGGCCCCAGTTCTCACAGCAATCTGCCTTCACAATGCAATGGTGTCTTGTCTAAAGACAGGTTTAATGTTTGACAGGATGCAATGTTGACAGGAACCTTTCTTTATTAACCATAAAATACATATCTTTCCCGACATATTTTGTGGTTGGTTGTTTATCCTTTAGTACAATGATGATTCGTGGCATTTTTGACTGTAAAGCATTATTATTATAATTGTTTTTTACTATGCAAATTCTGCTAGACTATTCATTACTTTTTATGATTTATAGCTACTGTAGACAATTGTGTTACATCAACTTTTACCTTGTCTTTCTGCAGATGATTTTCCCTTTCCAGTGGCAGTGCCCATACATCCCCCTGTGCCCCCTCTCCTTGGTGGGTGTCCTGAATGCCCCCTGTCCATTCATTGTGGGGGTGGATTCCCGCTATTTTGACCTCTATGACCCCCCACCGGATGTGGTCTGTGTGGACTTGGACACCAACACTATTTACTTGTAAGATATGACAATATTTATGACTCTAACATCGCATACCTGTAAGTGTTACACAAAGTAGAAAGAATGGTACTAATACTACAGTATTTCTTCTATATTCAAGCTTTCTTTTGTTTTTTTCAAATTATCTCATTGTCTCATATTCACATTGCTGTTTGGACACTTTTTGTCCATATGTAAAGGAACATTTTATTGAATACATCTTTAACTCTTATCTATTTATTTATTAATTTATTTCAGGGGACAGTGCATATTAATCAACATTTACATGTAAATATGCCAGATTTAGCCACAAGGCTATGTTTCATCTGTAGTCCCTGGACAGATGTTAAAATGTCACCCTAAACATAATCAAATATAATAAAAGTACAGTAGTTATTACGAAATTAAACTTTCAAATGAAAAAAAAATATTAAAATGCATCACTCTAAAATCAATCAATCAGCAGACAATGTTTGTTAAAGACAAACATTGAACACTTGCACATAACAAAGAAAACAGCAAAGGCAAACAAGTAACAACAATCAACCCAAAACAAAAGACAAAAGTTTTCTCATCTATGATGTTTATGATGATACATAGTAGAGTGTATGATGCCAAAGTTCCTAATACTGCCAATATTTCCTAGTCTCAATCGTTACTTCATCAACGACTCCATCAACTTTATTATTTAAAAGTGGGCCTCTGCTTTCAAATGTTGAAGGCCTACATGCCCAAATTAGTATACAAAGCAAGCACTACCATCAGTGATGAGTTTAATTCAACATTGGGCAAAATTCTTCTGGTATACAAAAATTATTTACGAAAGTCAGATGTAGATTTGGTAAAGAAAAATCCATCCATCCATTTTCTTCTGCTCATCTGGGGCCGGGTCGCGGGGGCAACAGGGAGGCTTCATTTACATTTACATTTATTCATTTAGCAGACGCTTTTATCCAAAGCGACTTACAAGAGAGAGTTTTTACAAAGAGCATCAGTCATTGAGCATAGCAACGTGATAGACCCTGAACACAGTGGGTTTTTTAGATTGTGAATCATACATCATGAAAACCAATAAGTGCCAAGGGTAGAACTATAAAGGCTTCCTTCACTGCACACACGTCCTCCAGGTCCTCTGGGGGAATCCCGAGACGTTCCCTGGCCAGCAGAGAGAAATAGTCCCTCCAGCATGTCTTGGGTCTTCCCCAGGGAAGCGGATGCCGAAACGGATGCCTAAGCCACCTCAGCTTGCTCCTCGACGTGGAGGAGCAGCGGTTCTACTCCATGTGACCGATCTCCTCACCCAATCTCTAAGGGAGCACCCAGCCGCCCTGCAGAGGAAACTCATTTTGACCACTTGTATCCATGATCTTGTACTTTCGGTCATTACCCAAAGCTCATGACTATAGGTGAGAGTAGGAATGTAGATTGACAGGTAAATTGAGGGCTTTGCCTTGCGGCTCAGCTCTTTTTTTTACCAGGACGGTCTGATACAGAGACTGCATCACTGCAGATGCAGCACCGATCCACCTGTCAATCTCAAGTTCCATCCTTCCATCACTTGTGAACAGGACCCCGATATACTTGAACTCCTCCACTTGAGGCAAGGACTCCCCTTCCCACCCAGAGAGGGCAAGCCACCTTTTTCCTGTCGAGTACCATGGCCTCCGATTTGTAGGTGCTGATTCTCACCCCAGCCGCTTTACACTTGGCTGCAAACCGTTCCAGAGCATGCTGCAAACCCCGGTCCGGTAATATAAACACAGCATCTGCTCCGGTCATACAGGGAACCCCATACTTCCGAAGAACCCCCCACAGGACACCACGAGGGACACAGTCGAATGCCTTCTCCAGATCCACAAAGCACATGTGGACTGGTTGGGCAAACTCCTGTGAACCATCGAGCACCCAATAGAGGTTATAGAGCTGGTCCAGTGTTCCGCAACCAGGACGAAAACCACACTGCTCCTCCTGAACCTGAGGATTCAGTCCTACAACATCCAGAGACTTTAGATACTCAGGATGATCGCGTCCATCCCTGGAGCCTTACCACCAAGGAGCCCATCGACTACCTCAGTGAATTCAGCCCAGGTGATAGGTGAGTCCACCTCAGAGTCCCCAGCCTCTCCTTCCTCCTTGGAAGACGTGACGGAAGGATTGAGATGCTCAAAGTATTCCTTTCACCGTGCAATAACATCCCAAGTCTAAGACAACAGTTCCCCACCCGCACCGTACGGTGTGGTGAAGCAATGCTTCCTCCTCCTAAGGCGCCGAACGGTTTGCCAGAATTTCCTTGGGGCCGACCGACAGTCCTCCTTCACAGCGTCCCCGAACTCGTCCCAAACCCCAGTTTTTGCATATGTGACCACCTGCGCTGATCAGCCGATACCTTTCAACTGTTTCGGGAGACCCACAAGCTAAAAAGGAAGCTAGACGTTCCCAACAGACCTTCACGATACGCTTGGGCGCTTCCTCCCCCGCCAGCGGATCTGACTCACAACCAGGTGTTGATCGGTTGACAGCTCCGCCGGTCTCTTCACCCAAGTGTCCAAAACCATTGTATCCTTGTCTCATTGTTAGCAGTATTTGTATTGTTTTTATTCTTCTATATGTAGTTTGTTTTTCTCCTTCGTGATCTAGATTAAGATCTGAACCTAACAAGACCTCTGGCCTAGGGTGTCCTGGTGCCACGTGCACTGATGGACACCCTTATGCTTGAACATGGTGTTTGTTATGGACAAACTGTGACTGGCACAGAAGTCAAATAACTAAACACTGCTCGGGTCCCAATCGGGGTGGCCATTTTCCTAATCACCCTTCTCCAGGTGTCACTGTAATTTCCCTTGTGGCCGTTGAAGTCCCCCAGTAGAACAAAAGAGTCCCCAGCCGGTGCACTGTTCAGTACCTCTCCCAGGGACTCCAAGAAGGCCGGGTACTCTGCACTGCTGTTCGACCGGTAGGCCGCCACAACAGTTAGAGAACTGTCCCTGGCTTGAAGACGCAGGGACGCAACATTCTCACTCACTGGGGTAAACTCTAACATGTGGCGACTGAACTCTCACATGGGGCTTCAAGCAAACCCACGCCAGACCACCGCCTCTCCCTGTGGGCAGCGTCAGAGAAATGAAGAGTCCAGCCTCTCTCAAGGATAATGGTTCCAGAGCCCAAACTCTGCGTGGAGACGAGGCCAACTATATCTAGCCGCGCTAGAGACTACGTGCGCGGCCTTGGTTATCCAGGCACCTGCACTTGACCACCGCCCAAAGCACGCTGCACCGGCCCATTATGGTTCTTCCTACGGTTGTAGGGCCCGCAAGAAGATGGTCCCAGGTCGTCTTTTCGGGTTGAGCCCGGCCGGGTCCCATGGGCAAAGACCCAGCCACCAGGCGCTCGCCTGCGAGCTCCCACTCTGGGCCTGGCTCCAGTTAAGGCCACCACATTAAGGTGTCGGTTCAAGGAGGGGGGTTAAGAAAAATTGACTTAACATTTCTAATGGTGTGCCACGTGTAATTCTTGAATTACAAGTTGAACACTTTGCTTGGTGTGGTCAAACAAGGAAAAAACTTATAATAATAATAATGTAATAATAGGAAACATGGTCCTGCTTACAGTCCTGCTGCAACTTTTCTCAGATTTCTTTATTGCGTATTGCTAGACATAGTGTTGACATAGTGGCAACACTGCGAGAAGTGACCTAAAACTTCGCCATTTTAGTAGCCATAAATGGCAATTTAAGGTTTCAATTACTATAAATAAAATATTTTTCTTCCATCACTCTTGGTTTTATAGTCAATTTTTTTGGGGGTCACCTTGTATAAATAATGCAGTAGGCTAAATAAAAAGTGTTGATTTAGGATCTCAATATTCATTATTTCCAGCCGCATTATTGTTCCATTTTCCTACAGTTGTTTGAGCAACTGAAATGTAGTTGTGTTTACCATATTTGAATGTAAATTGTTGGGCAAACTCCCATGAACCCTCAAGCACCTGGTAGAGGGTGTAGAGCTGGTCCAGTGTTCCGCGGCCAGGACAAAAACCACACTGCTCCTCCTGAATCCGAGGTTCGACTATCGGCCGGATTGTCCTCTCCAGTACCCTGGCGTAGACCTTACCGGGGAGGCTGAGGAGTGTGATTCCTCTGTAATTGGAACACATCCTCCGGTCCCCCTTCTTAAATAGGGGAACCACCACCCCGGTCTGCCAATCCATAGGCACTGTTCCAGACCGCCACGCAATGCTGCAGAGGCGTGTCAACCAGGACAGTCCTACAACATCCAGAGACCTTAGGAACTCAGGACGGATCTCGTCCACCCCCGGAGCCTTACCACCAAGGAGCCCATCGACTACCTCAGTGAATTCAGCCCGGGTGATAGGCGGGTCCGCCCCGGAGTCCCCAGTCTCTGCTTCCTCCTCGGAAGACATGACGGCAGGATTGAGGAGATCCTCAAAGTATTCCTTCCACCGTCCGATGACATCCCCAGTCGAGGTCAACAGCTCCCCACCCGCACCGTAAACAGTGTTGGTGAAGCACTGCTTCCCCCTCCTGAGGCACCGAACGGTTTGCCAGA
The DNA here is from genome assembly GCA_030340665.1 of Neosalanx taihuensis. Taxonomy (NCBI): domain Eukaryota; kingdom Metazoa; phylum Chordata; class Actinopteri; order Osmeriformes; family Salangidae; genus Neosalanx; species Neosalanx taihuensis. The sequence goes on along the minus strand of CM059313.1, from coordinate 1,764,208 downwards.
ATTTCCTTGGGGCCGACCGATAGTCCTCCTCCATGGCCTCCCTGAACTCCTCCCAGACCCGAGTTTTTGCCTCTGTGACTACCCGAGCCGCGGCACGCTTGGCCTTCCGTTACCGGTCAACTGTTTTGGGAGTCCCACAAGCCAGAACGGCTCAATAGGACTCCTTCTTCAGTTTGACGGCATCCCTTACTTCCGGTGTCCACCACCGGGTTCTGGGTTTGCCGCCGCGACCAGCACCAGAAACCTTGCGACCACAACTCTGGACTGCCGCATTGACAATGGAGGTCGAGAACATGGTCCATTCAGCCTCAATGTCCCCAGCCCCCCCCCCCCGGGGATCTGTGAGAAGCTCTCCTGGAGGTGTGAGTTGAAGACCCCGCTGACAGAGGGGTCCGCCAGGCGTTCCCAGCAGACCCTCACGATACGTTTGGGCCTGCCAAGTCTGTCTAACTTCCTCCCCCGCCAGCGGATCTGACTCGCAACCAGGTGGTGATCGGTTGACAGCTCCACCCCTCTCTTCAGGTCAGAAGACACGACAACAAAGTCGATCATCGACCTCCGGCCTAGAGTGTCCTGGTGCCACGTGCACCCATGGACACTCTTGTGCTTGAACATGGTGTTAGTTATGGGAGTTGACCCAACCAGTCCACATGTGTTTTGTTGATCTGGAGAAGGCATTCGACGGAGGATCAGCACCTCCAAATCCGAGGCCATGGTACTCGACCGTAAAAAGGTGGCTTGCCCCCTCTGGGTGGGTGGGGAGCCTTTGCCTCAAGTGGAGGAGTTCAAGTATCCCGGGGTCTTGTTCACGAGTGACGGAAGTACCCCCGGGGAAGACCTAGGACACGCTGGAGGGACTATGTCTCTCGGCTGGCCTGGGAACGCCTCGGGATCCCCCCGGAGGAGCTGGAGGAGGTGTGTGCGGTGAGGGAAGTCTGGGCTTCCCTGCTCAGACAGCTGCCCCCGCGACCCGGTCCCGGATAAGCGGAAGAAAATGGATGGATGGAATGTAAATGTGACCATGCAAATTCAAACTATAAAATAATTGTTAATCAGACTTTAAAAGTTTAATGTAGGAGGGTGTAGGAATACCGTTTCCGTTAAATTATGTAGCAACCATGAAGAAAAAGTTGACATTGATACATATAGATACATATTTTATAAGTAAAAATATGCATCTAGCATGAAATGTATTTGATACATTATTCTTTCAATCAACTTTTTTGAACAATTTACAATTTACAATTGATATCTGTTTACTTATTTAACTTGATAGTAGCTAAATACATTGAAAGAAATTGACGTCACTGATATTTTCCTTGTATCATATTGTGTACAGTGTTTTGTAACAAATAGTGTGTCTGAAGTTCTTGACAAGAATACATTGAAATACAATTTACTTTTAGGTCACACTTTTTATATCTATTTGACATCCTCTGCATGGGCAAACAAGAAACCTGGAATGACAAACCAAAATACAGCTCCAAGCAGCGATGGTGGATTCCTCCTGGAACAATTTATGAAATTGATATGTAATTAAAAATGCAATCTGCAAATTTGGTATGAATACATCCAAGACTGTAGTGCCCCCTGTGCTGTAACGGACAACGGATTTTGAACATAAAAAATCCTATTGATAAGGGTTCCTCTGACGATAACTGCCAATCCTGGGGAAGATTGGACAAAAGTTGTAGGAGTCGTAGCTAAGAAAAATGTTTCCTAAATCTATATTGTATCGAAAAATCTAAGGGCTTGCCATTATGAGTTCTTGAGATTTTATTCTTAATTATGACAAATGAGAAATCTGTAATGAATTTCAGGACTCTACAACCAAAGGGATACAAATTGGTCTCACATGGACCAAATTGGGTGTGGTAGTTCATAATGTTGTGCTGTTACACCATGCCAAAAATGTCAAGTTTTTACTACTCTTTTGGTCTAAGGGCTGCCATTTACTTCCACTTTACAATAATAATTTAATTGTCTTGTAATGGAAAATGCACCCTGCAAGATTTGCTGAGATACAAGACAAGACTACCAGTGTCATGATCCATCCAGCAGCAGGGTGAAGGTGGGGGCTAACTCAGCCGACTGTGTCAACAGAGTCTTGTGCGTGCAAGTTTTTTTGTAGCTATTGGGTCTGGCATGACAGAGAGAGGATTTGCAAGATAGCCTTAGCCTTTAGCCAAGCAGTCACATTTCAAATATCACATCATTCAATCAAATAAATATCAAATATCAAATATCACATCATTAATCTACTTTTCATCTTACATTCAACTTTTTCTCAGATTTGTATACAACACATTGTCAAGAGTCTACATACGAACTTGATTGATTCAGACTATCATTTTTTGCTTGGCACTTGTATAAAGCATGAAATTAGCCTTATCGATAAATTCGATTTCCTTTATTTAAATCATAAAAAATATGCACTTAGCTATTGAATCGGGTTGTATATATTGTAGTGTGTTGTTGGTGGCATATCAAGTTTGGCGTTGATTTCTCAAAGATTTGTTGACTTTCATGGGAATCATAAGACAAACTTCCTGTTTAGTTGTGTTTTTGTCGTTTTTACATGGCTGTAGCGGACAAACGTTTTGGAATATCAAAAATCTTTTGAGAATCTTTGTGAGGCTTGGTCTTAAGATGTTGCCAACCAAACATGGGGAAGATTGGACAAACATTTTAGTAGGAGTAGCGAAAAAACACATTTCATAAATTCATATAGTACAGACAAATCTAAAGATTTGCCATTATGAGTTGTTGAGGCTTCTTTGTTTGTTGTGAGGAATGAGGCACATGGAATGAATTTCAGGATTCAAGGACGAAACACATACAAATGGCATCACTTTTAAAAAGGGCAAAATGGGGTGTGGCCTGTAGCGCCCCCTTGGCTGTAGCAGACAAAGAAATATGAAAATGAAAAATCCTATTGATACATTTTGTGAGGGTTCTTCTGACGATGATAACTGGCAATTATGGGGAAAATTGTAGGAGTAGCGAAAAAACATGCTTCGTGAATTTATGATTAAGACTTATGAAAAATGTACGGACTTGCCATTATGAGCTGTTGAGACTTTCTTGTTCATCGTGACAAATAAGGCATCTGTAATGAATTTCAGGATTCTAGGACAAAAGGGCTACAAATGGCATCATTTTTTCAAATGACACAAATGGTTGGTCAAATTGGGGCGTGGCCTGTAGCGCCCCCTTTGGTCTCAAGTGAACCAAAATGGGTGTGGTAGTTGATAATGTATTCTTTCACCATGCCTAAAATCACAACTTTTTATTTCTGTGATCCAAGGGCTGCCATTGACTTGACGGAGGAATCCTGATAATTTCACAGTTCTACCAATTAAATGAAAACTCCCAATGACATCCAGTCAAATTGGGCACAGGGAAAAACCAACACATGCCTACTCAGGCTGCATGTCAGAAGCCATTAATAACTGGTGGAGGCTTTGTTGAAAAATATATGTTATATGTAGAGAGCTATATATACGCATATATACTGTGGCGTACAGTGGGTACGAAAAGTATTCAGACCCCTTTACATTTTTCTCTCTGTTTCATTGCAGCCATTTGAGAAAACGAAACTGAAATATAGACATTTTTGCACATTTACTGAAAAAGAAAAACTGAAATATCACATGGTCATAAATATTCAGACCCTTTGCTCAGTTTTGAGTAGAAGCACCTTTTTGAGCTAGTACAGCCTTGAGTCTTCTTGGGAATGATACAAGTGTTTTACACCGGGCCTTGGGGATCCTCTGCCATTCTTCCTTGCAGATCCGCTCCTGTTCAGTCAGGTTGGATGGTGAACGTTGGTGGACAGCCATTTTCAGGTCTCTTCAGAGATGCTCAGTTGGTCAGGGCTCTGGCTGGGCCAGTCAAGAATGGTCACAGAGTTGTTCTGAGGCCACTCCTTTTTTAATTTTAGCTTTGTGCTTAGGGTAATTTTCTTGTTGGAAGGTGAACCTTCGGTTCAGTCTGAGGTCCTGAGCACTCTGGAAGGGGTTTTCTGATCTATGTACTTGGCCGTATTCACCTGTTGTCCTGTCTCTGCAGCTGAAAAACACATTCATAGCATGATGCTGCCACTACCATGTTTCACTGTTGGGATGGTATTAGGCAGGTGATGAGCAGTGCCTTGTTTTCTCCGCACATACCCCTTAGAATTAACAGCAAAAAATTCAAACTGTCTCATAAGACCAGAGAATCTTATTATACATTGTCTGGGAGGCCCTCGTGTTATTTGGCTAACTCTATGCAGGCTTTCATATATCTTGCACTGAGGAGAGGCTTCTGTCGGGCCTCTGTCATAAAGCTCCAACTTTATGGGCTGCAGTGATCGTTGACTTTGTGGAACTTTCTCCCATCTCCCTGCTGCTTCTCTGGAGCTCAGCCACAGTGATCTTTGGGTTCTTCCTTACCTCTCTCACCAAGACTGTTCTCCCACGACTGCTCAGTTTGGCTGGACGGCTAGGTCTTGGAAGAGTTCTGGGTCTAGCATGTTGCAGTGCTCAGTGACCGCTGATATTTTAATAATGCTACATTTAGCAGACGCTTTTATCTAAAGTGACTTACAATTCTAAGTATAGGGACAATTCCCCCGAGACAAGTAGGGTGACGTGCCTTGCCCAAGGACACAACATCACATAGCCACAGCCGGGGTTCGATCTCACAATCCGATCACAAGGCCAACGCCTTAACCCGTTGAGCCATCTGAATACCTTTTGTAATGCTTTTTGTTGTAAGTCGCTTTGGATAAAAGCGTCTTCTAAATGAATCAATGTAAATGTACTTAAGTTCTTCCATTTATGGATTATGGAGGCCACTGTGCTTTAAGGATCCTTAAGTGTTGCAGAAATTCTTTTGTAACCTTGGCCAGATCTGTGCCTTGCCACAATTTTGTCTCTGAGCTCCTTGGGCTGTTCCTTCGACCTCATAATTCTCATTTGCTCTGACATGCACTGTGAGCTATTAGATTAGATTAGATTAGATTCAACTTTATTGTCATTACACAGGTACAAGTCCCGGGCAACGAAATACAGTTAGCATCCAAACAGAAGTGCAAAACAGTTATTAACAACAGAATATAATAATATGGATATACTCAGAATATACATATTATGAACAGTATAGACAGAATATACAGGGTATGTACAGATTCAATCAGGGTATGTACAGATACAAATTAGACAAGCAGAAATTACCGGGTAGCATGTAATATACAGGTAGTGCAAATGATGCGATTGAACAAAAAGAACAGATGTGCAAAGTGAACAAATGTGAACAAAATGTGCAGGTGGTGCAGTAACAGATGTGCAGATGTGCAAAATGGACAGATAGTGCAAATAACAATTCACATATGCAAGTGGTGCAAATGTACAAACAGAATGTGCAAATATAGGAAGGGGGGGTTCTATGGGGGGGCGGGGGTTATATAGGGGGGCGGGGGTGTAGTGGAGTTCAGGAGTGACACAGTTCTGGGGAAGAAGCTGTTCCTCAGTCTGCTGGTTCTAGACCGGAGACTCCTGAGGCGCCTGCCGGAGGGCAGGGGGGCAAACAGTTTATGGGCGGGGTGTGAGGAATCTCTTCGGATGCTGTGAGCTCTACGTAGACAGTGCTTCCTCTGGATGTCCTCAATGGTCGGAAGAATAGTCCCAGTGATGCGTTGGGCAGTTTTCACCACCCGCTGCAGTGCCTTGCGCTCAGCGACTGTGCAGTTCCCGTACCACACTGTAACACAGTTTGTTAGGATGCACTCGATCGCGCAGCGGTAGAAGTTCACCATGACAGCTGAGGACAGGTGGTGTTTCCTCAGTGTTCTCAAGAAAAAGAGACGCTAGTGAGCCTTCTTGATCAGGCCGGAGGTGTTAGTAATCCAGGACAGGTCATCCGAGATGTGGATCTCTCTTCTTCTTCCTGAAGTCCACGATAAGCTCCTTGGTCTTTGTGGCGTTGAGGAGCAGGTTATTGTCACCACACCACATGGCCAGGTGCTGCACTTCCTCTCTGTAGGCTGTCTCATCGTTGTTGGTGATGAGGCCGATCACCGTGGTGTCGTCAGCAAACTTGATGATGGAGTTAGATCCATACATTGGCTTGCAGTCGTGGGTGAAGAGAGAGTAGAGGAACGGGCTGAGCACGCATCCCTGTGGTACACCTGTGTTTAGTGTGATGGTGGTGGAGCAGGAGTGGGCTGACCTAACATGCTGTGGTCGGTTGGTCAGAAAGTCCATAATCCAGTGGCAGAGGGAGGTGTTGATGCCCAGCACGGGCTGGAGTTCTTTGGCACCGGAACGATGGAGGTGGATTTGAAGCATGCCGGCACAGCTGCTTGAGCAAGGGACAGGTTGAAAATGTCCGTAAAAACTCCTGCAAGCTGCTCAGCGCATGCTCTGAGCACGCGACCAGGGATGCCGTCTGGGCCAGCAGCCTTGCGCGCGTTGATCCGGCTCAGTGCGGTGAGGACGTCTGTTGGGTTGAGTGTTAGGGGTTGGTGGTCTGTAGATGGCGTGATTGGGGTGGCAGTCTCTGTGTTGTTCCTGTCAAACCGAGCGTAGAAGTTGTTCAGCTCGTTCAGGAAGGAGACGTCTGTGGGTGGCGGGGTGGTGGTGTTCGACTTGAAGTCACTGATGATCCGGATGCCCTGCCACATGCGCCGGGGGTCGGAGTTGTCGAAGTGCTCCTCGATCCTCAGCTTGTAGCAGTGCTTGGCCTTTTTGATGCCCCTCTTCAAGTCAGCCCTAGATGCACTGTAGGCCTGTTCGTCACCTGATCTGAAAGCGGCCTTGCAAGCCTTCAGAAGGAGCCGAACCTCCTTGTTCATCCATGGCTTTTGATTAGGGTACGTGGTAATCCGTTTCTGTGTTGTGACGCTGTCAATGGTGTTGTTGATATAGTCCAGTACAGAGGAGGTGAAGGTGTCAATGTCCGTGTGAGAGCCACAGGTAGCCTGCGAAGCAAACAGACTCCAGTCCGTGTGTTGGAATCTGTCCTGGAGTACAGAATCAGCTCCTGCAGGCCACACCTTGATGGTCCTCGTTGATGGCTTCTCACGATGGATGAGTGCCTTGTAGTTTGGCATCAGGAACAAAGAAACATGGTCTGATTGTCCTAGGTGGGGGAGGGGGTTCGCGGTGTAGGCTCCGGCTATGTTGGTGTAAACATGATCCAGAGTTTTACTCCCCCTAGTACTGCAGTGGACATGTTGGTGGAATTTTGGGAGCACTGTCTTTAAGTTTGAGTGATTAAAATCCCCTGCAACTATAAAAACAGCCTCCGGGTGAGCAGTCTGTTGATCGCTAATGGCTGAGTACAGTTCTTTCATGGCCAGCTTGGCATTAGCATCTGGTGGAATGTAGGCAGCAGTAACAATGGTGGATGTGAACTCCCTGGGCAGATAGAACGGTCTCGGGTCAGCTAGAACGGTTATCTCGGGTCTGTTCATGAGCTATAAGGTCTTATAGAGACAGGTGTATGCTTTTCCTAATCAAGTCCAATCAGTTTAATTGAACACAGCTGGACTCCAATGAAGGAGTAGAACCATCTCAAGGAGGATAAGAAGAAATGGACAGCGTGTGAGTTAAATATGAGTGTCACAGCAAAGGGTCTGAATACTTATGACCGTGTGATATTTGTTTTTCAGTTTTTTTTCTGTCGAGTTGGGGTGCTGAGTGTACATTAATGAGAAATAAAATTAACTTTTTCGATTTTTGCAAATGGCTGCAATGAAACAGAGTGAAAAATGTAAAGGGTCTGAATACTTTTCGTACCCACTGTAAGACAACATTCATGTAAAACCTTCTGCGTGCCTAATACTTCTGCATAGTACTATATGTTTTGCCATGGTCAAAATAGTTTAAATGGGTCATGAACTGCTCCAGACAATGCTCTCTACTTCTCATGAAGGTTTTTAGAACAAGCAATCCTACAGCAGGTGTGAATAAAGTTTCAGTGCTCTGACGCTACAAATACTTTTACCAGGCTCTAACATTAATGTATTTCATCATTCAAATGTAGTCACTTACATTTCTGTGATGGGTATCAGGCATGAGTATAAGCAGAATGGGTTTATTTGCCATGTACATTTGCACAAACACGGAATTTCGTGTGGCAAGGAGGTGCAAACAACGTAAACTAAGTAATTTGTGAGCACTTAAAACTGCAGTAATTACAAATATTTTGTGTTCGTGTTGTTAACTTATAACAAGCTGGATTGACAATTTAAATGTTATTGGTTCTAATTCTTATGAATGTTCTCCTTCTTTATTGTTTCTTTTCAGATCTGATGAGAAGAGACACAGCAATTGGAAGAATCTGCCAAAGAGGCCATGCAGGACTCTTATAAACTATCTGACCAACTTACAGCACCAACTGAGCACTGGTACAAACTACTTCAGTGATCACCAATTAATTATTGATACTCATCAAAGAGTGATTGTAAACTCTCATATTGGAAATTACAATGCATCGGGTACTTTAAATACCATAACACAATGTTAATACAGTAGAGTTTAGCTAAAAGTATAGTATCCAATTGTAGGTACATACTTGAAATCCTGGTAGGCCTGCTATATCAACATTTACATTTACATGTATTCATTTGGCAGACGCTTTTATTCAAAGCGACTTACAAGAGAGAGCTTTACAAAAGAGCTTCAGTTACTGAGCATAACTGCTTGATAGACCCCAACATAGCGGGCATCTAGGTTACAAAACATACATCATGAGAACCAATAAGTGCCAAGGGAGGAACTATAAGAGCATTCAGCTGAACTTTATACAAGTTATTAAGGTGAGCCTCCGCCAGGCAGTAGTCCACCAGTGGTGTAAGTCATAACACAACAATAGGAAGTTTCTGAACTACAGCAACAAGTGATATTTCTGAGTGCTATGCTAATTCTAGTGTTTCTAAGTGCCGTTAAATTCTCGGAATCAGTGGGTTTTGAGCGTTTTCTTGAAGGTGAGGAGACAGTATGTTTCTGATGGTGGTGGGGAGTTGATTCCACCATTGAGGAGCCAGACAGTGGAAGAGTTTGTGCTGGGCTCTGGCGCTCTTGAGGGGGAACTAAGCGGGCACAAAGAACTAAGTGGTTGGAAGAGGACCGTAGGTGGCGGGTAGGGGTGTAAGGCTGGAGGAGGCCTTACATTTAGTCATTTAGCAGATGCTCTTATCCAGAGCGACTCACAGCAAGTACAAGGACATTCCCCAATTCTCCATTGCCCAAAGACACAACATCATGTTGGCACAACCGTGCTATGCCATGCAATTTAACCAATTCCAAAAAAATGTGTAACAATGACAAAATTATGTTATTGTGCACAAGGAAAACTTTCTTACCACTGAACTGAATTGGGTTATTTGGCTTTTGCCATATACTTTTTCATGTATTGCCTGTTGAGAATGGAACTTTTCTATTATAATGGAAAGAAAGTAACAAGCTGACACATTTGTTTAAGTCACACATTTGTTTGTCATGCATGTTAATGCAAGTGCACCCATTCAATTGTATTTATTGAAATGTCCTCAAACCTACCTTATACACCGTATTTGTGGTTTCAGTGAGGCATTCAGTGCAGGAAGGTTCTGCAGTGGAAATGACGCCTATCGAGGCAGACTTCAGCTGGCACAAGAAGATGACTGCATTGGAAATGGAAATCCAGGAAACTTTCCTGCGCTTCATGGCATCCATCCTTAAAGGCTACCGTTCATACTTAAAACCCATCACCCAGGCACCCTCTGAAAAGGCCACTGCGGCAGACTCTCTCTATGATCTACAAGGTAAGGAGACACATGAACTAAAAACATACATTAAGAAAATTGCATGCGCAGGCTCCTAAGACAAGATTGATTTTGAAAGACTTATATGAGTACATCTAGAGCAGGGGTGGGCATCCTGGTCCTCGAGGGCCGCTGTCCTGAAGGCTTTAGATGTTTTCCTGCTCCAGCACATCTGATTCAAATGAATGGTCATTATCAGGCTTCCATAGAGCTCGATGACAACCCGTTCATTAAAATCAGGTGTGCTAGACTAGGGAAACCTCTAAAACCTTCCGGACTGCGGCCCTCGAGGACCAGGATTGCCCACCCCTGATCTAGAGGATTGATTGGGCTGATGATAATCGTTACTGAGAAAACTGCTGCAGCTGGCTGGTGAGTTGGAGGTTTTACTCTGTAATGATCCCCAACCTGTGGTTCACCCTTCAGGATAACAAATAGAAAGTCTGCTGCCTTTGTCCTGTCATAAAATGTCTTGCCTGTGGTGTTTTGGTTCTGGTAAGGGTTCGCCTCTGGATTCCTACCCTAGATAAATATTGTTACTCTGTGCTTGGATGTGGCCTGTCCTTAGAAAACTCTTTTTAACTCTTACCAATCCATGTTGCATGTAAATCATGGGATCCAACTCTTCTCTCCAAGCAAACAAAGGCAAATAGATGGCGAGGATAAATAATTATTACATTTAGCAATTTATCTAACGCTGTTATCCAAAGCAGGTTTATCCAGAATTATGAATAATTATGAATAGTTTTTGCAAAATTAGGAATCGGACTATCAGCACATAGCTATAGATGTCTCTCCATATTTCATATGTGTATGCAGGTATGGTAGCCGCACATCTTGCAGCATGTCAGAGGATCTTTGGTATTCTGTCAGACAATATTGTTGGTATTGCACCTTGTATATGCGTATACATGAGGGCCAGGGAGACTTGCATCAAATAAATGCTGGAAACGTGCTGTAGCCTTTCAGAGTGTGCACAAATGTACTTAACATGACGTATATTTTGGACTTTACTATGTTGCTTTGTATAAAAGCATCTGCTATATGAATTAAATACAAAATACAAAAGTACTTCTTAAGATTAGTTGTTAATCTTTTTGTGTCATAGCAATCCAAGTTAATGGATTAGCTGTGGTACAGAAAATAGCCAATAATAATTTCTCTGAAATGTATAACCCCTTTCAGGTTTAATGAAATATTGTGTCTGTTGACGCTAGCCTTGACAACTTGATCCTCCTTTTCCTAGGGTTTCTAAAAAGCAGGGACCGTGCCCATCAGAAGTTTTACTCTCAACTGACCAAGACTCAAATTTTTATTCGCTTCATCGAAGAGTGCACCTTTGTCAGTGATAAGGATACTGGCCTGGCCTTCTTTGATGATTGCATTGAAAAGGTAAAAATAGACTGTCAATATAGCTTCCTGTGCAGCCTGGTCACAGTAACAATACACACCCATATATATTATTTTTTCCTTCTCTAAATTAAATACAATTCATCCAGCTAGTGTTGTTGCCTTTTGTTAAGTAGTTTTGCCAAATCAGTTCACAGTAAAGAGTAGAATTATGGTAGCTGATCACAAATGTAATGTTCTTCTTTATTCAAAGATCACCTTTTGTATGTACTTTAAGTCAGTGTGTCACAGTTTGCCTCTTTAGAATAGGTATGTGTGGATAGCAGTTTTGGGATATGATTGAAGGGTTGATGTCAGTTTAAAATATTACTAGGCATTTCCTAGTAAGATCATGCGTTTCTTCAAATTTACACTGTTTCCCTCCTCACAGCTTTTTTCCCCTGACAAAAGTGCTGACAAGGGCACAAAGGTAATCACAGTTCAATTGAAACATTAAGGCACCCTATATTTCACAAGGAGTGTTGTGGTTTAATGCTTTTGAAGAGATGTTGTCATGTAATAATGTTCTTGAAGTACATAAAGTAACTTCAACTTTCCATTTCAGATAGATATGCTTGAATACAATTCTCACTTGATAAATTACAATATAAGGTCAAATGATATTTCGGTATTAACAAAGTAATTACGTTATAATGTTTGTGGTGAAACACACATATGATGCCCATCCATAAAAAAAGCAAATGTCTTCATTTCTCATTTTCACGGTGCTATGTAGTATATATGTAATTTGAATAAAATTGTGAAATGCTTGAATTACATGTCATGTTTAAAGTTAAATTTCCCAGGTTCTGTTGTGTACCCTTATGCATTAATATTTACCACACAGAACATGTCTGCTTTTTCATAGGTTGAAAGTGAGGCTTCAGAGGAGACTAAACTGATGGAGCTGGATGAATCACAGAAGAGTGAACACACAGTCTTTGTCACGCCTCCTGAACCCCCTGCTGAGGAGGGACTTAATCCCCCTGCTCGCTTCAGGTGTGCCTCATTGCAGATTTACACATACCTAAACATAATATCGCCCATGTCTATAGGATACACAAAGACTGTAAACACACATTAACTAACTGTCTGTCTCAGTTATACAAGTTTCCCACGCTTGAAATTGGAGCTGTTTCACTGTCCTGGAGAGCTGAGACCACCACAGAGCGGGAAAAGTGCAGATGCGTGCCAGTCTAGTAGCCCCGCACTTGTGGCCAAGAGGACCAAGCAGGTACAGACAAACCTTAATTCTGTGGTATATTTAGGATTCCTCCGTCAGGTCTATAGTAACATTCCAGTTTAACAGCTAAGTTCATAACGTCCAAAATGATAAAAATAATGGTCATCTAATTTAAGGCTAAGACTATTTTACTGCTGTATACAAGTGGCAATCAAAAACTGATAGTCCAAATCAATCACAAGTTCATATGCAGACTCTTGTGTTGTATACAAATCTGAGAAAAAGTTGACTGTAAGATGAAAAGTTGATTAATGATGAATATTTGAAATGTGACTGCTTGGCTAAAGGCTAAGGCTGTTTTCACATATGTTGGTGTGCACTGTGGTGCGGCTTTGGAGCGCTCCAAAATACATTGTATCATTTTTCAGTTAGTGCGGTCCGTGTTCACATGTTTTTTTTTTTACTGTACTCGAAACGCCGCACCGTACACCATGTGACAACTGTCAGCGCTGTCATTGGTCTCTGACAGCTCTGACCCCCATGACCACCCCCCACATGTTTCCATGACAACCAGCCTAACACGCGGAAGCTAGAGAGATGGAGATAAACAAAGCACGTATGTTTACCCTGGCGCTGGTTATTAGTTTTTATATAATTTGTTTATTAAACTTTTGGCAAATTGTTCAGTTTGAAAATGAGACCCGTCTACGTAGGGAGAGGAACGTGCTGATGCATTACAGGACGCAATGCCAAATTTTAGAGTCGACTCTCGAACGACTCTCACGGACTCTCTCTTTTACGACTCTCACGGAGCCGTTTGCTAAACACCCAGTAAACATCACTGTTTTTGTGGGAGGAAGACAGCTGTGCATTAATAAAATCATCGCTCCAAATATCCAGTAGACAGCGAATCTCAGTGACATGTGAAGAACTTCCTGTATTTGGTTCGGCCCGAGGTCGAGCAGCGTTCACACCACAGATGTGTTGCTCCGAGACCGCTCCGAGACCGCTCTCAGACCACTTGTTTAGAGCGGTCTCGGAGCGGCCGTTTAGTGCGCACCAGAGTGCGGCTGTTGTGTTCACACTGACCCAAACGAACCGTACTCAGAGCGACACGTCATTTGGGCCGACCTAAACAGTGTATGTGTGAAAGCACCCTAAGGCTGTCTTGCAAATCCTCTCTCTGTCATGCCAGACCCAGTGGCTCCAAAAAAAACTCACACGCACAAGAGTCTGTTGACACAGTGGGCTGAGTAAGCCCCCACCTTCACCCTGCTATTGGCTGCTGGATGGATCATGACACTGGTAGTTGTCTTGTATCTCAGCAAATCTTTGACATAGCCACACCAAACTTGGATGGTGCACTTTGAATTACACGACAATTACATTGTTCTTGTAAAGTGGAAGTATATGGCAGCCCTTGGACCAAATGAGTAAAAAGTTTAGATTTATGGCACAATGTTCATACTTCTTCACTAATTGAAAATATAGCCTTTTTTTCTCTCTTCATTCTTGTGTTCATATTGCCATTGTACTTTGTACCTTCTTTAAATCCACCTTATTTTGCGTATTTATTTAACTGTAATAAATGTTGAGTTTTCACTAAGTGAGCAACCCATTACCAGTTTACCTTGGCAACTTGCCAACACTGCCATTTTACTTTGGATAATAGGTGGAGCCACAGACCATGCAAATATTTCTCATTCACATATGAAATCCTTTGTCCCTTGCAGCACAGGGGTCACTACAGTCTTGGATGTATTCACACCATTGCCTTGTTTTCCTTTCTTCATTCTTTTGTTCATTTGAATTGCATATCAATTCCATAAACTGTTCCAGGAGGAATCCACCATCGCTGCTCGCAGCTATATTTAGGATTCCTCCGTCAGGAGGAAACCTATTGTTATTGCAAGTATTATTATTAGGATTCCTCCGTCAGGACGAAACCTATTGTTATTGCAGGTATTATTATTATACCCATTGTAGCATGGGTTTGATGGCAGCCCTTGGATCACAGCGGTAAAAAGTTGAGATTTTTGGCATGGTGAAACAGTACAACATTATAAACTACCACACCCATTTTGGTTCCCTTGAGACCAAAGGGGGCGCTACGGGCCACGCCCCAATTTGACCAACCATTTGTGTCCTTTTTCAAAGTGATGTCATTTGTAGTCCTTTTGTCCTAAAATCCTGAAATTCATTACAGATGCCTTATTTGTCACAATGAACAAAAAAGGCTCAACAACTTATAATGGCAAGTCCTTAGATTTTTCTGTACATCATAAACTCATGAAACATGCTTTTTTGCCACTCCTCCTACAATTTATGTCCAATTTTCTTCATACTTGTCAGTTATCATCGTCAGAAGAACCCTCACAAAAGCTATCAATACGATTTTTGATTTTCATAACTTTTTGTCCGCTAGAGTCAAGAGGGCGCTAAGGGCCACACCCCAATTTGCCCTTGTTAAAAGTGATGCCAGTTGTATGTCTTTCGTCCTATAATCGTGAAATTCATTCCATGTGCCTCATTCCTAACGACAAACAAAAAAGCCTCAACAACTCATAATGGCAAATCTTAACATTTTTCTGTACAATATACATATATGAAATATGTGTTTTTGATACTATTCCTACAATGTTTGTCCGATCTTCCCCATGTTTCTATGGCAAAATCTTCAGACCAAGCCTCACAAACGTTATCAAAAGATTTTTTTGACTACATATCAATTCAATAAACTGTTCCCGGAGGAATCCACCATCGCTGCTTGCAGCTATATTTAAAATATTATTAACGCAATAGAAAATAAGTTAATGTGCCTTGTTTTTCTATACACGTAGGCAAGCCCTGTTAATATGTTTATGTGGAACACTATTATCAGTTAATTGTCTGGCCTTGTCTTTCCTGGATGTTCTCCCAGAAAGTGTATGTACATTTCTACAGCTTGGTAGAACAAGCTATGTAGGAGCCTTATCAGAAGTAAACTTCCTCAGCGGGAACAATTTGTCTATGGACAGATGCTCGTGTGGGTAGTCGTCATCGGAAATTTGCTACCGTACAGGACAGATTTAATAAGTGGTAAATAGGAATTCCTTTCTCAACCTTCCGATTCTTATTATTGAAATTTAAGCATGCATTCAACTACTTGAATCAGTTTCTCAACATGATTTCAGGGAAATGTGGACTCTAGCCAAATTTGTTGTGGTCAGTATCCCAGTATTTGGGTATTTGGGGTTTGTTGGCCAGGCCTATTTGTATTTGAATTGCAAGACGTCCAGCTGCGTCCATCTCCACTCGGTCAGTGGGTTTGAAGTTGTAGAAGAGAGAATGCGATACCCACTCGCCATCTGTTATCACAGTTTTGGCATATTTATATTTACCGATTACTATACAATATGCTTATTAACAAAAAATGCCCATATGGACGACTGGAACTCCAAACTCTGTGGGTGGGGTCTTGGATGTCGTTCATCAAAATAAGTCTTCCCGTCTGACCTCTTCCTAAACCTCAATGGCTACAAACTTGCCTGTTACTCGCCACTTCATCCTGTCAGCCCCTGTGTCAAATATGCCAAACCTGTCTTCATCCACTTAATTTTCTTTCATTGGCAAATGTTGCTAGCTAGTAAGCATTGTAAGTTTTGCGTGTCAATACAACCTAATTAGCATATCACGTAAATAAACAAATCACAGCAATTTCGACAATTTTGTTAAATTTCTGCCTCAAAACAGGCTACATTATGCATTTTGGATGCACATATTGGCCCATTGCACTTTACAACTTTGACTGTTTGGGTGAATATATGTTAGTGACAATACAATCACTACACAATACAAAACAATATAAGCTGTCCTATTAAATATATGGAATACATACATTCTTTCTATTTCTTACTCAGGAGCTCAAGCTTGCATACAAGATGGCAAAGAGGTTCTACTCCAACCCTCTACTCTGGGCAAAATGTCTTTTCAGCCACTGCTACAGCCTGTGGTTCACCTGTCTGCCTGCTGGAGTGCATCTAGCCACGTCTAAAGAACGTGCCATGCAGCAAGCCTACAGCGTCCTTCTCAAGATGCGGAGCTCTGAGGTGGAAGTACTGGATGAGGTAAAGTTTGTGTGTGTGTGTTTGTATGCTCTTACTGTATGTGTAACCTTCTATATATTATTTTTGAACAGTTCCTCCCTGTCCTCACCTATTAGGATGATCACTTTCCTTCCTGGCAAATGAGGGCCAGGAAAAATCACTACATTTGTAAATTCAGTAATACATTTATACGCATAATATAACCAATACATTAGATCAGGGGTGCTCACACTTTTTCAGCATGCGATCTACTTATAAAATGACCAAGTCACAAAGATCTACCCACTACAAAAATGCAAAACATATGTTTAAGTCGGTGTTGTATTTTCCATGAGCAGTCCAAAAATGCCACTCCACATTTTCCTTCTTTGGTATTGCGATGGAAGAGTGTCCACCTTCCATTCCCTATGAAAGTGATTGGTTTTTGTCTTCTTACATGGTCCAGCAACCCCCCTCATTTTTGATGGTCATAAGCTTTATTTAGAAAAAAACAACAAAAAAGGGAGGGCTTAAAATTGGAGATAAGTCACTGACTGGCTTTTTTTTGCTGCACTTAGCACTTATTTTTGTGCGCGGTGACATACGGAGCAGCCAGTCAATGTCATATGTCTGGGCATACAGACACCCTCCCTGAGCACACTGACCACTGTGAGCAACATCAGAAGTGCTCACTGTGGCCAAACACCAGTATCACACCTGGGATCATAGAAAGTTTCATGCCTATTAAAATAATAAAATTACAACAGCAATTTCCATTAGTTTACTTTTAATATAACTCATTTGGCCCACTTAAAATGAAAAAGATAAACTCATTGATTGAAGATTGTTCGTGAGATTTGTAGTATGTTATATGAGAGTCCTGCTTTGGCTTAGGTCGGTGAGGTCCAGTTTTGGCCTGGGTGAGGGTCTTGCTCTGGAAGAAATGAGACATACACACCTTTCAGACATAACATTTTGTTCACGTTAAAACATTCACATTTTCCACAATGACGTGTGCTGTAGCTCGTGATACAGTGTCTTTTATGAGCAATTCTACTACCCATAAATGATCTAGTCATAACATAATTTAATGATTAATATCCATAAATAAAACATCTTAATAAATGTCACTAGAATATGCACAAATCGGACTTAAATTTTACCTTATTATTTCTATGGTATGTTTTGAAGAAAATTGGTTTTGCTTCATTTTCATGATAATTGTATTTATTAATTTATCAATAGTTCCACTGTTATGCATTATTATGACTCAAAAGTCATTCAACTTGCCAAAAGTCTTCTCTGGGTCATACTACAACAGTAGTTTATTAGAAAACTGGCTTTAGTTAATTTTCATGAATTTCTATTGCAAATATTAATCAATAGCTCCACTGTTATGCCTTATTATGACTCCAAAATCACTCCACACTTCAACAGTGTCCCTATTGTCATACTACAACTGCTGTTTTGGAGAAAATTGGTTGTGCTTAATTTTCATGAATTTTTGTGTGACAGCTCGTTCTTTTTCTCCCGGTCGTTTGCGCTGTCCCGCAATAATGTACCAATCCCTTTTCCCATTTTGAGTCTTCGTATAATTCCAACAGCATTCAAATGACTTTTCTGCTGAATGTTTTCGCTTGAGGTAGTCCAGCTTCCATTTGGTCCATATTTTTCCCTCGGAAAACTTGCTTACAACTTAAGCTTCGCTGCATGTTTTGCAGTGCAGACCTTTCTCACTCGAAAAAGAAAAGATCTCACCTTGTTTCACCACTTGTTCTTTTATTTACACATACTCCGACAGCCATTTCAACTTAAAAAAAAAAAAACGCAGTTCTTTTTTACTTTGGTTTGGGGAGTCGACGTATCACATTCACTGCCCGCTCGATTTGCCATGATAAGGGGTTAGCATTAGCGTCACTTAACCCCGCCGCATTGTTGTCATTGTTATGGAGCGTGTATGAGCAGAGCACGTGCGCAAGTACTGTCAATGCCGTGATTGGCTATGTAGCGTAATTGCATCGTATCGTTTGATTGGCTGGACACCTGTCACTCACTTAATTAAGTGCGTTCACTGTGCTGGATAGGTTTTCTTGTGCGCTAAGAGTGTGCGACCAGTGCGCAATGGCGCAGTTGCGCAGCTTAGAGGGAACATTGCAGCCAGTTAAATTTATGTAATGCGATCTACCAGTAGTACCTTTGCGATCGACTGGTAGATCACAATTGACGTATTGAGCACCTCTGCATGAGATGGATTAAGGTTTTTGATATTTCCAAGTAGTATTATGAAAGCTGGCCAGATGAAGTGATGTGTGCAGTGTGCACACTTTTGTTTTTTGGTAACCTTTCCTTTTACAGATTCAGAATTCTTTATTAATCCCCTTGGGAAAAATCTTTGGCAGGACAGTGCCTACCGAGGCAACACAACAAAGTAAATATATCGGCGCCAGACCTTCTGAAAATCAGGATAACATGAGGAGAGAATAAAAAAACAACAGGCCAAGGCCTGCCAAAAGAACACGTCAGCAGACAGATAAGTAAACAGTAACGATACAGTATAACAACAACAAGCAGGCGAAGGCATTGGATGGTGTGTGGGGTTATCAGTGTAGATGATGTTTGTGTGTTCGAGTGTAATCTGCGTTTGGCGCCTTAGCACAGCCACAATCATTCTATTTCACAGTCCGCAATAGTGTGGCCATGAATCCATGTTCTGGAAAGACATCTTATACAGAATGGAGGGGGGGGTGGTTGGGGTGGGGGAGAGGGTGTGTAGAGACTTTGTGCATCAACCTTCCAAGGTGGAGGAGGGTAGTTCCAGCAACGGTACCGGGCACGGCTGTACTGGAATTTTAGGGCTGAAAGCAGATAGGCAGGTAGATGCTCGTAGAGTAAAAACACGACATGCAACTTATCCCACACGTACATCATATCTCCAGCTGGGGAAGACCCGTTAGGACAATTGGGTTCCTCCAACCCCAAGGTTGGCTTCGAAAAAATGGTGTCAAATGCACTGTGCAAGTGACCAGCTAATCAAATCCATGTTTCTGCTTAGAAGGGTGATGCAGTTTAGTCTCTCCGGCAGACAGGCACAACAATAGAGCAAGCAGGAAAAACAGGGATGGGAGGGAGCAGGCAGAAATTTGAGTTTCAGTCCCTTAATCACTAAGTAGATCACTTAGATCATTTGGTAAATAAAGGGTACATTTTGTGTATTAATAGGTAATTACTTTTTGGTACCAAGGTGGTAAATACAGAGATCAATCAAAGTAATTACCGATTAAGTACATGCTAACATGTTTGTTTTTACTGGGTTAATTTTACTGTTAATAATTAGGTAAGGTAAAAAAAGGTACAAATATAACCAATTTATTACCACTGCTTGTAAGTTTGTAACTACAGGAGATATATTAAGGTATCCGCGGGGTCTTAAAAAGTATTGAAAGTTTATAAATACATTTTGGGAAAATGAAGGTCCTTAAAAGGTATTAAAAACAGTGTTCATACTGTCAAAACAGATTTGCGTATCCTCGATGGGCATCAACACAGTTAAGTCACATGTACACGGTGCTAGCCACAAGGCCGCCGTTGGATGCAGAGCGCAGCTGCAGCTGTACATGGCCAGTTTCTGTACGACACCAGCGACACCACTACCAAAGACGAGAGGTGAACTTGTGAAAACAGCTACAATAGTGGTCTCCGCCCCAACGTCTGCCGACATCAGGGTGGTTATGGACAGCACTGGTTGGTATAGTATTCACCAAGTTGGTGAATGAGTGTTGCTCTTTGTTAGTTAGTATAGTTAGTATATTTAAATAAACCTTCGCCTTTGTTTTATTTCATTCTTTCAAGCTTTGTTTCTTCTGAGCTAATCTGAGTTCTTTTGTATTGTTGTGCTCTATAGATTTATTAGCTAAATACTACTGTATATTAAGTTAAAGGTTTGTTGCAGCTTAGAAGCTGCAAGCTGCCAGCTGCAAGGTTTGTTGCAGCTTAGAACTTCATGCTTCATCCGATGACTTCAAAAAATATTTTGAGAAGTTCTTCAAAAAGTCTTAAAAAGGTATCGAAATTAACTTCAGGATTCCTGAATATACCCTGTATATGTGGTAAATTCTAATGTGTGTTGGGTGTATACCAGTGCTACTAAGAAGGTAAAGATGGCCAAGTTCCAGCAGAAATACAAAGAAAAAGCTCTATTACCCTAGTTACCTATGGTTTATGTAGGTAACAATCCATGTCCAATTAGGGCCAATATAGTACTTTCCAATAAAATACTTTTCCAGATGTATTTATTGGTAACGGGCACACCCTTGGCTGGTAACAACGTCTGTGGGAAGTTTTCCTCAAGGCCTTCTGTCAGGGTAGCTCTTCTTGCATACTGGGTAAGTTCTTGCACGTTTTGACAATTTACCCTGTAGGTAAGCTGACACTGTACAGCAGGGGTGCTCAATACGCTGATCGAAGGTACTACTGGTAGATCGCATGGCATTAAAACGTAAACGCCCTTTTTTTTATACAGATTTATTGAAATATATATAAAATCAAGTTTAACAAGACTTACAAACAGCATGATCAAATCAAAATTTCAAAATGCAAACGTAGACGTCAGCCAATTATCCTCACTATGACATTTGTCACTTGACTGACAGTCGGGTTGACCAATCTGACCTGACCCAATGTGCTCATATTGGCGAGTTATCTTCCAATTTACGAATTCTAAACTTACGAGTAAAAAAATTAGTGGGGAAGCTGGACCAAATAAATAGACTAAAACGTAGAGTTGGATTTTTTTTTCACTATGTAATTTTCAAAGTGAGTTTGCCTCATCTGCCAGACTGCAGTCGCTATACCGAAAAAGGGAAATATGGAGCGGCATTTTCGGACTGTACATAAAAACGACAATAACTTCCATCCGAAAAGTGAGTTGAGAAGGAGAAAGGTTAAGGAACTAAAATCCCAGTTGTCAGGACAGCAGTCAAGACTTTGCTTTATTCGAGCCAATCGCTACATTCACGTGCAACCCTTTTCAGGAAGATGCTGACGTTGTTTCACTCGCATCCAAAATTGCAACACTGTTTCACCTGAACTCTGAGTGGAGGATAAGATTTTGACACTACAAGCCGACATTGAGCTGAAGGCCAGAGCTCATGGACAATTCTGGAGCTTACTCACAGAGGAAAAGTACTCCAACATAAGGAAATGTGCAACATCCTTGACTGCATTATTTGGCTTCACTTATTTATGCGAGTCAGCCTTGAGTGAGGCTTGACATCTAACGTCACGTAGGTTTAGTGGTTGTTACAACCCTAGGTTAGAGTGAGCACCACCCACTGTATTTATGGTGCTTAGCACCTGTCAAGGGGGGGTGGGTTATTATTTATTTCTTTCATTTGGTGCCACTGGCAGTCCTCCTTGTTTTTTTTGGTATTGTAAATGAACGTTATTGATTTGTAAGCTGATTTCCTTATTTTGTGTTGGGGTTGTAACAAGCAATATGGATTCACACAATTATGCAAGGTATACTAACATATATGGTTCTTATAAAGAATTCTCAATATATTTCGGAATAATTATACGTTGCGCAATTTTATAGTAGGTAGATCACTTTGACTCGGTCATTTTGTAAGTAGCTTGCATGCTGAAAAAGTGTGTGCACCCCGGCTGTACAGTAAAATTAAGCTGTGTTTGTTTCTGCGGTGTGACCAGGCTCTTACCATATTCTTTGTAAAAAAAAAAAAAATCCATGATTTCCCTTATTATAAACTAGGAATATACGTTCCACAATCATTTCAGGTAAAATATGGCTTTTTACTCAGTAAGTAAGATGAAACAGGACTGTAAAAGGAAGCTGTGTTTATGTCCATATTTTCTGGACTATAAATGCATAATGAGGAATAAATTGAGTATAATAATAATAGATGAAATTCTGTGGTTTTGTATCTTGTATGATGATTAAAAACTCATATTCTGATTCTAAAAAAACACAATACAGAGACTTTAAGTCACATTTTTGGGGTGAAATCTATTTGATAAATATAAGACAAAGAACAGACATTTCATCATGAAAAGCAAGTTGTATTAATAACAATAGAATAACAGGCTGAATAGGTGTCTGTTATGTTAACATAAAAAATTCTGATTTTGATGGATGACATGTAATTTTAAACAAGACAATCTGCACTTTCACAATCACAATCAACACAACTGACAAATGACCTATCCTGCCCATTTTCACCAAATGTTGTCCAAAACATTAAATGCTAACTAGAAAGTGCATTTCCTGCAGAAAATGTGTTGGAATGCTGAAAGCTGATGGCTGAAATACATTTTATTTTAAATCTGAAAATACATAGTATTGCCTCAGTGATAGTGAGGGACACCTGAGGGTGAGAAAATAACATGTTTACCCAGGGCCGGCTCTACCTAATATAGTGCCCTATTGATCCAAAAATGAAGCATGAAGAGTGAAAGTTCTGGCAATGATGGCAAAATAGAGATACTTTTTGAAACAGATTTCAAAGCTGCCCTCCACTCTAAGCATTTCAGTCAGAAGATTTTGAAGGTGCTGAAAGGTGTCTTGGAAGAAATGGAAGAAGATTAAGAAGTTAAATAAAGATTCAAAGAACAATAAGGAAATGCTATTTCCAGCCTCACACCACTGCAAGAAGCTAATTGGTGAATTAACATAAACTGGTTTTCTGCCAATGTATCTAGTGTAGGCTACTCATCAACAGGCATTCAAGTGTAAATTACAAGGGCAATCCCTCCAAAACCATGGTAGGGGAAACACTGTGTATGGCAGTGGTTCTCAATCCTGGTCCTCAGGGCCCACTGTCCTGCATGTTTTAGATGTTTCCCCCTTCCAACACACCTGATTCAAATTAAGTGTAATTATCAGGCTTCTGCTGAGCTTCATAGTGACTCATTCAATTGAATCAGGTGTGTTGGAGCAGGGAAACATCTAAAACATGCAGGACAGTGGGCCCTGAGGACCGGAATTGAGAACCACTGGTGTATGGTATCATTATATGTCATTGTAAGAATTACATTATTTTGTCTGTGTTATGCAAAACCACACTAGACATAAGTTCATATTTATTTTTTTGAACATTATAGGTGTGTTATCGTGTAGTAATGCAGCTGTGTGGTGTTTGGGGACTTCCTGTCATGGCAGTGCGTGTGCTAGTGGAGATGAAGAGGGCTGGTGTACAGCCTAACGCTATCACCTATGGATACTACAACAAGGTAACAAAGCCTACACATGTTTGATAATGAAACTGGTGTATGCACATTGTGTTTATTTTAATTATTGTATTTGAATAAACTTTACCGAACTGAATAAAGTTAAACAGAAAACTAATAACAATTACCAAATTTATCATGAATGCAGTATTTTGCTACATAGGAGACTACTTACATTTATATTAGATGTATTCATTTAGCAGACACTTTTATCCAAAGCGACTTCCAAGAGAGAGCTTTACAATAGAGCATTGGTCACTGATCACAACAACGCAATAATCCCCAAATATTGCAAATTGTCGTATTATAAAAAAGTACATTGTGTGAAACCAAGTGTTTATGGGAAGAGCCACAAGAGCATTCAGTTAAACAAGTTACAATTACATGGCATGCATCTCTAAGGGGCAATAGTGTACCTGTCGAGAAGCAAGTAATAATAATATACTTCACAGCAAGTAAAAAAAAAAATCTTGGGTTAGAACTGGGCAAAAGAGGAACAAGTCTCTCAATAAAAGTAATTTTGTTCTTGGGGTAGCATAATTATATCATTAGATCCAGCAGTCTTAGTGCGGGTATTACAGTAGAAGCCCACTGTCATTTCTAATAACTGTAACTGATAAAAGTTTTTTGACCATTGTAGTCAGTCTCTTATAGGCTGATCCCACTAGCCTTTCTTACAATAAGATGCCCAAAGGTGACAAAAGTGAAGTTAATTTAAAAAAAGTGCATTGAAAAGAGTTCAAAAGCATAGATCCCACAGCAAATTATCATTCTAGACCTATCCTACTTCTTCAATAGTTTGTTGACAGTCCCTAAATGTTTGCATTTGCTTGGTGGCTGGATCGAAAAAATAATTATGCGTGTAGTGCAACGCTTCTGGTGTATGCCATTAGAAAATGTTATCGTGTACAAAGACAATTTGTGTTAATGTCTAAGGAGTTGTATGTGGCATTGAATGTGAGTTTTTTAGAGTTCTTTTTCGAAGCAAGGCATAAAAACAGTTGCCTTGTGTCTGCTGATGATTGGAAAGCATAAGAAATAATCCATCCATCCATTTTCCTCCGCTTATCCGGGGCCGGGTCGCGGGGGCAGCAGTCTGAGCAGGGAGGCCCAGACTTCCCTCACCGCACACACCTCCTCCAGCTCCTCCGGGGGGATCCCGAGGCGTTCCCATGCCAGCCGAGAGACATAGTCCCCCCAGTGTGTCCTAGGTCTTCCCCGGGGCCGCCTCCCGGTGGGACATGCCTGGAACACCTCCAGAGGGAGGCGTCCAGGAGGCATCCGAAACAGATGCCCGAGCCACCTCAGCTGGCTCCTCTCGACGTGGAGGAGTAGCGGTTCTACTCCGAGCTCCTCCCGTGTGACCGAGCTCCTCACCCTATCTCTAAGGGAGCGCCCGGCCACCTTGCGGAGGAAACTCATGACTTTCGGTCATTACCCAAAGCTCATGACCATAGGTGAGAGTAGGAATGTAGATTGACCGGTAAATCGAGAGCTTTGACTTGCGGCTCAGCTCCTTCTTCACCACGACGGTCCGGTACAGAGACTGCATCACTGCAGACGCTGCACCGATCTGCCTGTCAATCTCACGTTCTGTCCTTCCGTCACTCGTGAACAAGACCCCGAGATACTTGAACTCCTCCACTTGAGGCAAAGGCTCCCCACCCACCCAGAGGGGGCAAGCCACCTTTTTCCGGTCGAGTACCATGGCCTCAGATTTGGAAGTGCTGATCCTCATCCCAGCCGCTTCACACTTGGCAGCAAACCGCTCCAGAGAATGCTGGAGGCCCCGGCTCGAAGAAGCAAACAGGACCACATAATCCGCAAACAGCAGCGATGAGATCCCGTGCTCCCCGAACCGGAAACCCTCCGCCCCCTGGGCGCGCCTAGAAATTCTGTCCATATAAACAATTAACAGAACCGGTGACAAAGGGCAACCCTGGTGGAGTCCAGCTTGCACCCGGAACAGGTCGGACTTATTGCCGGCAATGCGAACACAGTTCAGTTTAAATTTATTGTCCCCCAAAGGAGGAAACTTGACTTGCAGCAGGTAAAAAAAACACATACAGATAGCACAACAGTTAAAACAGTTAAAAAGGCACATCCACATACACATAACACAGACTAGTTAAAAACACTGTTACACTAAAATTAATCTAAAACTTCAAGAATTGTGCAAATTTAATAACCTGATTGCAGTTGGTACAAAATAGTTATTTGTCCTATTGGACTTAAAACAAGGAACTCTGAATCTCCTGCCTGAGGGGAGAACCTCAAAAGAGCAATGAAGGGGGTGATTTACACAGTTCAAAATGGCATCAGCTTTCCTAATAACCTGCCTCTCATAGATATATGTTAAGGAAGACTGTGGACAGCCTATTAGCTTACCAGCCACCTTCACAATATGGCTGAGGTTATTTTTCTCCTTCAGGCTGGTACCCCCATACCAAGCAATAAAAGCAAAACTAAGGACAGATTCAATAAAAGATATATAAAACAAAGACAGAATAACCTTATCAACATTAAAAGAGTTGAGCTTCCTTAGGAAGTACAATCGTTGTTGACCCTTTTTACAGATGGTCTCTGTGTTTGCATCAAATTTTAGCTTACTGTCTATCACAGTGCCCAGGTATTTGTATTGCTCTACCACCTCTATGCTGCTACCTTTTATATAGGTAGGTTGAGGAGAAGAAGCAGGTCCTTTTCTCCTAAAATCTACCAGCATGTCTTTAGTTTTAGAGGTGTTAAGCTGGAGAAAAGAGTCGTCACACCAATTGACCAACTCATCGACCACCGGCCCATGCTGAGTTTCTGCAGTAAACTGACAATGACTGTATCATCAGCATATTTCAGGATGTGTCTTTTTCTATACTGGCTCTTACAGTCATTAGTATAGAGAATGTACAGTAAAGGTGAGAGTACGCAACCCTGCGGGGAGCCAGTGGAAGAGACACGCCTTTCAGAAAAACAACCATTCACCGTAACTCGATGTGTTCTGTTTGTTAAAGAATCCATAATCCAGCACACAAGATTTCTCTCAATATTAAACTGTGATAATAATTTACTGACTAAAACATGTGGCTGGATAGTGTTAAAATCAGAAGAAAAATCGAAAAACAAGAGCCTGGCATGTGTACCAGGACCCTCTAAATGTCTATAAAGGAGATCCAAAAGTGTAATCTGAGTATCCTCCACCCCACTACTGGCCCTGTATGCAAATTGCCCTGGGTCCAGGGCCCCACCCACCCTGAATAGTAGAAGCCGCTTTACAACCTTTTCAACTGACTTCATGACCAGTGAGGTCAATGCCACTGGTCTGAAGTCATTTAAGGTTTTTGCAGAGTTACCCTTTGTCACTGGAACTATTATTGACTCCTTCCACGCTATTGGGAACCTTCTCTGTTCCAAGGACATGTCAAAGATGTTGGCAAACACCCCGCAGAGCTGCTCTGAGCAGCACTTTAACAGTCTCCCAGTAATCCCATCTGGACTAGGACTCTTATTTACCTTATTGCATTTAAATATAGACCTAACCTCCTCCTTTGTAACTGAAAAAGGAGTGGATTTTACCTCTGTTAATTTCTTTAGTTTGTCTGAAAAGTCATGAATATCAAAACGTGAGAAAAAGGTATTCATCGCTTCAGATAACTCACTATCAGTCTTATACATTAGTAATTGGACTGCTTTCTTTTTTGCTTTTTGCAAACCTGTCATTTTTTTCACACCATCCCATGCCGCACTCAAATTGTTACTGCCCAGTCTTTCCTCTATCTTATTTTTATATTGCAATTTAGCCTTCTTAATTTCTGCTCTGGCCTCCTTTGTTACCTCCCTGATTTCATGCTCATCCCCCTTATGAAAAACCTTATGTTTTTTCATTAACACTTGTTTCAGTAAGCTAGAGACCCATGGCTTATTGTTTGCATACACTTTTACATTCTTTTTGGGAATAACAGAATCCACACAAAAAGAAATATAACAACACACAGTGTCAACAAGCTCATCAATATCAGAGGCAGAGTCAGTGAAGACAGACCAGTCAGTACAATCAAAACAACCTTGTAATTTCAGAACTGACTCATCATCCCAGGTTTCAATCTCTCTAGTCTTAAATTCCCCTCTTTTAAGCATAGGTTTATACACCGGAATGAGATTTATAGCACAATGATCTGAAGATCCCAAGGGAGCCAGGGGGGAGGATTTGTACGCCTCCTACTTTGGTTGTACAGGGAATGGACGGCCCCTAACAAAGGGCCCCCGACCCCATACTTCCAGAGTACCCCCCACAGGACACTACGAGGGACACAGTCGATTGCCTTCTCCAGATCCACAAAACACATGTAGACTGGTTGGGCAAACTCCCATGAACCCTCGAGCACCCGGTAAAGGGTGTAGAGCTAGTCCAGTGTTCCGCGGCCAGGACGAAAACCACACTGCTCCTCCTGAATCCGAGGTTCGACTATCGGCCGGATTGTCCTCTCCAGTACCCTGGCGTAGACCTTACCGGGGAGGCTGAGGAGTGTGATTCCTCTGTAATTGGAACACATCCTCCGGTCCCCCTTCTTAAATAGGGGAACCACCACCCTGGTCTGCCAATCCATAGGCACTGTTCTTGACGGCCACGCGATGCTGCAGAGGCGTGTCAACCAGGACAATCCTACAACATCCAGAGACCTTAGGTACTCAGGACGGATCTCGTCCACCCCCGGAGCCCTGCCACCAAGGACCCCATCGACTACCTCAGTGACTTCAGCCCGGGTGATAGGCGGGTCCGCCCCGAAGTCCCCAGTCTCTGCTTCCTCCTTGGAAGACGTGACGGCAGGATTGAGGAGATCCTCAAAGTATTCCTTCCACCGTCCAACGACATCCCCAGTCGAGGTCAACAGCTCCCCACCCGCACCGTAAACAGTGTTGGTGAAGCACTGCTTCCCCCTCCTGAGGCGCCAAACGGTTTGCCAGAATTTCCTTGGGGCCAACCGATAGTCCTCCTCCATGGCCTCCCCGAACTCCTCCCAGACCCGTTTTTTTGCCTCTGTGACCACCCGAGTCGCGGCACGCTTGGCCTGCCGGTACCGGTCAACTGTTTCGGGAGTCCCACAAGCCAAAACGGCTCCACAGGACTCCTTATTCAGTTTGACGGCATCCCTTACTTCCGGTGTCCACCACCGGATTCGGGGATTGCCGCCGCGACCAGCACCAGAGACCTTGCGACCACAACTCCGGACTGCCGCATTGACAATAGAGGTTGAGAACATGGTCCATTCAGACTCAATGTCCCCAGTCTCCCCCGGGATCTGTGAGAAGCTCTCCCGGAGGTGTGAATTGAAGATCCCACTGACAGAGGGGTCCGCCAGACGTTCCCAGCAGACCCTCACGATACGCTTGGGCCTGCCAGTCTGTCCAACTTCCTCCCCCGCCAGCGGATCTGACTCACAACCAGGTGGTGATCGGTTGACAACCGAGTGTTCAAGACACACGGCCGCAGGTCAAAAGACACGACAACAAAGTCGATCATTGACCTCCGGCCTAGAGTGTCCTGGTGCCACGTGCACTGATGGACACTCTTGTGCTTGAACATGGTGTTTGTTATGGACAAACCGTGGCTAGCACAGAAGTCCAATAACAAAACACCACTTGGGTTCCGATCGGGGGGGCCGTTCTTCCCAATCACCCTTCTCCAGGTATCGCTGTCATTTCCCACGTGGGCGTTGAAGTCCCCCAGTAGAACGACAGAATCTCCAGTCGGTGCAATGTTAAGTACGCCTCCCAGAGACTCCAAGAAGGCCGGGTACTCTGCACTGCTGTTTGGCCCGTAGGCCAGAACAATAGTGAGAGACCTGTCCTGTGGACTGTGCGTGGAGGCGAGGCCGACTATATTTAGCCGGTAACGTTCGACCTCCAGCACAAGCTGGGGCTCCTTCCACGCCAGCATTCCATTGTCAACATTCCATGTCCCCAGCGCTAGAGACTGTGTGCGCGGCCCTGGCCGTCCGGGCGCCTGCCCCTGACCACCGACCAAATCACAAAGCACCGGCCCCTTACGGTCCTTCCTGCGGGTGGTGGGCCTGCGTCGCCTTTTCGGGCTGGGCCCGGCTGGGTCCCATGGGAAAAGACCCGACCACCAGGCGCTCGCCTGCGAGCTCCCACTCTGGGCCTGGCTCCAGAGTGGGGCCCCGTTTTCGCCGATCCGGACGACGTAACTGACTTCCTTGGGAAGGGTTTTTTGAACCGCTCTTAGTCTGGCTAGTCACCTAGGACCTGTTTGCCTTGGGAGACTTTACCAGGGGCATAATGCCCCCGACAACATAGCTCCTAGGATCATCCCAGCACTCAAACTCCTCCACCACGTTAAGGTGGCGATTCACGGAGGAGAAGAAATAATCTTCCTGCACTAACTGTATTTCGTTACCCTCACTTGTACCTGTGTAATGACATTAAAGTTGAATCTAATCTAATCTAAAAGCCACTATCCATTGCTAATTTGCATGTGATAGACTTCTTTGTCATTGGCTTCTTTGTACTCATCGGCTATTCTGTAATCTAATTAATACAAGTTACTTATAAAGTTCTGGGGTCTCATTTATAAAGGAGTGCGTAGAATTCTTACTAAAAGTGTGCGTACGCCCAAAAGCGTAAATTGGCGTACGCACACAAAAATTCAGATTTATAAAACCGTGCGTACGCACACCTGTAGGCAATGTTCGCTTTATAAATCACAGCTTAACCACAAGTGTGTGTACGTAAAGTATCATTGCACCCCGCCCCGAACACGCCCATTTTGAACCATAAATGGTCAATGCAAAGGACCTCATGAATGCTAATCTAGTATCATTATCATGCATGAACCTGGCAGGTGATTCTTTTTCACGGTGAATCAAGGCAAACAAAAAAAACAACAACACTAGTGCGACAGCGCCAAGTGGCAGAACCGGAGAAGAAGCTGTAACAACTGCAGAAGTAAATTCCATGTTTATGTATCTTGCATGGTGATTAAACAAATTCTGATTCTGAAGTGTAATGAGTGTAGTGATTGCGCGAGAGCTTAACAACTGTATTTCCAGTTTTTGACATATGATGATATATGCACAGTATTAAAGAAATATATTTAGTTATACTTTGTGTTCTGTAGTTACATGCATTTCAGCCTCCTACACTGCGGTAAAAGGACAATCTGATTGTGAGACAGACAGCGCTGAATATTGATTACAAATTTGAGTTGCATTATACAAGATGTGTATGGAACAATTATCACACAGTTCAAGCTCAAATAACACTGATGTATTTAATCTTCATTATAATCATAAATTGAGTCAATGTGTGTGAGAACAACAAAATGCATAAATATTATGAGTTATAGCTTCTCCGACTTTTACTTTTTGCAGTATGTGTCTCCAATGCCCACTGTCTCCAAAAAGTGCGTAGGTTTACGGGAGGGTCATAGTTTGCGTGGAGGACTGCACATTATACCGCCAAGTTTGTTTTTTATAAATCACTGACTTTGCGTGAAAACTGGCGTACGCACGTTTTCAGCCCCGTTTTGTGCGTACGCAAGCTTTATAAATGAGACCCCTGATATAGTAAACCAATATCAAATCATTGCACTATTGCCAGAGAGCTACTTTTTTTGCCTAACTACTAACAATGTATCTGACTAATAGGCCCCAGTTGACAACACTGCACCAGGCATTAAATGACTGCTTGTATTATCTTAAATAAACCATTTGGAAGGTGATTTAACAATAATTTAATCCAGTTTTATGATCTCTCCATCAGGCTGCACTTGAAAGCCCCTGGCCTTGCCGTAACCGTAGTGGCATCTTCATGTGGACCAAAATGCGTAATGTGGTGCGTGGTGTGGCCCAGTTTAAACAGGCCCTTCGCAAGACATCTCAAAGAGAACCTGCAATTGGTACAAGAGGTATGAACATGCGCCCATGTGGAGGATTTCCATATAATATTAATTTTAGTAAAATAGAAAGAAATATTGACTGACATGAAATGTATTGAAATGTAAGACAGGTCAGGAAGACTTTTAAAATTGTTTACTGCGCTTCCATACAATTTTCATAATAGAAAATGGATGTGAGATTAATTGTGACTCCAATTTACCATTTTCTCTCTGCTTCTATGTGCATGCATCTGCTTGTGCATTTTATAATGTGCTTTGAATCTATGTGTGTTTATGTCCCATAGTAGGGCAATCTGACCAAGGTTATGGCTCTAAAGACAAGATACATCAGGACCTTAACACAGGTCACATCAGCAAAGCACAGAATAATGGCATTGAAGGTATTTTAAGACATTGATAGCATTTACCACACATGTCTGTATGTGAGTTAAGATATGTGCATGTGTGTCTCTACAGGGGGAATGACTAGTTTAGTGGAACAAGCTGAGCCCCCTCACCCCTTTGATGTGCCTCTGCCAGCCCCCAGCATAGTGAAATTGTCAACTGGGAGCTTTGACAATACCAAAACAAGAGATGACACTGGTGAGTAATTTACAAGAGGATGGTTTCAATTAATTGGTTCCAGAATCATTGGAGATGGGAGTCTGATATCAGTCCTGACTTGAGTACTTCAGCAAATACATATGATGATGTTGTCTGTTGCACAGTGGGTATTCTGGATCTGAAAGGTAAGACAGTGTTGCATATTTCAGACCGGTAGATGTGGAAGCAATAAATATATGAGCTATCTTCCCCATATGGGTGTACGCATCCACCTCAGATATTTTCTATTAAATCTAGAATGAAACTGGTGCCAGCTTGGATTGTAGAGGCAGATCCCTCAAAAAAATGTAAAGCCACACCTGGTTGTTTTCTTTGTAAAAAGCGTTTAAAGAAAGGACATTCTAACGACCACCACAATCAAACAAAATGTTCAACAGCAAAGTATTTTTGGCACTTGATTGACCTTGATTTGTGAAATAGTGAAAAACACACCAGTAGGGTATTCCAGAAAGCAGGTTCAACAAACTAAACCAAACCCTAACATCTGACTTTTTTATCTTAAAATGGGAAATGGGGAAGCTGATTTGAATTTTTGTCAAGCACAGGCATAAGAAATATGAAACACCAACATCGATGGAATTCCTGGAAATGGAAACTTGTAGTAGCAGTAACCTCCAACAGAATGCTTTTCATCACAGGACGATAAAGAGACGTTGACTATTGCCCACAGAAATGGATGCAGACAAGCCCGTCTACTTTTACATTTAGTCATTTAGCAGACGCTCTTATTGAGAGCGACTTACAGTAAGTACAGGGACATTCCCCTGAGTCAAGTCAAGGACACAATGTAATTTGGCATGGCTAGGAATCGAATCAGCAACCTTCTGACTACTAGCTCAGTTCCCTAACCGCTCAGCCACTTGACTCCCCAAACTAAATAAAAATACATAAAAAAATGATTTACACATTCTGATCCTGTTGAACAGTCATTTGGGACTTTTTAGACTGTTGGGAGTCAGGTGGCTGAGGGTACTAGTATTAACACTATATACAATCTAACTACACAAGGTTAGTAATGAACAGCTGTTTCATTTGGTCAGAAAGAGACTAGTTGTCACATTCAGTTGGTACACCGCCAAGTCAATTTTGAAAATCACTGGAGAAATTCATTATCATTTTTCATTCATTTTGGAAAGTTGAAAAGTACCAGTATGACCCCCAGTATAAATTTTACAAGGACAGTGTAAAGAAGGATCAATGGTGGTATGCTGTTGTGGGGTTTACTTTGTTATAACACATTCACTAAATATACCCTATGCCATTTTTTTCATTTTTCATATTTATGTACAGTGGGGCAGAAAATTATTTAGTCAGCCACCAATTGTGCCAGTTCATTTAGCTGACGCTTTTATCCAAAGCAACTTCCAAGAGAGAGCTTTACAAAAGCGCATCGGCCACTGATCATAGCAATGTGATAGTCCCCAAACATAGCAGGTTTATAGATTATGAAACATACATTGTGAGAAACCAACAATCAGCCAAACAAGTTACAATTATATCCAAGGCAGATGTAAAGTTAGGCCAAGAAATATTTGGACAGTGTCACAATCTTTATGATTTGGGCTCTGCATGCCACCACATTGGATTTGGAATAAAACAACAACAACGGATTTGAAGTGCACTTTAAGGTTTAATTTAAGGGGTTCAATCAAAATACAGTAGGGCAAAAAAGTATTTAGTCAGCCACCAATTGTGCAAGTTCTCCCACTTAGAGGCCTGTAATTTCCATCATAGTTACACTTCAACTCTGAGAGACAGAATGAGAACAAAAAAAATCCAGAAAATCGCATTGTCTGATTTTTTATGAATTAATTTGCAAATTATGGTGGAAAATAAGTATTTGGCCAATAACAAAAGTTAATCTCAGTACTTTGTTATATACCATTTGTTGGCAATGACAGAGGTCAGACGTTTTCTCTAAAGTCGCCACAAGGTTTTTGCACATTGTTGCTGGTAGTTTGGCCCATTACTCCATGCAGATCTCCTCTAGAGCAGGGCAACACAGATTTTCAACTCCCTCCAAAGATTTTCTATGGGGTTGAGATCTGGAGACTGGCTAGGCCACTCCAGGACCTTGAAATGCTTCTTACGAAGCCACTCCTTCGTTGCCAGGGCAGTGTGTTTGGGATAATTGTCATGCTGAAAGACCCAGCCACATTTTCTTCTTCTTCATTCTTCATTATCTTCTTGCTACATTTTCAATGCTCTTGCTGATGTAAGGAGGTTTTTACTCAAAATCTCACAATACCTGGCCCCATTCATTCTTTCCTTTTCACGAATCAGTCGTCCTGGTCCCTTCGCAGAAAAACAGCCCCAAAGCATGATGTTTTGTCATGATTCACCGTCATGCTTCACAGTAGGTAAAGTGTTCTTTGGAAGCAATTCAGCATTCTTTCTCCTCCAAACACGACAAGTTGAGTTTTTACCAAAAAGTTATATTTTATATCTGACCTTATGACAGAAAACTTCAGACGGGCCCGGACATGTACTGGCTTAATCAGGGGGACACGTCTGGCACTGCAGGATTTGAGTCCCTGGCGGCGTAGCTTTTGTTACTTTGGTGTGGTTCTGGGATTTCTGCTCACCGATCTTGTGATCATTTTGACCCCACAGGGTGAAATCTTGCATGGAGCCCAAGACTGACGGAGATTATCAGTGCTTACCTATTGCAGATTCAGTGTTCCCAGCCTGGTGCAAATCTACAATTTTGTTTCTGGTGTCGTTTGACAGCTCATTGGTCTTGGCCATAGTGGAGTTTGGAGTGTGAGTGTTTGAGGTTGTGGACAGGTTTCTTTTATACTGATAACAAGTTCAAACAGGTCCCATTAATACAGGTAACGAGGGATGGACAGAGGAGCCTCTTAAAGAAGAAGTTACAGGTCTGTGAAAGCGAGAAATCTTGCTTTTTTGTAGGTGACCAAATAATTGTTTTCCATCTGACATGCTGAGTCAGATGGCTCAGCGGGTTAAGGTGTTGGCCTCATGATTGGAAGGTTGTGAGTTTGAACCCCAGCTGTGGCTGTGATGTTGTGTCCTTGGGCACTTCAGCCTACTTGCCTCAGGGAGAATGTCCCTGTACTTAATTAAACTTTTGTATAAAAGCGCCTAAATGAGGTATTATAATTCGCAAATACATTTTTTTTTTATCAGACAACATGAAATCTGTGTTTTTTTTCATTCTGTCTCTCATAGTTGAAGTGTACCTATGATGAAAATTACAGGCCTCTCATATTTTTAAGTTGGAGAACTTGCACAGTTGGTGGCTGACTAAATACTTTTTTGCCCCCCTGTATATGATTAAACAAAAGATAAAATAAGAAATTCCTTTATTAGTTCCCAGGAATTGCAGTCCACAACAGCAGCAGGGTACAGTAACAGCACACTGGGGGTGAAATCTGTAAAAAAAAAACACTATAAGAGATACTAAAGAATACACTATCAACAAATGTAATAGAAGTCAATTACGATGTTAAGTGAGATGATTTCTGTCTCGAATGAGAAGTGAGAGTCATATAGACAAGTTATTGCACGTAACAAATATTAGAGAATATTGCACATTTTAGGTAAGAACCAAAAGACCACCAGGTCGGAATATAGCACATTGACCGTAAGAACAACAAGAACACCATGAGGAATATTGCATGTAAAGTAATATTGCATAATATTCATTGCATGTAGAAGTGGCTATTGACAGCTGAGTACTATCTACTCCACAGAAAACTGAAATGTAGACTTTTCTGCAGTTTCACTTTTTGAATGGAATTATGTAATTTTTTGATGATATTCTTTTTTTGACAATTTTTTGACCATTATATGACAGAAACTACATCAATCCAGGCTTTGCAGGATAAACACAGGAGCAGGAATCGGCAAAGAAAAATGCAGCTGAAACAATGGAGCACAATGCTCAGATGGTGAAGAAAACATACAGCAAGCAAGAAAACATCAGCGATGATGTGAAACAGATTACAATGTTCATGGAAACCTTGTATCTTCTGCTGGTGTGATGTTAAAAACAGGACCAACTAATGTTTATGAAGCTGGATGGTAGTGATCTCTAGAGAGCCAAGGTTTTAGGCTGAGGATGCAAAGCCAATACAAAAATACAAACACTGGTTTAACTTGCAACTGTCACAACCTGACTCTAAAGCCATGACAAATGATTCGCAAAGCCAGGCGAACGCAGTTCGACAAATTTTTTATTTTAACAAAACATAAACCAAAGATAAATTAAGTGTAATTATCAGTAATGTCAGTAGTGTCGGTGGATGTTTGCATAGCTCTACTATTTAAACTATTTAATTTTATTTATAGTCACGGCGGAGAGTGAGGGGCTGCAAAATATTTTATTCTTACCGGGGAGGCATAACGGAAAATAACTGATATAGTTCAAGATGTTGTGCATCCCTGGTAAGCATCGCATTTGATCTAAAATCATTAGTTTAGAAAATATGACTCTTTCCCCAAAAGTTGTCCTTTGGCTCAACTTACCGCCGATGAGGGGTAAATTGAGCCAGGGAGAAGGTAAGTTGAGCCACGGCAGCATGGTTATGTTAGAGTAAAACTGAAGAATTGTTTTACATAATTTAGTCTAATGCTTTAATGCAAGACACAGTCAATACTAGATCATTCTTAAATGAACCAAGTTTACAACTTTGAAAAGAACAATTTGTCACAAGGCCTGTTTGAAATAAACTGGGCATGAATTGACCCTCTCCTTCAGTACCTCCTCACTCCCCTTATCCCTCCCTCTCCTTCTCCTTCCACACCTCCTCCCTCCCTCCCTCCCCTTCTCCCTCTATACCTACTCCACCTCACCTCCCTCTCTATTAGGCCCGCTCGACACCCCACTTCTCTATGTTACAAGGGAATATAAACTTTATATGAACACGGCATGATTGTTTACCCATGTTTGTTTAAAAAATTCACATAATTTTAGTCATCAAATGTAAGAATGCTTTGTAGAATTACATAATATAATAATAAGAAGAAATGGGCCACTGGCTCAACTTACCCCCACCTTAGAGATACAGTAATGCAAACAATATAGCCTCATATTGTAATGATTTAAATCACTAACACTTGGCTGAATTACTTTCTCTAATTAATCAGGCATAAAAAATCATGACTGTGATTGTGCAAAAAATACTTGGAACTGGGATTCTCTGTTTTGAACTTAAATGTGCTTACCACTTCACACGTGATCTTATCCTCTAGAAACCAAGGGTAGCTCAATTTACCCACTGGCATAACTTTCTCCATTTTTCCCTACCTATAACTTGCATATGATTGTGTTCATACTTAAATTTTCTCCCAAGTCTTTGTGTCAGACGCTAATGTGTCTAATGCAATTATTGTCATTTAATAAACCGTATTTTTCGGATTATAAATCACTGTTTTTTTCATAGTTTGGCTGGGGGTGCGATTTATACTCTGGAGCGATTTATGTGTGAAATTATTAACACATTATTATATCATTTTATATCATTATATCATTTTATCATTATATATTTAAAAAAATTTAAATTGCCTTTCAAGATGACATGTCTGTTTTTGGTGTTGGATTTTATCAAATAAATTTCCCCCAAAAATGCGACTTATACTCCATTGTGACTTAAATATGTTTTTGTTCTTCTTTATTATGCATTTTTTGGCTTGTGCGATTTGTAGTCCGGAGTGATTTATAATCCGAAAAATACGGTACATTAATTCAGAACACTTGAAATAAACATTTAGCTAGGCCTGAACTACATCTACATCTGTCTGCTTGATTCATGTAGGTGCCGGCCAAGTCTTCACACTGCACAAAAGTGAAGATATGTGTCTATCTGAGAAGTACATTCCACCAGCAAGGGCAGGGGAGACTGCAGTGCCACAGCACCAGTATCAGAATACTTTCTCTGAGCGCAGTTGCAGTTTCAGTGCCGAGAGCCGAGCTGGCATGCTTCTAGAGAAGGGTGTAGACAACATTGCAATCCGCATGAGTGCTGATGCCCGGATTCTAGCCACTGCCCTGCCTGGAGACACCAGTTCGCATTTCAGTGCAGCCCTTGAGGAAGACTTTGAGGAAGAATCTGAGGAAGGGCCAGGTCTTAAGACAGGGAAACTGCTGCAGGAAAAACGTCTGACTATAGACGGTAAGAAAGCAGAAAAACTGGAGAGGATTGAACAAGCCCAAGGTAAGAAGAGACTGCAGGAGGAGGAGGATGTAGATGAAGACACAGTGGTTGGAGGTGGCATCCTAGAGAGGGAGGATGTAGAGGTGGGTGCTGACCCTCTTTCACGCTTGATGTCAAAGAGTGATGAGTCCGCCTCTGTGACCACTCACGAGCATCCGCATTCTCCTCCTGTTGTTTCACGCAATCTGGCAGAAGAGATTGAAATGTATATGAGCCTGCAGAGCCCTCTAGGCATCATGTCATCCAGCATGGAGATTCAACAGATCCAGGATGACGCCATCAACACTCCCCCAGCCAAGCAACCCCTTGAGCGCAGGTCCAGTCTTCCTGTTGCTCCCATGAAATCCCCTTCAGAATTGTCTTGTAACACAGTACAATGCAGCCCATTAACCGTCACACGTTCCAAGACTTTTGCTGTCAAAAGAAAGAGCTCTGTAACCAGCCCTAGTCAGAGATCATCATCTCTGACAGCTCTGGTGAAGTCATCTCAAAGTGGGTCTTTAGGTTCAGTCATCAACTCTTTGTCCGGAATGAAGATGGATGCTCTGCTTTCTGGGCCCAAGATGGATGTGCTGAAGTTTGGAATGAAACAGGCAGCCAGTGTGGCTAGCAAAGTGTGGGGAGCAGTAGCCTCTGCCTATTCCTACTCTGATGATGAGGTGAGTGCAGAAAATTTTATAAATCTTTAACTGTAGAATATTTTAACTAATATTTAAGTGTAACTATGTATCCATAATTTAACTATAATTAGTTACTGTCATTAGGGTGGACAGACCAAAGAAATCAGGTTTGCTCCCTCTGTAATTTAAACTAATCCAAAACTATTTTTAGGTACTTTCCTCTGCTTTAAGGTATTGAGATCGATGGCACCAAAATGCTTTTTTAAATTAAATGCTAAGGCTTATGAGCTAAGGCTTCTTCTACATCATAAATGCCTACCCACAGCATAGGTTTTACTTCAGTTTTCTTGTAATAACCAGTCAGAAGTCCTTTAGCATGTGACTATTGATGGTCATCTAGCTCTTGAAACTAATTACTTCTGTGAGCTGAAGGCAGCACACCCCATTTATCAATTGCCAAGATGCTTTTTTCCCCAATAGAATATTCAGATTCTAATGTGTTCCTTTGGGGTTTTCGTCAACGTGACTTGTGCTTGTTTTTCTCTAAATGTATTTTTTTTTAATGACTAAACATACTTTATTTTGAAGAAAACGACCTAAACTTTAGTTTAAGACAAGGGTGCTCAATACGTTGATCACAATCTACTAGTCGATTGCGAAGGTACTACTGGTAGATAGTAAGGGCATTAAAACGTGAAACTTTTTAAATATATATTTTTTTACAGATTTATTGAAATATAAAATCAAATTTAACTTACAAACAGCAAGATCAAATCTTATATGAATAGACAAAATGCAAAGAATAAAACCATAAAGAGGACAAATACACAAGAAAAACAAACCCTTACAACGTAGATGTCAGCCAATTATACTCACTATTGTCTGACTTTTTGTTTGTTTGACTATTTGTTTGACTGACAGTCGGTTTGACCAATCTGACCTTTTCACTCTCCCTGAATTTATCTGCGCATGTGCAGATATTGGCACCATTCTAGCAAACTAGCGAGTTATTCCAATTTACGACACGACGAGTAAAACTTACCATTTCTATACAAAATGGGAGTTTGACTTTTTTTTTGACACTACAAGTCGTCATGGCCAGAGCTCATGGACAATTCTGGAGCTTACTCACAGAGGAAAAGTACCCCAACATAAGGAAATGTGCAACATCCTTGACTGCATTATTTGGCTTCACTTATTTATGCGAGTCAGCCTTGAGTGAGGCTTGGCATCTAACGTCACGTAGGTTTACCTGTTGTTACAACCCTAGGTTAGAGTGAGCACTACCCACTCTATTTATGGGTGCTTAGCACCTGTCAAGGGGGAGTGGGTTATTATTTCTTACTTTCATTTGGTGCCACTGGCAGTCCTCCTTGATGCCTGTGTGGTTTTTGTAAATAAACGTTATTGATTTGTAAACTGATTTCCTAATTTTTTGTTGGGGTTGTTACAAGCAATATGGGTTCACGCAATTATGCAAGGTGTACTAAAGAATTCTCAATATATTTCTGAATAATTATATGTTGCGCAATTTTATAGTAGGTAGATCACTTTGACTCGGTCATTTTGTAAGTAGCTCGCATGCTGAAAAAGTGTGTGCACCCCTGGTTCAAGATATGTCTCCTGTTTGTGCCAGCCCTCTATGAAAGGCAGCTAAAGCAATATATATAAATTGGCAAGTTTAATAAATATTGATATTCACAATGGTAAATACTAAACATATCAAACATTTAAACATATTCATTATTCAATTTTAAGAAAGAAAATAGGTCATATTTATATCAAACATTTAAACTGATTAAATATTAAAATGTAAGAATTGACAAATCATATCAAGAAAGTTTGGGCAAGGCCATATTTACAGAGGTTTTTGTTTTGTCTTCTAAAGCCAAAAGGTAGTAGCATCAGTGAGTCTGATGATTCTGGTTGTGGTTTTTTGTGTCCGGGGGCACTCTCCTTGGTGTCACTCGCAAGTGGCCAAGTACGCACTTTTCCCTAGCCTAGTTATCCAGGGTTGCACCCATCCCACCCCAGTTCAAACACTTTCTAATGCTCGTTAGCTAATGATCGTTAGCATTTTCAACCTCAATCTGCAATGAATGTTAATATTTTGTTTTATTATGTGCATGAACGTAACAATAAGCTACACTTATTCTTGAGCTTTTGATATTAAGATGTCATAAAAACATACAAATACAGATTGTTTCAACTACAGGTAGTCTATACTGCCGGTGATTAAATTGGGTGCACGCGTTCTTGGAAGTATAGATAGGGCAGAGTGTCCGCAACATCAGTAACACACAGAGACTTGTGGAATTATGTATATACAGTTGTGGTCAAAAGTTTACATACACTAGTGAAGATCATGTATGCCATGGCAATATAGGGTTTTCAATAAACTCTACAACTCTTATTTTTCTGTGATGGAATGATAAGGAGCACATATTTCTTTGTCACAAAAAACATTCATGAAAATGTTTTCTTTTATGAATTTATTATGGGTCTTTTGAAAATGTGACAAAATCTGCTGGGTCAAAAATATACATACAGCAATGTTAATATTTGGTTAAATGTCCCTTGGCCATTTTCACCTCAATTAGGCGCTTTCGGTAGACATCCACAAGCTTCTGGCAAGCTTCTGGTTGAATCTTTGACCACTCCTCCTGACAGAATCGGTGCAGTTCAACTAAATTTGTTGGTTTTCTGAGTCGGACTTGTCTCTTCAGCACAGTCCACATATTCTCTATGGGGTTTAAGTCAGGACTTTGGGAAGGCCACTCTAAGACCTTAATTCTAGCTTGATTTAGCCATTCCTTCACCACTTTTGATGTATGTTTGGGGTCATTGTCCTGTTGGAACACCCAACTACGTCCAAGACCCAACTTTCTGGCTGATGATTTTAGGTTTTCCTGCAGAATTTGGAGGTAGTCTTCCTTCTTCATTATTCCATTTACTTTCTGTAAAGCACCAGTTCCACTGCCAGCAAAACAGGCCCACAGCATAATACTACCACCACCATGTTTGACGGTAGGTATGGTGTTCTTGGGGTGAAAGGCCTCACCTTTTCTCCTCCAAACATATTTCTGGTCATTGTGGCCAAAAAGCTCAATTTTAGTTTCGTCTGACCACAGAACTTTCCTCCAGAAGGCCTTGTCTTTGTCCATGTGATCAGCAGCAAACTTCAGTCGAGCCGTAAGGTGCCGCTTCTGGAGTAATGGCTTCCTTCTTGCACGGCAGCCTCTCAGCCCATGGCGATGTAGAACACGCTTGACTGTGGACACTGACACATGTGTTCCAGCAGCCTCCAACTCATTGCAGACTTGCTTTTTGGTGGTTCTTGGTTGACTCTTGACCAACCTGACCAATTTTCTCTCAGCAGCAAGTGATAGCTTGCGTTTTCTTCCTGATCGTGGCAATGATACAACTGTGCCATGCACTTTATACTTACAAACAATTGTTTGCACAGTTGATCTTGGGACCTGCAACTGCTTTGAAATGGCTCCAAGGGACTTTCCTGACTTGTTCAAGTCAATGATGCGCTTTTTCAGATCCGTGCTGAGCTCCTTAGACTTTCCCATTGTAGTATTTCTGGCTGAGTCTAGTGAATGTGTCAAACAAGCCCTATTTATATGGACTGAAAGAAGTCACCAGCTGGAGTCAATCATAATCACTCGTAAGAAGTTAGGAGGCCATGCCAAAAAGCAAATTGGATTGAAACAACTTTTTCTACATCACCAAATTGGTAATTCAAGGTGCTGTATGTATATTTTTGACCCAGAAGATTTTGACACATTTTCAAAAGACCCATAATAAATTCGTAAAAGGACCATTTTTCATGAATGTTTTCTGTGACAAAGAAATATGTGCTCCTTATCATTCCATCACAGAAAAATAAGAGTTGTAGAGTTTATTGAAAACCCTATATTGCCATGGCATACATGATCTTCACTAGTGTATGTAAACTTTTGACCACAACTGTAGATAGTGAAGTACCCATGATGCAAAATTTAAATGTACAGCTCACCAAAAAATGAGATATGGTATATAAATTGGGATTGAACATTTAGGCATGTTGTTTGAACGTAGCCTCATAGTCTCTTTATGTTTGTGAGCTGAGGAGATCAAAATATACATTTCCCTGAAGATGTTGTCCGGGTGAGAGCAAATGTTTCTTTAAAACTAAAGCAATGATGATGCCTTTCCAGGTGTGGAAGCTACCCATTCTATAGGCACTAATGCACTTCATAACATTAGAGATGGGTGGTTC
The DNA here is from genome assembly GCA_030340665.1 of Neosalanx taihuensis. NCBI lineage: Eukaryota > Metazoa > Chordata > Actinopteri > Osmeriformes > Salangidae > Neosalanx > Neosalanx taihuensis. Next base: position 1,720,959 of record CM059313.1, on the reverse strand, counting down.
ACTCCTCTTTATTCGGAAGGAAGTGGTTTCCAGAAATAATTTACATTTGTCTGAATACAGAACAGTTTTCCACTTTTCCTCACTCATTTTAAATGATCTTTAGCCCTGATAATTCAGATTCAGAATACTTTATTAATCCCCTTGGGGAAACTCTTTGGCAGGACAGTGCCCACCGAGGCAACACGACAAAGTACATTATCGGCGCACAAGCCTTCTGAAATTGGGAAAACACAAATAGATTTTCGAGGAGAAAAAAAGGATACATGCCAGAGCATGTAATCAAAAAAAACACCTCAGCAGACAGATAAGCAACAACAACAAGCAGGTGGAGGCGTTGGATGAGTCTGTGTTCGTGGCCAAAACACAGAACAATCTGCCTCATGGCCTTGAGGTCAGGACAACTGGACAAATATGCAGACAACTCTCATAGAAAGGGGTGGGGGGTGGGGGGTTGGGGTTGGGGTGGGGGAGGGGGTGTAGAGAGACGCCGTACCTCAATCTTGCAAGATAGAAACAGGTAGGGGGAGGGGTAGCCCTGCACGGTACCAGGCACAGCCGTACAGGAATTTGGAGCCGAACACATATACTCATGTCGTTGCTCGTAGAGTTAGTTTACACCCTACAAACAAGTCTCACTCAATGTCTCTCAAATGTCTCTCAAATGTCTCTCAAATGCCTCTCAATGTCTCTCAAATGTCTCTCAAAAGTCTCTCAATGTTTCTCACTCTTCCATTTTGTTGGTCAATACGTTCCTCTGTCCCCTGCAGAGCCATCGGTATCCCGCGATGCACGTAAAGTCACACTTTGGCCACCAACAGCCCTGCCCATCACATCAATCAAGTGGGGCAGCTTAAAGGGGCCGTTAACGGCTGCCTCAGTTTTTATAATTTGTCGATATCCCACGGCACGCTTAATCAAATCAGCAGAAGCCCGGCCATCATAAATCCCAATATGTAGAGATCCTCAAAGTCCTCGACGGAAGGTTCCCACAGGCACACGACACGCCTCTTATCCCACGCGTCCATCATGTATCCCGCTGGAGACGATCCCATGCGGGGACATGCTGGGTCCCCCCAGCCCCAAGATCTCTTTAAATATATGGTGTCAATAGTACTTGACCAGCTAATCAATTCCATGTTATATGTAATATGACAGCATTTATGGATAATGTTCACATATGGCTTCTTTAAAATATAGAATGTTAACCAAGAGACCAACGTTAGGCTAAACTCTTTTTGAAGATTGTTTGTGAGATTTTTAGAATGTTATGTGAGAGTTCTGCTTTGGCTCAGGTTGACGAGGTCCAGTTTTGGCATTGGTGAGGGTCTTGCTCTGGAAGAAAGGAGACATACACACCTTTCAGACATAACATTTTGTTCACATTAAAACATTCACATTTTCCACAATGACGTGTGCTGTAGCTTGTGATACAGTGTCTTTTATTAGCATTTCTACTACCCATAAATGATCTAGTCATAATAGAATTTAATTATTAATATCCATAAATAAAACATCATCTAGATGTCACTAGAATATGCACAAATCTGCATTCTGCAAATCTTACATTTTACCTTATTTTTCTTGTCTGTCCTTCTCACTTCTCCAATGGTTGTACACTTTGTCCAGGTTTATGGCTCCGTCTGCTTCTTACTTTGACTTTATGCGCATCGGCTGGTCCAAATGTGTCACTTCAAGACACATTGTTTTGATATGATTCATCAAACTAAATCCTCTGCACTGTCCAGCATCAATGTAGTCCATATTTTTCCATCGGAAAACTCGCTGACAACTTAAGCTTCACAGCATATTTTGCAGAGCAGACCTTTCTCACTCAAAAAAATAAGATCTCACCCAGTTTCACCGCTTGTTCTTCTATGTGCACATACTCCAATTGCGCATCTTAGAGGGAACATTGCTTAGCGCATATTTTTGCACGGTGACATACAGCCAGTTCAATTTTTTTTATGTCATGCGATCTAACAGTAGTACCTTTGCGATCGACTGGTAGACCGCGATCGACGTATTGAGCACCCCTGATTTAGGGGTTTCATTGTAGTTTTTTTATTCATGTACAGTATATTTATGATTCATTTTTGGGTTGATTTTAACACTAACCTTATACCTAAAGACCTAAATGCTAGCGTAATTATAATCTATTGCATGCACATAGTCGGCGGAAACATGTTTGTTTCGCTAACAGCATGCCAAATACTAGAAAGACGAAGGGACAGGTGCCCCTTGCTATGCTGGAGAGGGCATCAGATGAAGTTAAACAGGGCAGATCAGTCAGAGCAGTGGCCAAATCCTATGACACTTGTCACATGACCCTTTACCTTTTTCATAAGAAGAGGCAGAGGCAGGGATAAAAATTCCTTCCCAGAGTAGGGTGCTGGACACCCAAATGTTACAGCGAGAGTATAATGTAAATAATAAAAAAATTAGTAAAATAAAAATAAATTATGATAAATTGTGTAGACCTTTGGTATGCTATTACTGTCTCTGTCATGCGTTACGGCCGTCCTTGTCGTGTTACAACCGTCCCTGTAACAGTGATGGGACTGTGTTTAAAATTAATGCAACCTGTACATATTTCATAAAACAACTTAAATAAATTGTTTAAGTAGTTGACAAATTTAAGTTCATAATATATCAGTTTGGCTATTCTATTGGCTAAGTGTTACAACTGTCCCTGGTCTCCCCTACTGTAGATTAGTGGTTCCCAACCCTGATCCTCAGGAAACACCTGTCCTGCATGTTATAGATGTTTCCCTTCTCTGATGTTGTAATGAATAGGACATTATGAAGCTCAGCAGAAGCCTGATAATGACCCTTTATTGGAATCAGGTGTGTGGGAAGGGAGAAAAATTAAAACATGCAGACAGTGGGCCCTAAGGACCCAGGATAAGGGATGTTTCAGATGTTTCCCTACTCCAGTGGTTTTAAATTCCAGTCTTCAGGACCCACTATCCTGCATGTTTTAGATGTTTCCCCCTTCCAACGCACCAGGGGTTTAATTTATAAAACATTGCGTAGGATTCTGATTAAAAGTGTACGTACGGCCAAAAGTGTAAATGGGCGTACGCACCCAAAAATTCAGATTTATAAAACCGTGCACACTTCTAAGCAAAGTTCCCTTTATAAATCACACCTTAACCACAAGTGTGCGTACGTGAATTATCGTAGTACCCCGCCCATTTTTAACCATAAATGGTCAATGCAAAGGACCTCATGAATGCTAATGTACTATCATTCTCATGAACCTGGCATGTGATTCTTCTTCACGGCAAAAAAGCAAAATAATGTGACAGCACGCCAAGTGGCAGAACTGAAGAAACAGCGGTAACAACTGCCATAGTAAATTCCGTGTTTGTGTGTCTTGCATGGCAATTAAAAACAAATTCTGAAGTGTAATGAGTGTTGCGATTGTGCTGGAGTTTAACAAATGTATTTCTCGTTTTTGACATATGATGATATATGCACAGTATTAAAGAAATCTATTTAGTTATACTCTGTTCTGTAGTTACATGCATTTTAGCCTCCTACACTGCCATAGTGGAAATCTGATTGTGAGACAGACAGCGCTGAATATTGATTTAGAATTTTAGTTGGATTGTACAAGATGTTTATGGAACAATTATCACTCAGTACAAGCGCAAATAACACGGCTGTATTTAATCTTCATGATAATGATGACATTGAGGAAAAAAACGTGTGAGGACAACAAAATACATAAATATTACGAGTAATTGCTCTTCCCACTTTTACTTTTTACAGTATGACTACAGTACGGTCATCTGTGTCTCCAATTCCCACTGTCTCCAAAATGTGCGTAGGTTTACGGGAGGATCATAGTTTGCGTGGAGGACCGCACATTCTACCGCCAAGTTTGTTTTAATAAATCACTGACTTTGCGTGGAAACTGGCGTATTCACGTTTTCAGCCCCGTTTCGTGCATACGCAACCTTTATGAATGAGACCCCTGATCTTAATGATTGGCCATAAGCAGTCTTCTGTGGAGTTGTATGATGACACGTTCATTCTAACCAGAGGGGTATTGCACAAAACCAAGATAAGGGATTAAGCCGGGATATGTTTGTTATCCTGGCTGAATTTAGCCTCAGGTCGGTTGCATGAAAGCAGATAAAACTTGGTCAAGTTACCATGGTGATTTATTCTCTGCAGCTAGCCTGCTCCAGACCAGGCTAACAGCCAGGCTAAGATTAATTCTAGTGATTCACCTGTATTTCCACCGTCAATCCTGTGAGGAATTCATGTGTTTTACAGCATGTCCATGATCTTTTTAAATACGTTGCATCATTTTAATTATACTGCATAAAAAGTTGACATATATATAGTATATTGTCGTTTCTCATTTCATTGAAATCTACAACATACGTTGTTTGTATACGTCTTTTTATATTGATTTAAGTGGTATTATTATTACTCTGGCCAAGTGTTATATTGATATGCTGATGAAGAGTGTTTGTCAAACTGCCGTCAGAGGTTTCATAAAGATGTGTTTTATTGCAGTACAATGAACCATCGCTATATCATGGTTCAGTACAGTGAACCCTCGCGATATCAAGGTTCAGTACAGTGAACCCTCGCGATATCACAGTTCACTTTTTTTCGTACTTCACGGATTTGCCTCCTGCATTGTGTTCTGCATTCTGATTGGCAAACAGCCTCTCCGTGTCTTCTCTACCTGTGCGTCAATAAAGTTGCGGTTTACTGTAATATGTACTGTACACGTACGTAACATTCGCAGAAAAAGTTCAACTTATGGACATGCTTAATTGTAGCCCAATTATGACAGCTCCAGAGGATTGTACAATTTTTGAATACTAACGCATTAAGCCGGTCCACTATTGTCTGCTAGGCTTATTCTCTTTCTTTGATTATGGCTTGAGTATTGCCTTTTTAAAATAATATCCTTCTCCTCCTCATAAAACTCCATCAGGAGCTGTTGTTCTGCGGCCGTGAAATATGTTGCGCGACTCTTGTCCATGTTCTGATCGGTGATTCTGTGAGCGATTGCGAGGTCTATTTAAGAATGCCGTGAACACGCATTTATCCTGACTACCTACACCTGGGGGGTATTGCACGAAAGTAGAATAAAGAAAGCCAGAATAACTGAGCAAGCGCGGCTTGACCTAGTCTGGCCGTCGTATCCTGGCTTAATTGGTTGCACGTTTGCCAAGCCAGGATGAAAAGGCGCGGCTATGTCAAGCCAGATGTAGGTAGTCAGGATTAATGCGTGTTCACGGCATTCTTAAATAGACCTCGCGATCGCTCACAGAATCACCGATCAGAACATGGACAAGAAAGAGAATAAACCTGGCAGACAATAGCGGACCGGATTAATGCGTTAGTATTCAAAAAGTGTACAATCCTCTGGAGCTGTCGTAATTGGGCTACAATAAAGCATGTCCATAAGTTTAACTTTTTCTGCGAATGTTACGTAGGTGTACAGCCACAGTAAATATTACAGTAAACCGCAACTTTATTGATGCACAGGTAGAGAAGACGCGGAGAGACTGTTTATCCAATCAGAATGCAGAACACAATGCACGTGGCAAATCCGTGAAGTGAACCGTGATATCGCGAGGATTCACTGTACTGAACCATGATATCGCGAGGGTTCACAGTACTGAACCGTGATATAGCGATGGTTTACTGTAATGCAATAAAACATATTTATGAAACCTCGACGGCAGTTTGACAAGCAGTCTTCATCAGCATATCAATATAACACTTGGCCAGAGTAATAATAATACCACTTAAATCAATATTAAAAGACTGTTGTAGATTTAATTGAAATGAGAAATGACAATATACTAAATATGTGTAAATGTTAAATGCATTATAATTAAAATGATGCAACATATTTAAAAAGATCATGGACATGCTGTAAAACACGTGAATTCCTCACAGGATTGACTGTGGAAATGCAGGTGAATCACTAGGATTAATCTTAGCCTGGCTGTTAGCCTGGTCCGGAGCAGGCTAGCTGCGGAGAATAAATCACCATGGTAACTTGGCCAGGCTAAGTTTTATCGGCTTTCGTGCAACCGACTTGAGGCTAAATTCAGCCAGGATAACCAACATAGCCCGGCTTAATCCCTTATCCTAGTTTTGTGCAATACCCCCCTGGCTTGACATAGCCTCGCCTTTTCATCCTGGCTTGGCAAACGTGCAACCAATTAAGCCAGGATACAACGGCAAGACTAGGTCAAGCCGCGCTTGCTCAGTTATCCTGGATTTCTTTATTCTACTTTTGTGCAATACCCCTCTGGTGTTGGAGCAGGGAAACATCTAAACCATCCAGACGGGTGTTCCCTGGGGGCCAGGGTTGGGAACTACTGTTGTAGAGGATGAGATATAATTTCATAATATCTTGGCAACTTTGTTAAGAATCATTATTCTGAAATTGTTCCACAATATATAGATGCAGGGCTTTGCAAATTGGTGAACCTCTACTATCTTTACTTCTGAGAGACTCTGCCTCTCGAAGATGCTCTTTTATACCCAATTATGTTACTGACCCATTTGCAGGTCTGAAGATTTACTTCTGAGACTTGTTGCGGCAATCAAATTCTAAACTTAAAATTGTACATTTCCTCAGTTTAAATATTTTATGTTTTCCATATTCTATTGTGATTAACATACAGCTGTATGAGATTAGAAGATAATTGCACTCTGATTTTATTTACATTTAACACAGCATCATTTGGGGGAATGTGTTTGTTTATGTATGTGTTACGCACACATGTATGCACAATGGTTTTGCACATTCATAGCAATTAATTACTTTAAATATCAATTCCCTTTCCAAGGATGAGTTATCCCAGGGTGGTGGAAGCTTTCCAACTAGACTGGATGAACAACTTCTGTCGGGGGGTGATGGGGACAAACCTGCCCAAAGTGGCCCCATCCCAAATGTGGTGTCAAATGGTCTGACGCAGAGCAACACCAGCCTTGGCAGCAGCAGTGGAAGCAGTGACACAGGGAGAGGAACGCACCAATCATGTAATTGGATTAACCAGGAGATATGGAAAACACTAATCGCAGCTGTGTTTAACACATATACAGTTTGTTTCTACTGCTTTGGTCGAAAAAGTCACATTGTCAAAACTCTTAACGCAGTCAGCAAAACAGAAGTGTGTACGGACTAAACTGTTATTTGTCATTGCATTCTCACAAAATACATTGATTGACCACAATTTCCCAAATCCATGACCTCTTTTCTAATTTTCCATGACAAAAATCCAATGCTAACACACTTTTACCCCCCTAGAAAACGGTTTTCCAGGATTCTAGACAAAGTGAGAAGCTCTTTCAAAGGGTTTGTATACACCCACGGGAACTCAGACAAAGCACGTGATTGGTTCCCGGCGCAAGATCAATGAATGCGAGCATGAGTGTATGTTTCATAATCTATAAGCCCTCCATGTTTTGGGGTCTATCACGTTGCTATGCTCAGTGGCCGATGCTCTATTGTAATGCTCTCTCTTGTTAGTCGCTTTGGATAAAAGTGTTTGCTAAATGAATAAATGTAATGTAAATCTTGTGAGCTGATCGGCTGCACATTTTCTCCCAGCTTTTTTTCTTGTATCTCGCCACTCGTTCACGCTGGGGGGGGGGGGGGGGGGGGGGGGTAGACGCACTGTAGTCCGATGCGAGCTAGCCAGCGATTCCCAAAGACGTCCGTTTTTTACTCGTTTTTCGAACTTGTGGCTTACATTTTTGACGCTCAAGTGACCGACATTTAACCGAGAGCATCCGGTAATTTTTCGAAATTAAATATTTTTTTTTAATTATCGTATTTCTTCGGCGGCCCGATAATAATCACAATAATTATTTAGGGGGGCTGAAGAACATTTTAGGGGGGCTTCAGCCCCCCTAAAACAGGGCTAACGATGCCCATGGTTTGCAAAGATGTGCTTTGTACGGAGATGATACTTCAGACTCGTACTACAATGGAAAGACAGTTCATCACTGCAGTATTTACAAACATTTCTGGTTTTATCTAAACTCCCATTCGGAAGCTTTTTAAATCTAAATGTGCCGTTAAGCACACCTGGGTCCATCTCCTCACTCGTCACTTCACTACAGGTTAACGTCTCTGAGGTAAATGTCCGCGCTTGAGGACTACGGCAAGAGATTGTGGTCAGATTTGGTGATGTGATTAATTTGCGTAAAAAAATAAATGATGCGTTAAGGATTCCAGATTAATCACACGCGTTGACAGCCCTGATTTAAATAGATTTAAGTAAAATACAGTATAAATATTACTGTATTTTCCGGACTATAAGCCGCTACTTTTTCCCTACGTTTTGAAAAAGGTCACTGATCATAGCAGGGTTGTAGTCGCCAAACATAGTGGGTTCATAGATTATGAAACATACATTGTGAAAAACCAACAAGTGCCGAATGGAAGAGCCATAAGAGCATTCAGCCGAACAAGTTACAATTATAAAACAAGCATCTCTGACGGGCAATAGTATAAAAGTGACAGTAGTTTGGTGTTCAGTGGTTTCAGTACGCAGAAGGAAGAAAATTAAATCAACTTAGCTTAAGTGCACAGGAGGAAGATGAATAAACCATCAGTTACTTTTCTGTTTTGTTTGATCAGCACTTTTACTACATTTACATTTATTCATTTATCAGACGCTTTTATCCAAAGCGACTTACAGTAAGTACAGGGACATTCTCCCTGAGGCAAGTAGGGTGAAGTGCCTTGCCCAAGGACACAAAGTCATATAGCCACAGTAGGGGCTTGATCTCACAACCTTCCGTTCATGAAGCCAACGCCTTAACCCGTTGAGCCATCTGAATCCCTTTTACTGCAGCGTTAAAGGCATTTGGAAACAATCAGTTCAGGTATATGAATAAACACTTATGGTAAAAAATCTTTCTATGTAAATATATTTCTCAGCCTGGATACCGGTGGCTTATAGTCCGGTGCGGCTTATGTGACAAAATATATATTTAGTTTCAATTTTAGATGGTGCGGCTTATATTTAGGTGCGCTCTATAGTCCGGAAATTACGGTAAGTATAAATATCCATCCATCCATTCATTTTCTACCGCTTCCGAAACAGATGCCTGAGCCACCTCAGCTGGCTCCTCTCGACTTGGAGGAGCAGTGGTTCTACTCCGAGCTCCTCCCGTGTAACCGAGCTTCTCACCCGATCTCTAAGGGAGCTCCCGGCCACCCTGCGGAGAAAACTCATTTTGACCGCTTGTAGCCGCAATTCTTTCCTTTCGGTCATTACCCAAAGCTCATAACCATAGGTGAGAGTAGGAATGTAGATTGACCAGTAAATCAAGAGCTTTGCCTTGCGGCTCAGCTCCTTCTTCACCACGACAGTCCGGTACAGAGACTGCAGACGCTGCGCCGATCCGCCTGTCAATCTCACGTTCCGTCCTTCCATCACTCGTGAACAAGACCCCGAGATTCTTGAACTCCTCCACTTGAGGCAAAGGCTCCCCACCCACCCAGAGAGGGCAAACCACCTTTTCCCGGTCGAGTACCATGGCCTCGGATTTGGAGTGGCTGATCCTCATCCCAGCCGCTTCACACTCGGCATGTGATAGGCGGGTCCGTCCCCGAGTCCCCAGTTTCTGCTTCCTCCTCTGAAGACGTAATTGCAGGATTGAGGAGATCCTCAAATTATTCCTTCCACCGTCCGACGACATCGCCAGTCAAGGTCAACAGGTCCCCTCCCGCACCATAAACAGTGTTGGTGAAGCACTGCTTCCCCCTCCTGAGGCTTCGAACGGTTTGCCAGAACTTCCTTGGGGCCGACCGATAGTCCTCCTCCATGGCCTCCCCGAACTCCTCCCAGACCCGAGTTTTTGCCTCTGTGACTACCCGAGCCGCGGCACGCATGGCCTGCCGGTACCGGTCAACTGTTTCGGGAGTCAAAAAGGCTCGATAGGACTCCTTCTTCAGTTTGACGGCATCCCTTACTTCCGGTGTCCACCACCGGGTTATGGGATTGCCGCCGCGACCAGCACCAGAGACCTTGCAACCACAACTCCGGACTGCCGCATTGACAATAGAGGTTGAGCTCTCCCGGAGTGCTTCTCACAGATCCCGGGGGAGGCTGGGGACATTGAGTCCGAATGGACCGTGTTCTCGACCTCCATTGTCAATGCGGCAGTCCGGAGTTGTGGTCGCAAGGTCTCTGGGGGTCCGCCAGACTTTTCCAGCAGACCCTCACGATACGCTTGGGCCTGCCAAGTCTGTCCAACTTCCTCCCTCGCCAGCAGATCTGGATTACAACCAGGTGGTGATCGGTTGACAGCTCCACTGGTCTCTTCACTCAAGTGTCCAAGACACACGGACGCAGGTCAGAAACAACAAAGTCAATCATCGACCTCCGGCCTAGAGTGTCCTAGTGCCACGTGCACTGATGGACACTCTTGTGCTTGAACATGGTGTTCGTTATGAACTGTGATTAGCACAGAAGTCCAATAACAAAACACCACTCAAGGCTTTTAGGCGCAGGGACGCGACCCTCTCATTCACCGGGGTAAACTCCAACATGTGGTGACTGGGCTGTGGGGCTATAAGCAAACCCATGCCAGCCCGCCGCCTCTCCCCGCACGGAACTCCAGAGAAATGGTGAGTCCAGCCTCTCTCAAGGTTAATGGTTCCAGAGCCCAAGCTGTGCGTGGAGGCGAGGCCGACTATATCTAGCCGGCAATGCTCGACCTCCCGCACAAGCTCAGGCTCCTTCCCCACCAGCGTGGTGACATTCCATGTCCCCAGCGCTAGGGACTGTGTGCGCGGCCCTGGTCGTCCGGGCACCTGCCCATGACCACCGCCTAAAGCACACTGCACCGGCCCTTTACAGTCCTTCCTGCGGGTGGTGGGCCTGCAGGAAGGTGGTCCCACGTTGCCTTTTCGGGCTGGACCTTGCCGGGTCCCATGGGAAAAGACCCAGCCTGGCTCCAAAGTGGGGCCCCGGTTTCGCCCATCAGGATGACGTAATTGTCCTCGTTTTCTTGGTCATCATAGGGGTTTTATGAACCGCTCTTGGTCTGGCTAGTCACCTAGGACCTGTTTGCCTTGGGAGACCCTACCAGGGGCATAATGCCCCTGACAACATCGCTCCTAGGATCATCAAAGCACTCAAACCCCTCCACCACGTTAAGGTGGCGATTCATGGAGAGGCAAGTATAAATATGCATATGTAAAACGTATATAATAACATATGTAACATATGTAACATGTAAATCCTACTTTGCGGATTTTCACCTATTACGGGGGGGGTTCTGGGCACCATAAACCACGATATTATGCAGTATTGACAGTTTAACCACACTGCATGTTGCCAATACAGACTGTGTTAAGAGTTTTGAATGTGAGATTCGACCAATGCATGTAAGAAATCAGAAAATATGCCATACGTTTTAAACTATTTACTAATTTGTGACATTGAAAACATTGTTTATTATATGGTATATTAAATCTTTTACAACATAAGGACCTACCAGCACTTTTCCAATATACTGATTTGTGAATGCCCCCTTAAACGTACTGTTTGTAGACACAGACAATCATAGAACATATTTGTGTATGTTCATGATTATGACATGATTGTGTACATTTTTGTTTTCCTAGATCAAACACCAGGAAGATCACACAGAGGACCAGACTATCAAAAGTTGGAGCAAGGGTCATTATTCCAATCCTCTGCCTCCAGCATCTACCAAAATTGTGCATTGGAGGTGAGGGACACATACACACACACGCACATGCAGTTATTTTCATTTAATTGGAGTTGTAGGAACTTTACCTAATTTTATGGGGGTTTTTTTTGGGGGGGGGGTGATGGATCCTTGTTTCCACTTCTTTGGGGGTGAACTTTGGTAAAACAACCACTAGAGGCAGTTTGGAGTTGTATTGTGTGTCTACAAGAATTACCACACTGGTACTACAGATGCATTGTTATGACAGCATGGAGAAATGTTTGTAACGGTTCCAATTCATCAGTTGTTAAAACACAAGTGGATGGGTAAATCTGTCTATGGAGCGTAACATATTCTTCAAGATCAGTCAAAATTACAGCAGGACGGAAAAACATTTGAACTTCTCAAATGCAGCACAAAATACGTTTTGCTCTGGGTGTGAGGCTAAATTCAAGTGGGTGTCTGATTAGATTGTTTGTTCGCTGACCCAGATCATGTTGTTTGAAAATAGATCGATTAGGCAATGAAGCCAGGCACATCTATTTCACAACATACAGTTGCTAGCTAACGTCATTGTGTTGGAATATATATCATAAAAATCTGAGATTCATTGGAAGCTTATGAGTTGATAGCTAGCTTTATTAGGTGTAATTTAGCCAAAGAATGGTTCTCTGCTTGTGTTTATAGCCAAATAAAAGAAGCTACAGAGGTTTTACATCAAATGCTGTAACCACCAAGTTTGCTTATGCAATTGAGACACAGAAGAGGAGCAGCTTGTGATCCCTGTTAAATTCCTTTTGGTTTTAGTACTAGGCTTATAATTGACAAATAATGCTGCTGTCTTTGTTATAACATCAATAAAAAACACAAATAGAGTACAGGCCAAAATTTTGGACACACCTTCTCATTCAATGCGCCTTATTTATTTCTATGACTATTTAGATTGTAGATTCTCAATGAAGGCATCAAAACTATGAACCCATGTGGAGTTATTTACTTTAAAACATGTTTTATATTCTACTTTCTTCAAAAATGCCACCCTTTGCTCTGATTACTGCTTTGCACACTCTTGGCATTCTCTTGATGAGCTTCAGGAAGTAGTCACCTGAAATGGTTTTCTAACAGTCTTGAAGGAGTTCCTAGAGGTGGTCAGCACTTGTTGGCCCCTTTGCCTTCACTCTGCGGTCCAGCTCACCCCAAACCTTCTCGATTGGGTTCCGGTCCAGTGACGGTGAAGGTCAGGTCATCTGCTGCGGCACTCCATCACTATATCAAATAGCCCTTACACAGCCTGGACGTTTGTTTGGGGTCATTTTCCTGTTGAAAAATAAATTATTGTCCAACTACGAAACGCAAACCGGATGGCATGGCATGGCATGTCACTGCAGAAGGCTGTGGTAGCCATGCTGGTTCTGTGCCTTCAATCCCTAACAGTTTCATCAGAAGAAAAAAACCACACCATCACACCTCCTCCTCCATGCTTCACAGTGGGAACCAGGTATGTGGAATCCATCGGTTCACCTTTTCTGCGTCTCACAAAGACACGGCGGTTGGAACCAAAGATCTCAAATTTGGACTCATCAGACCAAAGCACAGATTCCCACTGGTCAAATGTCCATTCCTTGTGTTTCTTGGCCCAAACAAATCTTTTCTGCTTGTTGCCTCTCCTGTGGTTTCCTAGAAGCAATTTGACCATGAAGGCCTGATTCGCACAGTCTCCTTTTAACAGTTGTTTTAGAGATGGGGCTGCTGCTTTGTGGCATTCATCTGGTCTCTGATCAGAGCTGCTGTTAACTTGCGCTTTCTGAGGCTGGTGACTCGGATGAACTTGTCCTCAGAAGCAGAATTTCATTCTTGGTCTTCCTTTCCTGGGTCGGTCCTGTCAAGGAGGTTTTGCTCTCTGAAGAAGATGTGCGATTGCAAAGTTCAATTGGTGAATAGTTACAAATGTATTGAATGTATACAGGCAAATATCAAAACAGACAGGTACATACAAAACAAAACATGCAACAGAGCTCTGTGACCTGGGGCCCGTTCTTCGTACGTCGCTTAATACATCCGAGATCAAATGACACATCCAAGATGATTTCATTGTGCGAATCATGATCCGGCCAACTGGGTTCTTCGAACAAACCTGTTGTGTACGATTAGTATCACTGGATAGGATCACGTGTTGGCTTAAAAGGGGATATGTATCGATAGTAGAAACATTGATCAGCAACGCTGCTATTGGCTGTTCAGCATGGCCAAAGAACGTGCCCACTTTTTCTCCCAATCAAGAGCTTTTAATGGAAGGTTATTCCGAATTTGAGTCGTTATTTAAAACGACAGGGAACACCTCAAAGTCTGCAAATGCCATGAGAGTGGGCTGGCAAAAAGTAGCAGACAAATTAAAGTAAAAGTGAAATACAAGAATATTCTACAAAATGGTAGCCTTTAATTCATACTGTCTTTATTTTTAAAAAGCCACTTATTTTTCCTCCCTTTTAAAAACCACTGTTAAAAGATGTGTTTGTCTATTTATAACAGCCACAAAGAAAAATGCTGAAAAAAACGGTATCTCTCAACAATTACACTTTATCCCGCAATACCCGATTAATTTGAAAAGCTCTGCGAATTATTCTCCCACCTTCCGCAAGAGGTTGCTCGCGTAAGGCTGCGACATACTTCCCTATCTCCTCCGCTTATAAAGCCTCAATCTAATGTTGTTTACATGAAGTAAACCTGCTCCCGAGCAGGTTTGAGCTTACGGACCTGTTGCTATGACGACAAGTCTAGGATGAGCTTCGAAGAACCAAACGATCCAAGATCATGCCAAATCGTCAACAATCAAATCCAGCTGACTGAGTTAGCGACGTACGAAGAACGGGCCCCTGGTCTGGTAGAGAGAACGTGTCTCTCTGCGAGAGAGGATCCTGATCTCTCTGCCAACACCTCTTTTTATGAGGTGAGCATCAAAAGAGTTTCGAAACTGTCAATCAATCCCTGATCTATTGTCTCCTCTCTCAGAGGGAGGAGGATCCTGGAATTCTAAGCAGACCTTCGCCTTTTGGCATTTAACGTGCTGTTTGTGATATAGCAGGAGTATTTTGTTTTACAATGTTGCTTGTTTTTCACAGAGACATGTTGTCTCTAGACGTCATGTCTCAAAGGTGCATTGTCTTTGTACGGAGGAGAATTAACTATAATGTTACTAATGTTACTATAATGTTACTAAATGTTACTATAATGTAATAGAAACATTTACATTATTCAATTAGCAGAATTGTCTGCAGACACAAGGTCTGCATCTGGTCACAGAGATGCATTGTCTTTGTAGGGAGGATAATCATCCTGTCAATAGCAACATTTCATTGTTCTATTAGTAGGTAGCTTTTAAAAGATCATACGAGTATACAATTCTATAGGATCTCATAATTCTAACCTTGCTCAAGAATTGTACATACATAGGTTATAAATTGTCACAACAGTCCTCGTGTGCCAGTTTCATTGTAGCGTTTGATGGTTTTGCGACGCCACTTGGGGACAAATTTTTTAAGTTTTTGCAATTTGACTGACCTTAATTTCTTAAAGTCGGGATGGCCACTGGTTTTTCTTTAGTTAACTGATTGGTTCTTGCCATAATATGATTGTTACGCCCCCTGGTGACCCGGGGAAGCAGGGTGCAACATAATGCAACAGGCTGTATCAGCGAGGGTGTAATCACACACAACCATTACTCCAAATTAACAGAAGTAATTAACGTTTATTATATTCCACATAGGACAACAGAAAGAACATTACAGTGGCACCAAAATAAAACATAACCCCACCCCCCTTGACAGGTGCACCAAGGTGCACCCCAAAAATACAGTGGGTGGTGCACACTAATAAACTGAGGTACTATACAACAAATAACTGGGTGTGATGTAAATGAAAACCTTGGCAGCTTAACTTGTCTTTCTGTGTCTGTGCGGACAAAAGAAACGTTACACAAAACATAGGCTGTTTTACAAACAAAGGCAAAAACTCCAACACAAGATTAATTAACCAATGAAATGTTCATATAACTCAATCAACACAAACCAAACAGAGCTCTCCCCAGAGCTCTGCCACCGCTCTAGCCGAGAGACCAAACTGAATTCAAACAGGACCATTTAAAGGGAGGAACCAGGCTGATTGATCTTGATTGAGGCAGGTGTGTTAGGCACGCCTCTCTGTGGGATGAACAAAAGATAGGCAACAGAGGTAGACAAACACACAAAACACCACATAACAAAACAGGTGGGCCAACCACCACATAAACAACACTGAAATTAAGACCACCCGTAACATTGATTTTTAACAGTTGTCCATTAGGGCTGTCGGCTGTGTAGTAACTTGACTTCTGCGCAACACAACTGATGGTCCCAACACCATTGATAAAGCAAGAAATTCCACTAATTAATCCTGATAAGGCACACCAATGAAGTGAAAACCATTTCAGGTGACTACCTCTTGAAACTCGTTGAGAGAATGCCAAGTGTGCAAAGGCAGTAATTGGCTATTTTGAAGAAACTAGAATATAGAACATGTTTTTAGTTATTTCATCTTTTTTGTTACGTACATACATGTGTTAATTCATTTACATTTACATTTATTCATTTAGCAGACGCCTTTATCCAAAGCGACTTACAAGAGAGAGCTTGATATATTTTCATAGTTTTGATGCCTTCAATTAGAATCTACAATGTAAATAAATAGTCATGAAAATAAAGAAAACGCATTGAATGAGAAGGTGTGTCCAAACTTTTGGCTTGTACGGTATATACAATAATGCTTTTATACTCTTAGATACTTATCGCCCCATTTGATAGGATTCGCTGTATCTTGTACTTTGTAATTTTTATATTTTAACCTGTTACTCTGAGTGCTGTACTGTACCCTGCTGCTGTTGTAACATAAAATTTCAACACTGCGGGACAAATAAAGGATTATCTTATCGTTAATAAAGGATTAACTTGTGTTTAGCTAAGGCATATAGCTACAGCTATTTGGACAACACATTGATCAGTTTAGTGTTTTTACGGGTCCTCCGATAGGAGGAAATCTATTGTTTTTTTATTATTATTCTTAATATTCATATTAGGGTTTCTCCGGTAGGAGGAATATGTTTTGGTAACTGGTTGACATATGTTTCTTCATATACTAATTCCTCTATCTCGTGATATTTTTTTATACAAACTTATCATGTAATTTGAATTGATGTGGCTACCATATTCAATTTTATTGAAAGGAATAAAAAGGACACACATTTTGTCAATACTTAGCAGCCAGCTTTGCTTTTAGTCACAGCCGACTAAGATCTACCAGTCTATGGCCAACTCTCCCCCCCCCCCTTTTTCCTCGACACCAGCCCCTAAGCTGTGCCAGTCTCTCTCTCTCTCTCTCTCTCTCTCTCTCTCTCTGTCTCTCTCTCTCTGTCTCTCTCTCTCTTTCTCTCTCTCTCTCTCTCTCTCTTTCTCTCTCTCTTTCTCTCTCTCTGTCTCTCTCTCGCTCTCTCTGCAGTCTTAAGATTGTCTCACTTTCACACCACACGACGGTTACAAGACTTCTAAAGTAGCAAAAGATCAACTGTATTTCCCCTCAGGACTAGGGTTCCTTGTTTCTGCTCTCTCTCTCGTCTCCTTTCCTTCCGTCCTTCCTTTTCTTCGGTCATATCCCCCCCCCCCCCCCCCCCCCCGTCAATACAAAATGGCACAGATTTTCACAATAAATCGCTGGTGTATTCCTCTGCTGTAGGTTCTTATATCAACTTGCTCTCAGTGTCGCTCCTGTGATGCCTTGGTGTATGATGAAGAGATCATGGCCGGATGGACAGCTGATGATTCAAACCTCAACACCACATGCCCCTTCTGTTCCTCCCCTTTCCTGCCATTGCTCCATGCTGAGTTCCAAGACCTGCGCACCTCGACTGGGTATCTCATCCTTTTTTTCTTTTATTCTCATAAAATCAGCATTTAGTTAAAGTCACACGTGACATGCACTCACATAAATTATAATAATATAAAAATGTATGTGAAAGTACCAAGCAATGTTCATAGAGGAGAATCTGTTAACTATCTATAGGTGTCTGAGATGTATCTATCTAAACGAAAGTGTAATCAAATACATGGTGTGCCCTTGTTGTTTTTATTGAATGTCCTCTACCAGGTTTTTGAAGCCCAGTGCATCAGGGGATAGTATACAGAGCAACAACTACAACCACCCAACAATCACAGGTTCAACAGAGGTCAAGGTCGTGGCTCCTTCAGGCCTCCATAGCTTTACAGATTTGTCTGGGAAGAAGCCAGAAGCCTCAGAGGGCCAATCCCCAACTCATAAGAGGTATCCAGATATTTTGCTGATTAAAGATGTTAATTGACAAACATGTTTTCTGCAGTTAACTTGCCCATGTCACACTGACTTAATAACAAAGGTAAAACATAGTCATTTCTATGATATAAAAATGTAAAGCCTAGTTTATGCTCCCGCGTCACACCCTACGCCGGGGGCGTGGCGCGGTTGTTGAGCATTCGAATTTCTGCATCGAGGGTCCGTGTTACTCTGCAATTCACCACCATGCCACCAGGGGGGTGTGGCTGTGTGGTTTTAGGGGTTATAGCCGAATCCTTGCTCATTATTGAAGAGCAAATGCTTATATTGCAAATGTGGAAGCGCAGGTGACAGAGAAGACGTTTGCGGATGTTCTGTACGATCACTAAACCGGTCGAGGCTGGAAACGGGTACATTTGCACTGAGGGACCTGGATGAACAAATGCACTTTCGATACTTTCGAATGTCAGCGGGCCGATTTGACGAGCTTCTTCGCCGTATACAGCCTGGCGAGTGGAGAAAAGTGGTGGCCGATGATTCAAACTTCACGATGGTGTCCCGAGGCACACTCAATGAGTGATAATTAACTGTGAACTATGCATGGTGTGTAAACTGTGTTGTGCTGTGTGTGTTGAAAATAATATCAGAACAACTGTTTGAAAACAAACTTGTGTATTTTATTCTTATGTATTATGTAATACAAAAAGTATAATTTAAAAAATCACAGCACTAAAACAATACAACACACAATATGCATTGTAGTATGTATAAAATGTAATATAAAATGTCAAATTTTAAAAATCACGGCAAAAAGTGCACTCAAGCAATACAACACACGTATCTCAACTATTTACAAAACTACGTCACGTTCTGAGCAGACCAATCACAGCGCTTGCGACGGAGGCAACGCGACGCATAGTTAGGATTTTTTGGAGGTGCGCGTCAGGCTACCACAGGAGGGTCTGCGTTGTCTGCGGAGCTGTGCGGGTGACGCGCCGCGGGAGCATAAACTAGGCTTAAGTGGGACACTTAAGTTCGGTGCCAATAATATTAAAATGCATCTCAAAAGAGTGAATATTTTTATTGAAAAAAATGCATTTGTCTGAACACCAATAAAAGAAGGGTATTTGGCTGCCTTGGCAAAATACTTTATGAAACACTGACTCTAATGGCGCTTTTCCACCGCAAATGTAGCTCGACTCGACTCAACTCAACTCGGTTTGGTAGTAACACGGGTGGTTTTCCACCGCAAATAGTACCTCCTGGTCGTCGGCGAAAGGGCCGTGACGTATTTTTGTACGCAACGTAAATAACACCAACGCATTAAATGCTAAAAGATTAAAACATTTAAGAATAATCTAGATGTGATAAAAACATTTGACGGGGAAAATGCCAGAGCCAGTGTAATGGCAGACGAATTACAAAATCATGAAACAATCACAAAAGTCACTTACAATTTATTAACAAACAATAAGAGCAAATCAGTGCAGCACAGCAAACTTTCAAATGAAGTAACCATGCTCTTCCATCAACTTGGCGACCTCCTTGTACACCTTTTCATTGCGGGTGGCTCCGTCCAGCTCTTTTTGTACTTTATCCTCGGCCACAAGACACAGAAGCGTCTGCACCTCAGAAGTGGACCACGGCGAAGACCTATTATTACTGCTGCGCTATTGCTTTATGTCGCTCTCGTGACTTTGTCACACTCTCTGGCCAATCAGTGGCCGGCCGTCTGCCGACGTCACCTTTTAGCTCGACTCAGCTCGCTTGGTACCTAGAGCGAGGTGGTACTAAAAAAAGTACCCGCTAACAGGTACCAGGTACCATGAAATTCCGGTGGAAACGCCAATAAAGCGAGTCGAGCTGATACCATGCGGTGGAAAAGCGCCATAAGTGTGGAATTGCTTCAGTCGTTTTAATTTTTTTATGCAAGTTATTCAAAGTAATAAAAGTACGATGCAATGTCATCATAGTAGTTAAGAGTGAATGTCCCCTATTTATGTCATTTATGGGCAACTCTTAAGTGTTACAGCTGTTAAACTGTAAAACTGTCATCAATTTGACATATGTTTATAGTTAAAAAATGTTCTCCTTAATAACTAATCATCTTCTATTTGATAAGACAACATAAAATCTTTTCGGCAGTTTCAATGTTTCTAGTATTTGAAAGAGTAGTCACACATTTCACACTTTTTGGCTCTGCCAACAGTTCTATCATCCAGTACATCAGAAAGTGCGAACGAGTACTAGTTAGGTGAAATCACTATCCTGATCGCTATTCTTTTGATTGCTACAAACTTTGCATGACTTTGCATGTTTTAAATGGGGTTTTTTTCCCCAGTGAAAGCCTTTTAAACGCATGAAATGCTGAGGACATTAAAATTAAATCGTTTTCCAGTATACCTGCATATAATTGTAAAACATGGGATATGAGACATGATATTAGACATTTTTTGATACAGAAGCTCAAAGTTTGCAAAGCACATGTTACCGTAGTGACAAGTGTCTTAGTGTTTTACCCTAAATTTACTGTATTTATAAAAGAAAATAAAAATACGTCTTTGATTGGCCCACTAAAGAATGTTACCAAAGCCACTGAATAATCATAAAAAAATCTCCTTTCCCACACTGTTCAGCGGCAGTTAAAATGTGATACCTTTACCGGCTTGGTTTCCTTTAATAATATTAAAAGTATGGGTTGGCGATATGAAAGGTATAGAAATATATCGATATGCATTTTGCCCATAGTATGGATTTTGTCTATACAGTGGAACTGTAGTAGAGATTTCCAGTTTTTTGGGGGGGTCACAGACCCTTTCATACCTAGGCACGGTATGAAAAAACTTAAATAAAAAAACGATCACAATCATTGTAAGGAAACTTAGCAAGCATTATGATGCATTCGTTTTTAAATGGTACTTAACATAATCTATTGTTGCTCAGAACTACTGTCGGCCCCCATATGTTGTTTTCTTGCTTTATTGCTCGCACTCATTGTGTTATACTTTTATAGCTCTTCTCTTGGCACTTATTGGTTCTCACAATGTATGTTTCACAATCTAAAAGCCCACTGTGTTTGGGGTCTATCACGTTGCTATGCTCAGTGACCGATGCTCTTTGTGAAAGCTCTATCTTGTAAGTCGCTTTGGATAAAAGCGTCAGCTAAATGAATAAATGTAAATGACGTTTAGCCTACAAAGACTTGAACATAAAATATTAAGCATGATATTTTAGCCTCGCAAGCAAAGATACCATGTTAGTTAGAATTGTAAAATATGTATTGTAGGAAAACAGAGTCAACTATTAAGTAATTCATAATTTCTTGTAAATATTTACATAAATAAATATAAATATTTAGGCTATATAAAAGTCTTGTCGCCTAATAGCTAATCAGCTAATTAGCAAATCAGCTTATGGAAAACTTGTGTATTATATTAATTCATGATACAGACTGATATATTTCTAATATTTATTTATTAACTTTTTATGATTATATCTAACAAATAAGGAAAATCCAAAATTTAGTATCTCAGAGAATTAGAATATTGTCAAGGTTCAATATTGAAGACACCTGGTGTCACACTCTAATCAGGTAATTAACTCAAAACACCGGCAAAAGCCTTTAAATTGTCTCTCAGTTAATACAGCCATATACCAGGAATGTTTTGAATATTTCATGCTGCTGATCAACTTTATGGAGATGCAGATTTCATTTGGACTTGGCATACAGTGCCAAAGCTACCAGTACCTGGTAATGTTCTCTCTTGTAAGTCGCTTTGGATAAAAAAAATTAACTAGTTTAAGGACCAGGATATCCCTGTTCTTAATTGGCCAGCAAACTCACCTGACCATAGAAAATACTTTTCATGTTCAAACTTTTTAGTTCGCCATGATTACAAAAATACTTTCTATTGGTCTTAAATAATATTAGAATTTTCTGAGATACTGAATTTTTTTTCTTTCTAAATTTCCATAAAGTGGAATAACTTTTTGATTACAATGCATCAGGAAACTATTCACAGCACTTGCATTTTCCCACATTTCCCACTCAGAATTGAGGTCAGATGCATCCCTTTTCCACTGATCATCCTTGAGATGTTTCTACAGCTTAATTGGAGTCCACCTGCGGTAAATTCAGTTTATATTGACACACCTGTCTATATAAGGTCCCACATTTGACTGTGCATGTCAGAGCACAAACATCAAGCATGAAGTCAAAGGAATTGTCGGTAGACCTGCGAGACAGGATTGTCTTGAGGCACAAATCTGGGGAAGGATGCAGACATTTTTTGCTGCTTTGAAGATCCCAATGAGCACAGAGCACAGCCTCTATTATTCGGAAATGGAAGACATTTGGAACCACTAGGACTCTTCGTAGAGCTGGCCGGCCATCTAAACTGAGGATTCGGGGGTGGTCCTTAGTCAGGGAGGTGACCAAGAACCCGATGGTCACTCTTTCAGAGCTCCAGCATTCCTCTGTGGAGAGAGGAAAGCGTCCAGAAGAACAACCATCTCTGCGGAAATCCCGCAATCAGGCGTACATGGTAGAGTGGCCAGACGAAAGCCACTCCTAAGTAAAAGGGTCATGGCAGCCCATCTGGAATTTGCCAAAAGGCACCTGAATGACTCTCAGACCATGAGAAACAAAGATTGAACTCTTTGGTGTGAATGCCAGGCGTCATGTTTGGAGGAAACCAGGCACCGCTCATCACCAGGCCAATACCATCCCTACAGTGAAGCACGTTGGTGGCAGCATCATGCTATGGGCATTTTTTTCAGCAGCCGGAACTGGCAGACTAGTCAGAATAGAAGGAAAAATGAATGCAGCAATATACAGAGATATCCTGGATGAAAACCTGCTCCAGAGCATTGTTGACCTCAGACTGGGGCGAAGGTTCATTTTTCAGCAGGACAACGACCTGAAGCACACAGCCAAGGATTGGCTTCAGAACCACTCTTTGAATGTCCTGGAGGGGTCCAGCCAGACGTGAATCTGATGGCTGCGCACAGAAGTCTCCCATTCAACCTGATGGAGCTTGAGAATTACTGCAAAGAAGAATGGCCAAAACTGCCTAAAGATACTGTATGTGTGCTAAGCTTGTGGCATCATATTAAAAAATGCTTGAGGCTTAATTTCTGCCAAAGGTGGGTCAAGAAAGTATTAAGCAAAGGCTGTGAATACTTTATGTAAATGTTATTTAGTAATTTTCTGTTAATAAATGCAAAAAAAATCTAAAACATCATTGTCGATATGGGATATTGTGTGTAGATTTTTTTTAGATGAGAGATTAATTTAATTCAATTTGGAATGAGGCTGTAACATGACAAAATGTGTGAAAATGGAAGCGCTGTGAATACTTTCCGGATGCACTACATATTCTAATAATATGACCAGCACCTGTATACAGCGCCCTCCATAATTATTGGCACCCCTGTTTAAGATGTGTTAAAAGCCTTAAAATAAATGCCATTTTTATTGCAGAAGCATACTCTCTCACTGAAAAATTTTGAAAAATGTAACCTTCAACTCAAGTGAATTTTACATGGGGAAAAAATCCCTAACTAAGAAATAATTATACTTCATAAAATCACCTGTTCCACAATTATTGGCACCCCTAACAATTGCTAGGAAATAAATGTGATTAAAGTATTTATCTCATTTCTACAGTAGTTCACAAAGTTGATCAGAGTATGTAGGAACATTTAATTAGTAATTCATAACTTCCTGTTTCTCTGGGGTATAAATATGACGTGACACAGAGGCCATTTCTCTTCAACATGGGAAAGACAAAGGAACATGCCATTCAAGTAAGGCAGATGTGTGTCTTGTCTTGTCATACAGCTGCATGGGCCATCGTTAGAATCTTTTCACTTAGGCACGTGCCCCAGTATAAATCTGCTATGCAGAAAAAGTTTTAACAATTGGTCCACATGGTCCAATGGTTCACAAACAACCATTTATTTAATTGTGTGCAGTCCAGCAAGTCCTGCAGTTGCATGCCTGACCAGTTTAGTTTTCTAGGTGGTGTAGTTTAACTGAAATGATCAAAGTGAAGTTTATATTGTTTTGTATTTCCTATGTTTTACTTTTGTCTTTATATTTGCATCTGTTTTGTTATGCTAGTGTTTTACAGGAGTCAGTGCAGCTTGACCCCCTGGGTCTGCTGGAAGTTCAGAAAGGAAAGCGTGAAAGTTCACTGATTCGCAGTAATAGTGTGGGTGGTTTACTGCAGAGCCTAGATTCAGCTCAGAGACCTGGACACAGTGTTTCCACCAGAAGTCTACCCAGTAGACTGCATGAGGCTTGTGTAAGTGTAATTTTTTAATCATATTTCTGTCATATGTAATGCCTTCCCTACCCATTCGATCCTCAGTTGCCTCATGATTAGTCTGTACTTGTTATTTAATAATACAGGAATGGTATATAGCTGCATGCAGAATGGGTCTGGGATGTATTCAAACAATCCATCAGTGAATGAAAGACAAGGATATTGTTCCACTGAACTCCATAGGCTTGTGTTGCACTTCTCATTCTTAAGCACATAAAGTACAAATGTCTAGGAATATTATACCACTGGAATTACCTTAGGCTTTGATTACGAAATGAATGCCCCAAGACATGTACAAGTCGATTGAATCACTGCAGAAAAACTAATGGTTTGTTTCCACATCATAAATTATGATTATTCCAAATCATGCCATATACTATATAGAGAATCATCCACTATTGTACTAGTACTTCTAGTATATCTCTGGGCTTCCTTTGACAAACAGTCCTGTTCAGTGGACTATTACATTCTTTTCTCTTTTTTTTGTGCCTCCAAGTGAAAAGGCTTGGGAGCAGACAAAAATGCTCCTTATGAGGTTTTTGATCGTCTTCTGTGCAGACAAACTGTGCTCACATTGTGCAGTGACAATGAGCAATATAACTATAACCTTAAGTACAATTGTCTTTTGCTACATTGTCCATGATAAAACTGCATATTGAGATTGAGCAATTGAGATTCATTTTTTAATTTAAGTTTTTCAGGAAAGGGAACCCATTTACTCGCTTCAACTATATATATACTATATATGTTGCTTTTACTATTGTGAGACATTATATTATTTACAGCAAAATATCAGCACATTTAACCAATTTTGTTTAAGTCAAATTCAAGGAACCAATGTAATTCAGCCGTAGACACCTTTCAAGCAAGTTGGAAGAGCTGGTAAATAGTTGAGCTGATTTGAGTGGGTTCTAATACTGATCATATCAGTAATAATTACCCTTTTGGTTTGATTTTTTTTCTCTTCTCACTGTGCAGCCTACTCTTCATTTCCATGTTAGCTTCTGTACCCTTGCAGTTTGGTCAACTAGCAAAACTGTTGAAATGTATATGCATGCATTTCTTTTGTCTTTACAACATCATGTCTAGGTTCCATATCTCTTTATATCTATTTAAATACCATTATTTTTTCTTTCTACAATTACATCTTCTCCTGTGTGTTTCAGGATGTCCAAGGACAGAAGAGGTCCAATCCCAAACCTGTCTCCGTTCCTTATCTCAGTCCCCTGGTTCTACGTAAGGAGCTTGAAACCCTACTTGAGAATGAGGGAGACCAGGTATCTTACACAGTCACATGCATGTTATCAAATGTCTGAATTGGTTCACAATTTTTTTTCCGCATTTCTTCTAGAAAGGAAAATATTATATACAATCCAAATCTCTACAAGTGCATGTATTGCGCATAGCCTGCATTTTCAATCTTGCATATAAAGTAACCCCATTGCACTTTTTTCATTGCTTCTGCCCGATCATCTGATTCTGTGGATCTGTAACCAAAGTGACTTACAATCCCCATAGTGTAAGGTGTTTTCTGAATGGTAGTTGGGATGAAAGGGAGCCACAATCTATATTTTTGTGTTATTTTTTTCCTGCATATTACGAAAGTGAAAATGTTGAAGAAGTCCCTCAACATAATAAACAACTTAGAATAATTTTAGGATCAAAATACTCATCATTTGTTCCTGTTTACCTAAGCTTCCAGTGGAGTTGTGGGAACATCATATGTGATGTGATTTGAATCACGGCGCAGCCGTGCTTTGAGCATGGATAGGTTTAGCGTTGTAGTCCGTAATAATAATAATAATAAACAAGGAATATATATGAGAGAACAATGGTTTGTGCTCTTCGAAGGCAAACACACCCCAGTAAATATGTATATTTTAGATTACAATAGGTTGTGCTCGTCAAAGGCAAGTTCACCTATATAAAGCTGCAAACTGCAGCTTGCACATTGCAAACTATTTCAAAATTGAAAATTCTTCACAAATTGACCTGGAATAGAGAAACACATGCTGCAGAAGACACAAGACATCAAAGAACTTGCTAAATTAATTAAATGCACCTAAACTCGTTCTTCGGCTCCTTGAAACTTCAACTCTTTTAATCTGTCTTTGTCCCCATTTCTAAAGGCTTTCTCCTGATGTATTCACATACTACTATAAAGCTGATTATTTATAGGTTATTTACATTTACATTTATTAATTTAGCAGACGCTTTTATCCAAAGCGACTTACAAGAGAGAGCTTTTACAAAGACCATCAGTCATTGAGCATAGCAACGTGATAGACCCCGAACACAGTGGGTTTTTTTAGATCGTTAATCATACATCATGAGAACCAATAGGTGCCAAGGGAAGACGTTATTTTGTGATTCATTTTGATAATTTACATTTTGCCATTTAGCACACACTCTTATCCAGGGCATCATAAACATTGTATGAAACCGGTCACATGTGTGCTAAATTTAGTGTGGGAAGCAGACCACATAATATGCAGGAACATACATGAGTGACATACATGCAGGAAAGTGCAGGGGGATTATTAAATAAATCTATAAACAGAATCTATATACATATGCTTTGTGTGTGTAATGGTTAATAAAATATTACTACATATTATATATCATAACAAATTATATACTGTAAATGTATGATAATCATGTGTACACTGATTGTATTAAAAGTTAGACATAACAGGACATCTGAAAATCTTAATGTCTCAGGCAAAATTTCTTGTCTTGAAATTATAATAATTTATGTATTCCTTGTGCTTGTACGTCAGGTTATCTATACTCAAAAATTCCTGAGTCAGCATCCTATAATCTTTTGGAATCTGGTGTGGTATTTCCATCGTTTGGATCTGCCAAGTAATCTAGCAGGCCTCATTCTCACATCTGAACACTGCAACAATGGAGTACAGGTTGGTTCTTTCTCTTCCATTATGTATCTATTCCAGTTAATTAACATTTCCATTATGTTCATTATATCAGGAGTTTGAGGGGAGTCATGTGGCTGAGTGATGTTGTGTCCTTGGGCAAGGCTCTTCACCTTACTTGTCTTGGAGGGGAATATCCTAGTATGTGCTGTAAATCGCTCTGGATAAGAGTCTCAATTCGAGTCTACTAGATTAGCATTCATGAGGTCCTTTGCATTGACCATTTATGGTTATAAAGCGAACATTGCCTACAGGTGTGCGTACGCACGGTTTTATAAATCTGAATTTTTGGGTGCGTACGCCAATTTACGCTTTTGGGCGTACGCACACTTTTAGTAAGAATTCTACGCACTCCTTTATAAATGAGACCCCTGGTAATTTAGCAGACACTATTATCCAGAGCAACTTACAGCAAGTACAGGGACATTCCTCCTGAGGCAAATAGAGTGAAGTGACTTGCCTAAGGACACAACGTAATTTGCATGGCCAGAAATCGAACCGGCAACCTTCTGATGACTAGTTAGATTCCCTAACCCCTCCCCTACTGCAGCCACCTGACTCCCCAAGTAAGAAAGACAACTGAGAGCTCAATACTGGCTTTTAATCAACATATTTCTTTTGTTGGCTACATTCATTGATCACATTTATGTTGGAACTGCAGGGCCGCAAATGTGGTAAATGGTTTGGTTGTAGTTCTCCAGGGTCTAGGAACATGTATAGATGGGTGTCATCTGCATAGCACTGAATATTTCTTCCAGAGCTTCAAATGAACGTTGAAAGGAGCTAAGATGGCGGCGCCCTGTGAGCGCCCTGTGAGCTACGGTAAAACTAGCTGACAAATTAGCTGACTAAAGTAAGGAATGCTGTGTAAATACACAAAGAAAACTACTTAAAACTAAAGAAACTGTTGGCGATGCCCCCGAAGAAAACCTTAAAGATGGAGAACGACATAGAGGAGATTCGTAAGTCGCTGAACTTTATGTCAGGGGATATGGCCAGAGTATCTCAACAGCTGAGTAAACTAACAGAACTCGTCGATGAAGTTAAGTTGCTGAAAGAAGCTATCAGGGAAAAAGACAACACTATCCTTGAGTTGGAAAAAAGAGTCGACAGTCTGGAACAGTACACAAGAATGGAGAATGTTATCATTACCGGTCTAAACGTCAAACCTCGCTCCTACGCCAGAGCTGCAGCGACGGGAAGGAATGTCGGGGAGGACGCGGAGACGGAGGATTTGCTAACGCTGGAAGGGCAAGTCCTAAAGTTTATGAAAGAAAAGCACATCAGTCTGGACGCAAGTGACATCTCAGTGTGCCACACTTTACCGCAAAAGGATAAAACAAAACCTGCAATCATTCTGCGTCTCGTGAACAGAAAGCGCAAAACAGAGCTACTTCGTCAAGGAAAAAAGTTGAAAGGAACGGACGTGTACATGAATGAACATCTAACCAAGAAAACGGCTGACATCGCTAGAGAAGCTCGCATCCTGAGGAAAAACAACAAAATCAAAGCTACGTGGACAAGAAATTGTAAAATCTTCATACAACTCAATGGAGCCACCTCGGAGCAAGCAAAAGTTATACTGGTAAGGGAACATAAAGACCTTGACCAGTTCAGATAATGTTAATCCCTCTACAATTGTTTTTCGAGTGCTCTAATGAGTACCGTATTATAAAGTTACATTGCTTTTGGATTATAAACAATGCTGTTATGAAATTGAAATGGAACTTTCATTTACTTTTCTTGGACATTATATCCAAAAAAAAGAGAACAAGAGAGAGCAATGTGGACACTGTGGACTTGGGACAAAAAAAGACTTGGGATACAGTGGATATGGTCATTTGGGAGACTGAGGACAAAAGACTCAAAGGAAGAGGGACACAACTTGGTACACTTGGGAAACGGAGGACTTGGGACATAATGGACTTGGGACACTTGGGAGACATTAGAACATGTATGGGCCGAAGAAAAATAAACAAATTAAACTATATACGAGGAAGATCTGGAATATCATATGAAGATCTGGATAATTTAAATAAGACTAAAAGATGGCTTGGAAAAATGACCTAACAGACTTCAAGCCTTTTGAATGCCAGGAGTTCAAGTCATATGACTTAGAAACTAGCATTGATCCCAATGGATATTTCTCAGAGAATTTACATTTGGACTGTCGATATTACTCCGAAGATGACATTAAAGCATCAACTGAACAGTTATCCATGATCCACTTTAACAGCAGGAGCCTCTACAAAAACATGCCCAAAATGAAGGATTACTTAAAGAACTTCATGTTCAAATTCAGTGTAGTAGCAGTTTCAGAGACTTGGTTATGTGACGATAAAGAGCTGGACAATGAATTAGAAGGATATGAGCTTTTTAATCAAAATAGGAAAAATAAAAAGGGAGGAGGGGTTGCCCTCTTTATAAAAAGTGGTATCAAATGTAATATAATTGAAGAAATGACCATGTCTGTTGATG
The DNA here is from genome assembly GCA_030340665.1 of Neosalanx taihuensis. Classification (NCBI taxonomy): domain Eukaryota; kingdom Metazoa; phylum Chordata; class Actinopteri; order Osmeriformes; family Salangidae; genus Neosalanx; species Neosalanx taihuensis. The sequence goes on along the minus strand of CM059313.1, from coordinate 1,691,183 downwards.
AATTGTTTGAGTGTGTTACTGTTGAAATTGAGAATGAAGTACTAAAAGGAAGTACAATAATTAGCTGTATATACAGGACTCCAGGATCATGCATTTATGAATTCAATAAGAAAATCTCTGAGTTATATTCCAAACAAAAAAGTAAGGGCCTTTTGGTATGCGGGGATTTTAATATTGATTTGTTGAAATCATGTGAACACACAAAAACAGCAGATTTTGTAGATAGTATGTTTAGTTTGGGTTTGTATCCTTTAATATCAAAACCTAGTAGAATAATTAAAGATAGCGCTACTTTGATTGATAATATTTTTGTTAACATAATAGATAGAAAGGTTAATAGTGGATTATTATTGTCAGATATAAGTGATCATCTGCCGGTTTTTGTGACGTTTGACGTTAAGTTAAAGACAAAAAAATCAGTTGCACATAAATTACAGAGAATGAGACAGCCAGAGGCAATTGAGGCTCTTAAAGCTGAATTTAGTAATCATGACTGGAACAAGGTCTATGTTGAAGATGTAAATGATTCTTATAATGCATTTCTTGACACATTTATGGCACTTTATGATTATTATTGTCCAGTGAGGGAAGTTGAATATAAAAGTAGACAAAATCCATGGATGACAAGTGGCCTTGAAAAATCATGTCGAAAGAAAAATCAGCTATACAAAAAATTTATAAAACATCCTACAAAGGAAAACGAAGAACGGTACAAACAGTACAGAAATAGATTGACAACCATTATAAGAGAACAGAAGCAGAATTATTATAGTATGCAATTACTGTATTACTGAATGTAATTAAGGAAGTCATTGACCAACATCACTCCAGACAAGCAGTAACACAGATAATGAAAAATGATGGTAGAGTAACTGATCATGCACAAGAAATTGCAAATGAATTCAATACTTTCTTTACTAATGTGGGCCCGGACTTAGCTAAACAAATACAACAAACACACCTTGGAGATAAAAAATTGGACATTGACATTAATCAAAATTCAATGTTCGTCGGGGCAGTTTGCGAGAGTGACATATTAGAGGTTGTCAGACACTGTAAAAGTAAGACATCTACAGATTGTAACAATATTGACATGTTAGTGATCAAGGAGGTGATAAATTGTTTGGTTAAGCCTTTGACTCACATTTGTAACAGATCTTTTGCAATGGGAATATTTCCTGAGAAAATGAAGCTAGCCAAAGTGCTCCCAATATATAAAGGTGGTGAAAAGCAACTACTAACTAACTACAGGCCTATCTCATTACTGGATCAATTTTCAAAAATACTAGAGAAACTGTTTGTTAAACAACTGGACAGTTTTCTCGAAAAATACAGTATATTATGTGACCAACAATATGGGTTTCGTGGGAAAAGATCAACATCCCTGGCAGTGATGGATTTTGTGGAGAATGTTACATCAGCCCTTGACAACAAAGACAATACAATAGGTATATTCATAGATCTGCGTAAAGCATTTGACACTATTGATCATAATCTACTATTACAAAAGTGTGATTGTTACGGGATCAGAGGTGTGGGTAACAGTTGGATAAAGAGCTACTTGATTAATAGACTCCAATATGTAGACATCAATGGAACCATCTCACAACAAAATACATTATCCTGTGGTATACCACAAGGCTCTGTTTTGGGGCCTAAATTATTTATTCTTTATTTGAACGATATTTGTAGAGTATCTAAAATATTGAAGATGGTCATCTTTGCAGATGATACTACTTTATTTTGTTCAGGACATGATATTAAGCAGTTAATCTCACAAGTTGAGACAGAGTTAATACTATTTAAAAAATGGTTTGATCTGAATAAGTTATCGCTGAATGTAAATAAAACCAAATTTATGATTTTTGGGTATGGTAAGGCAAATTCAAATGTAAAATTGTGTTGGAATGGTTCTGACATAGAACGAGTTTACGAGACCAGGTTCCTGGGAGTGATTATTGACCATCAGATTTGTTGGAAACCACATATACAGTACATCAAGAGTAAAATATCTAAAACAGTTGGTATACTTTATAAAACAAAACCGTTTTTAAATAAGAAATGTCTGCATATATTATATTCATCACTTGTGCATCCTTATCTATTTTATTGCTCAGAAATCTGGGGAAATGCCTGTAAAACATACTTAGATGCAATAATTAAACTCCAAAAAAGGGCAATAAGAATAATTAATAAAGTTGGATTTCGTGACCCCACCAGTAAACTTTTTATAAAATCAAATATATTAAGGTTTACGGACATAGTTAAGTTAAAAATAATGGAAATTTTGTTTCGTGCTGTGAGAAATGACCTTCCCCTAGCGATTCAGTCCTTCTTCAAATTAAGAAACACCTACTATAACCTCCGAGGTTTACTCCAGTTTGAAATAAAAAAGGTAAGAATCAATCCTAGGCAAAGATGTGTGTCTGTTTTAGGAATCAAACTCTGGAATGATCTCAGTGATGAACTTAAGTTAATACATACTCTATCAAAATTCAAAAAAACTTTAAAACATGAAATTATTAATACTTACAAATTGCTATTATAAACTACAGGACCATGAACGATGGAAAATATTTATGCTTTTGGGACGATAATGAATAAGAATGCATATCTTTATGTTGTTGTTTTGAGTATTAATTTAAGTAGTATGTCAGGATGGGCTTATATAAGCAAGCTGCTTCAGCCCATTCCTTTTTGGTTGCAACCATACATTAACAAAAGTAATTTATGTATGTATATATGTAAATATACAAAAATTAATATATGTTAAGTCTGTATATATGTGTATGTATATATATATATTTGTATAATGGTATTTGTATGGACAACCAAATAAACGTAATCATTCATTCATTCATTCATTCATTCATCATTCATTCATGAAGTTTCATAGAGACAACATGTTGAAAGAAAATTGCAAAGGGCATAGGACAGAACTCATTCAGAGCTCATTCATGAACGGCCATCATAGTGGACCAATTGTGATCGCATGGATAAAAAATTTTTGGGGTGAGTGTGCTTTTTTGTTTATGTATTTGGCCATGCTTCTTTGTAGCTCCCTCAGACATCGTTATCTCAGGACAGTAAACAGGTATTTGTGCAGCTGTTGTGGGACAATATCAACCTCCACCAGGAACCTGGGAAACCACTCTACCAGCTCTGGAGATCACTGTGTGAGTAGACACACAAACACGTAATAAATACTTCAGGATTCACAAATATGGGAAACCAGGAAAAGTTAAAGACCTTGCAAAGGAAATACAGTAATGCATATTTGCAGGCTTAAATTTCAGTATTTGTATGGAAATTAAGTAAATTAATGGAAATAAATGTGTCAAATTGTACAGGTGCTGGTCATATTATTAGAATATCATCAAAAATTTCACTAATTTCACTAATTTCACTTATTTCACTAATTCAATTCAAAATGTTAAACTTGTATATTATATTCATTCATTACACACACAGACTGATGTATTTCAAATGTTTATTTCTTAAAATTTGGACGATTATAACTGACAATTTAGGAAAATCTCAGAACATTTGAATATTACTTAAGAATTTTTAGAAATCTTGGTCCAACTGAAATGTATGACCAGTATGAGCATGTACAGCGATCAAAATTAAGTTGGAGCTCCTTGTGCCTGAATTACTGCAGCAGTGCGGCTTGGCATGGAGTCGATCATTCTGTGGCACTGCTCAGGTGTCATGAGAGCCCAGGTTGCTCTGATAGTGGCTTTCAGCTCTTCTGCATTTTTGGGTCTGTTATATTGCGTCTTCCTCTTCACAGTACCCCATCGGTTTTCTGTGGGGTTAAGGTCAGGTGAGCTTGCTGGCTAATTAAGAACAGGGATACCATGGTCCTTAAACCGGGTACTGGTAACTTTGGCACTGTGTGCAGGTGCCAAGTTATGTTGGAAAATTAAATCTGCATCTCCATAAAGTTGGTCAGCAGCAGGAAGCATGAAGTGCTCTAAAACTTCCTGATACACGACTGTGTTGACCTTGGACCTCAGAAAACACAGTGGACCAACACAGAGCAGATTACATGGCACCCCAAACCATCACTGACTGTGGTAACTTTACACTGAACTTCAAGCAAAGTGGATTGTGTGCCTCTCCTCTCTTCCTCCAGACTGTGGGACTCTGATTTCCAAAGGAAATGCAAAATCTACTTTAATCAGAGAACATAATCCCCAAAAAAAAATTTAAGGCCTTTGAAGGTGTTTTGAGTTAATTAGCTGTCACACCAGGTGTCTTCAATATTGAATCTTTTCACAATATTCAGATTTTCTGAGATACTAAATTTGGTATTTTTCTCAGTTGTCAGTTACAATCATCACAATTTAAATAAATACATATTTGAAATATATCAGTCTGTGTCATGAATTAATATAATACATATTTCACTTTTAATGGAGTTATTCATTATTCATTATCTACTGCTTATTAGCGGTGCCGCTTATTCCCTTTAGGGGTCACGGGTGACTGGAGCCTATCCCAGTTACTTTCGGGCCTTAGGCGGCATACACCCTGGACTGGGGCCAGCTGGTTGCAGGGCTATGACACAGACATTGACAGACAACATAGAGACAACTCTCACAGTCATACACTAGGGGCAATATTTCACAATGTCCAATTAACCCACCTAATTAAACATGCATGTCTTTGGATGGTGGGAGGAAGCCGGAGTGCCCCGTGGAGGTTATTTCACAGTGGAGTTTGTGAAAGAAATACACTTTTGGATGATATTCTAAGTATATGACCAGCACCTGTATACCAGCCCTGGTATGTTGTTACATTCTTACGTAATATAACATTTTGGTAAGATATCAATTTAATAATGTAATATCTCAAAGTTGGGAGTCAGGTGGCTCAGCATTTAAGGCGTTGGGCTCATTATTGGAAGGTTATGAGTTTGATTCTTAGCTTTGGCTATGTGATGTTGTGTCCTTGGGCAAGGACCCTAATTGCCTCAGAGGGATTGTCCCTGTACTTGCTGTAAATTGCTTTGGATTAAAGCGTCTGCGAAATTAATATTTATTATTAAAAGCATAAATTGATGAGAAAACCGTTGTCAAACAGTTGTCAAATAAGTTTACCATTTCCAGCTGTTATTTTATAGGGGAAAAGAAGGGGACATTGGCCCCAACAGATCACCAGGAGACAAGGACCCTGCTAAATAGTATTGTCAGAAGCATTCAGACCAACGATGTTTTTGGCCCCATTGACCTGCTTATTCGAGAGGTGAAACGCCACCCGGAGTTGAAACGGCAGAGGTGAGTTGTTCCAGACTATGCCCTGAAAAATGTTGCTATGGAGGACCCTATTGTTATTGTGGTATTATTATCATGTTGGTGTAATAAGATTTAGAAGACCTGTCTTTGTATAAGGTGCCAAGCAATATTACAAAATGACCAAAGTATTAACATCAGGGTGAAATTGCACCTAGGCCACATACAGTATTTCATGTGTCCAGACGTAAGTGTCACAGTGACCTAGGCACTTGATCTGTTCCACACACAAGGAAGACTTAAAAATGTGACCATGTGCAAAGGAAACTTATATCTCAATAATTATTGAATTAAAGGGAAATTTACATGTTTGCTCATGCTACCATATTGATTGATACTGATTTAATCACAGGTTCATATGCCATTCATCCATCCATCCATTTTTCTCCACTTTGATTATTATTTTTGTATTGTTTGTCCCTCACAGAAGCATCTACAGAGAGATACTGTTTCTTGCACTGGTGGCATTGGGACGGGAGAACATTGACGTGGGTAAGTCAATTGTACAGCGTAACACATGTACAGACATGGTAGTCCCCAAACATAGCAGCATATTATAAAACATACATTTACATTGTGTAGTTTTTGTCCATTTTTTTAAATGGTTAAGTTCCATATATGTTTGCCTTATTGTTTGTAAATTCCATGTTAGCTAAATGGAAAAAACGATGGATAATTTAACTACTTCATTAAGGGGTCCTTTTAAGACCAGTGTCCATTATTCAAAGGGCACATCATCCTCTTGTCATGGCCCACATAATGCATGCCATATTGTCTCAGTTTAATCTGAAAGCAAACTCTGAAATGTAGATGTATAATAATTATTATGTACAGATTTTGAAGATGTCCTTGACACTACATTGAACCCATTACATTGATACCATGGACAATATGTTTTTGTTATAAAATTCATGAAACATGTTGTGTCTTTACAGAGGCCTTTGACAGGGAGTACCGTCTAGCCTATGATGAACTTAGCCCAGATCAGCTCAAGGTCCTGCATCACATTGACAAGCCTCCTAGCAACAATGTACAGTTGTGCCTTAAGTGCTTTGGAGCGCCTGTCATCTGACACTACTCAACTAATACATTTTTTACGTGGTTGTCATTTGATGTACATTGGGTGATTTACAAGACGAAGAGCAATGGATAAGGGGAAAAAGATTGTTGTGATTGGTGGAAGGTTTGGAAGTTATGGAGAACTTTTTATTTTCACACATTTATATAGTCCAGATATGATAGTAAAAAGGTTCCTTTTCAATCCTGTCTTTTGTGTAAGGTTTTCATCCACCTGCTTATTTATCATCCATTTTGGGATTCTGTTGCTGTTAGTCCCTTTAAGTGCAGATGTACTAATGAGTGGGCTTGTTCCAGCTTCTATCCATTTTCATTATTTGTTTTATTGTTGACTACTTTTCTACTATGGGAACATTTAAACAGTTTGTGTGTAGCTTGATGTCAGAATGCATCTGTCATCACAAAAATAATAACTTTTTGGTCTTAACAATGGATGTCATGATTTTGTCTAAATGCTTTTCTGGACAAGTAGTTTTTGTCATCTTGTATTTGTTCTTTATCACTTAGATGGGAAATATTTGAGGACAATCAATCAGTCAGATCAGCTTTAAAACATTCCATGATATATGCACTTATGTCTTAAATACAAAATATCGGTGTGTATAATCATTTGGAAATTCTAACAGAAGAAATGTGTAAATAATTATGTTAAGGTTAGTCAAAAAAAATTATTAGTGTCTACACATCATCCCACAATTTGCACAGCACCAGGATTTATATTACATACTTTTCGTAGTATAGTACAGTACATTACATTGTGGTTATTGTACAATACGTTTGATTTGAAAAATATCACACATTTAAACTAATCATACAATTTAAACTTACTTTTGGGCTTATACGTAAACTGTGAAATGGATTTAGCATAAAGGTCACTAGCCATTATCTGTTTCTTTCCTTAACCTTTTGTATTTTTCTTTTATCTTTCAGCTGCTTAGGAATTCTAATAGAAATTGAATACATCTGTCTTAGAAAGAAAATCAGGTCACTTACATTGAATCTTTATTTCAATCAGCAAACATATCTCAATAACACATTCTTATGTTGACGTTATTCTGACTACAACAAAGTGGACATTTTGCAGACTACTTTTCCATGTAAACTATACAAAGTTAATTGTTTCATGTCTGTATTTTGCACGTTGTCTACCTGTATTTTTTTGACCCCAATGTTACTGTTTTTATACAGGGGGGGAAAGCCTGCATTACATTCCTAACAATTTTCGTGCCTTAGTCTTGAAACTGACAAGTGCGTTTGAAGGGTAAATAGATCTTGATTTTGGGCCTACTGTTCACTGAATATGTATTGCACTAATACAACTTCTAGGGGTTATTCTACAGATTACTGTATGTTAATGCAATACATGTTGTGCAAATTACCAATTTAGAAGGTCTTAAATAACCAACATGATATAGAATCCTACACATTATATAAAAAAGTTTTATTTAATATTGATTGACTGCTGATATGATTCCCCATGCATGTATTCCCCAATGTAAGTACATTTGAACATTTTCCAGGAAATGCAACATGTTAAGGCTATAGTAACATGCCCATCTTTGCAAATGGTTTCAGTCATCATGCTATGTAGAATAGATATGAATATCTACATAACTTCTAAAGCGACCGATTTGTTACTTAATGAATGATTCATAAAAATTATAAATAAAAATGTTTTGTTTAAACAGAAAAATAAACACTGCAATTTTTTTGCTGTTAAATAACACACTAAGATGTCTGTTTACAGTTATGTCTATTCCGTAGATACAAAATGTATTATGAAAAGGTACCGCATTTTTCGGACTATAAATCGCTCCGGTTTATATATAACACCAGCCAAAAAATGCATAATAAAGAAGGAAAAAACATATATAAGTGGCATTTTTGGGGGTATTTGATGAAGTCGTATTTGATCAAATCCAACACCAAAAACACACGTCATCTTGAAAGGAAATTTAAAATAAAAAATAAAATTGAGAACAACAGGCTGAATAAGTGTACGGTATACTAACATTACATGACGCATAAACAACAAACTGAGAACGTGCCTGGTATATTAACGATAACTATTGCATAAAAAACATGTTAACAAGTTTACCAAACTATCAGTGTCACTCATGCAGTTTAGTGTGAAAATAACATGTAAAATGATTTCAGTGTTGGGCAAGCTACTTGGAAAGTGTAGTGAGCTAAGCTACCAGTTACTCTACATTAAATTAAGCTTCAATACACTGAAGCTAACCCCCAGAGAAATGTAGCAAGCTAAGCTACAGCAACATGGTAAAAGTAGTTGAACTACAATCAAAGCTATTTATTATTTTTTTATTATTGGAACAACTTAATTCCAAGGCAAAGCTATCTCAGTGATCAATAAAACTGTCAATCAGCTCATTTGCACATTTGCGGGACGAACTGCAAGTTAACTCCATCCATCCATTTTCTTCCGCTTATCCGGGGCCGGGTCGCGGGGGCAGCAGTCTGAGCAGGGAAGCCCAGACTTCCCTCACCACACACACCTCCTCCAGCTCCTCCGGGGGGATCCCGAGCCGTTCCCAGGCCAGCCGAGAGACATAGTCCCTCCAGTGTGTCCTAGGTCTTCCCCGGGGCCGCCTCCTGGTGGGACATGCCTGGAACACCTCCCAAGGGAGGCGTCCAGGAGGCATCCGGAACAGATGCCCGAGCCACCTCAACTGGCTCCTCTCGACGTGGAGGAGTAGCGGTTCTACTCCGAGCCCCTCCCGTGTGACCGAGCTCCTCACTAACCTCCTCTCTAAGGGAGCGCCCGGCCACCCTGCGGAGGAAACTCATTTCGACCGCTTGTATCCGCGATCTTGTCCTTTCGGTCATGACCCAAAGCTCATGACCATAGGTGAGAGTTGGAATGTAGATTGAGCGGTAAATCGAGAGCTTTGCCTTGCGGCTCAGCTCCTTCTTCACCACGACAGTCCGGTACAGAGACTGCAGACGCTGCACCAATCCGCTTGTCAATCTCACGTTCTGTCCTTCCGTCACTCGTGAAGATGACCCCAAGATACTTGAACTCCTCCACTTGAGGTAAAGGCTCCCCACCCACCCAGAGGGGGCAAGCCACCTTTTTCCGATCGAGTACCATGGCCTCGGATTTGGAGTTGCTGATCCTCCTCCCAGCCGCTTCACACTCGGCATCAAACCACTCCAGGGCATGCTGGAGGCCCCGGCTCGAGGAAGCAAACAGGACAACATCATCCGCAAACAGCAGAGATGAGATCCCGTGCTCCCCGAACTGGAAACCCTCCGCCCCCTGGGCGCATCTAGAAATTCTGTCCATATAAACAATGAACAGAACCGGTGACAAAGGGCAACCCTGGCGGAGTCCAGTATGCACCCGGAACAGGTCTGACTTATTGCCGGCAATGCGAACACAGCTCCTACTTTGGTTGTACATGGAACGGACGGCCCCTAACAAATGGCCCCGGACCCCGTACTCCCGAAGTACCCCCCACAGGACACCACGAGGGACACAGTTGAATGCCTTCTCTAGATCCACAAAACACATGTAGACTGGTTGGGCAAACTCCCATGAACCCTCAAGTACCCGGTAGAGGGTGTAGAGCTGGTCCAGTGATCCGCGGCCAGGACGAAAACCACACTGCTCCTCCTGAATCCGAGGTTCGACTATCGTCCGGATTGTCCTCTCCAGTACCCTGGCGTAGACCTTACCGGGGAGGCTGAGGAGTGTGATTCCTCTGTAATTGGAACACATCCTCCGGTCCCCTTTCTTAAATAGGGGAACCACCACCCCGGTCTGCCAATCCATAGGCACTGCTCCAAACCGCCACGCGATGCTGCAGAGGCGTGTCAACCAGGACAGTCCCACAACATCCAGAGACTTTAGGTACTCAGGACGGATCTTGTCCACCCCCGGAGCCCTGCCACCAAGGAGCCCATCAACTACCTCAGTGACTTCAGCCCGGGTGATAGGCGGGTCCGCCCCGGAGTCCCCAGTCTCTGCTTCCTCCTCGGAAGACGTGACGGCAGGATTGAGGAGATCCTCAAAGTATTCCTTCCACCGTCCGACAACATCCCCAGTCGAGGTCAACAGCTCCCCACCCGCACCGTAAACAGTGTTGGTGAAGCACTGATTCCCTCTCCTGAGGCGCCGAACGGTTTGCCAGAATTTCCTTGGGGCCGACCGATAGTCCTTCTCCATGGCCTCCCCGAACTCCTCCCAGACCCGGGTTTTCTGAACCGCTCTTGGTCTGGCTAGTCACCTAGGACCTGTTTGCCTTGGGAGACCCTACCAGGGGCATAATGTCCCAGACAACATAGCTCCTAGGATCATCCAAGCACTCAAACCCCTCCACCACGTTAAGGTGGCAATTCACGGAGAGGGCAAGTTAACTCTAAATTAAATAATTAAACTCAAACCAAAGTAGTAAAAGAATAAAGACCTGAGGGGTATTGCACAAAACCAAGATAGGGGATTAAGCCGGGATATGTTGGGTATCCTGGCAGAATTTATCCTCAGGTCGGTTGCATGAAAGCAGATAAAATTTAGCCTGGTCAAGTTACCATGGTGATTTATTCTCTGCAGCTAGCCTGCTCCGGACCAGGCTAACAGCCAGGCTAAGATTAATCCTAGTGATTCACCTGTATTTCCACCGTCAATTCTGTGAGGAATTAATGTGTTTTACAGCATGTCCATGATCTTTTTAAATATTTTGCATCATTTTAATTATACTGCATTAAACATTTACATATAGTATATTGTCATTGTGTGCGTGCTGCAAGGCGCACACTATGTTATTACTAGCGTTTATTGTGTGCGTGCTGCAAGGCGCACACTATGTTATTACTAGCGTTTATTGTGTGCGTGCTGCAAGGCGCACACTATGTTATTACTAGCGTTTATTGTGTGCGTGCTGCAAGGCGCACACTATGTTATTACTAGCGTTTATTATTCTGCTTATTCTTACGCCGTTTTTTGGCTCAAAACACCTACCAGAGTTTTTGACGCATATACACAAAAGTTATATCAAAACGTGCGGCTCGGCCCCGACATGTGTGCTATGATTTTTCTAAGACTTTTTGCGAACCATTTTGCCAAAAATTGCCAAAAACCACACCAAAAAAATGAATGGGTGTCAATGGAGAGAGTGTTCCTTTCCTAAAGAAATTTTGAGTGTGCGTGACTCTGGCCCGGGACTCTCCCCCATACATCACTGACACTGTTGAGTAATTTTCAGAATATGACTTCTACCATTGCTTAGGTATGTGACAGATCAAGCTTTCAACAGGTGTTCATATGCTGATGCACTAGTAGTAGCGTAAACACTAATTTCAGCAGGATTAAAGACAGCTCCACTTGAGCACACTGCCACAGTTTAAGTTTAAGTAGTAAGCAAGCAGTAAACCATTGGTCACTCTGTGTCAGGTATCACTTTACATTACAGTTCAGTAGCATAGTAATAGTTTGGTTCTAATTTGATAATAGTGATAAATGCTTTCAAAAACTTAGAGTGTAAAATGACCCAAATACATCCAATGCCAAAACTAGGCCATCAATGACTATGACTTTGGTATTAGAAATACACCTTTTATCAAAATGATACTGCATTATAAATATCAGATAACATAAAGTTATACAGCTGTGTTAAATGTCAAATCAATCCACATGCAATCAAACATGTAACAAATCAGGATTCAGCAATAAGCTAGCATCAAAATTCACAAAAAGCACTAGGTCACACAGTTCTGATATCACACTAACAAAAACAGTGCTTTTTATCCAACATTAATTGAGAAACATGTTGTTACATGTTTGATTGCATGTGGATTGATTTGACATTTAACACAGCTGTATAACTTTATAATGTTATAACTGACAGTTTTCAAGGTTTCCCTGCTCCAGCACACCTGATTCAAATGAAGGGTCATTATGAGGCATCCACAGAGCTTGATAACGACCCATTCATTAGAATCAGGTGTGCTGGAGCAGGGAAACATCGAAAACTGTCAGGATAGCGGACCTCGAGGACCAGGATTGGTGATCCCTGGTGTACAGGGAGAAAAGCAAGGGGGGAAAGGGCGCAGTCGTGAGGTGATCCGGTGCTGATTGAACATTTTTAAGGTGTGCCAGGACCAGGCGCTCAAAGGACTTCATTACCACAGATGTCAGGGCGACGGGTCTGTAGTCATTAAGTCCTGTTGGTCTGGACTTCTTGGGCACAGGGATGATGGTGGAGGATTTGAAGGAGGCTGGCATGTGGCATGTCTCCAGGGAGGTGTTGAAGATGTTGGTGGACACCGGAGACAGCTGGTCAGTGCAGTGCTTAAGCATGGCAGAGGAGACAGCATCCGGCCTCAGGACGGTCCGATTGTCCTTCGAATCTACAGTAGAATTTGTTCAGATCATCGGTCAAGCAGGAGTCGTTAGTGGTGGATGGGGCTCTAGGCTTGTAGTTGGTAATTTGCCTAAGCCCCCTCCAGACAGAAGCGGAGTCGTTTGAGGAGAATTGTTCTTTCAGTCTCTCTGAGTACAGTCGTTTAGTGTCTCTTACGGCCCTGCTAAAGAACCTTTTGGACTCCTTAAATCTGTATCGGTCCCCAGACTTAAACGCCTCCTCTTTCCTAAACATCAGACTTCTGAGTTTTGCTGTAAACCAGGGTTTACCATTGTTGTAGCTCACCCTGGTTCGTGTTGGTATGCAAGGGTCCTCACAGAAACTGAAGTTAAGGGATACGAATGGCATGACTTTTAGAAAGAGCAAAAATGTGTACTTTTGGGTGTGGCCTGTAGCGCCACCTTTGGACCAGACTGGGTGTGGTAGTTAATAATGTTGTTGTGTTTGACCATGTCAGAAATCTCAACTTTTTACTGCTGTGGGCTAGAGGCTGCTGTGAATGCATCCAAGACTGGACCGCCCCCTATGCTGTACCGGACAAACAATTTTGAAAATCATCTATCGATACCTTTTGTGAGGGTTCCTCTGATGATGATACCTGCCAATCCTGGGGAAGATTGGACAAAAATCCTAGGAGGAGTAGCAAAAAAACATGTTTCATAAATCTGTATTGTACAGAAAAATCGAATGGCTTGCCACTATGAGATGTTGAGAACTTTTCATGTTTTCATGATTCATGTCCTGTTCATCATGACAAATGAGGCACCTGAAATAAATTTTAGGATTCTAGGATAAATGGGATACAAATGGAATCATTCATAAAAAAAATTGGTCAATTTGGGCGTGGCATGTAGGGCTTTGGTCTCAAGTGGACCTTATTGGGTAGTTACATTTACATTTATAGTTAATAAAGTTGTTCTGTTTAACCATGCCAAAAATATATTTTTTTTACTGCTGTGGTCTAGGGGCTGCCATGAATACATCAGTGACAGTAGTGCCCCCTGTGCTTTAGCGGACAAACGATTTTGGATATCAAAAATCCTATTGATAACTTTTGCGAGGGTTCCTCTGACAATGCCTTTGACTTCAATGCCACAAGTGTAATAATAATACCTACAAAACCAATACTTTTCCTTCATACAGAGGAATCCTACCAATAGGTTTCCTACTTACAGAGGAATCCTAATAACTTGATTTGATTACATTAAACTTTATTGTCATTACACACATACAAGTACAGGGTAATGAAATGCAGTTAGCATCCAACCAGAAGTGCAAAACAGGCAGTAAAAGCCGAGTATATATTGAGTATGTACACGGTATAACAGTATTTTTGTATTACAAATATACAGATGTACTGTATTGTACAAATTGTCACAAAAAAAATCAGTATTTATATTGTTGGTACAGATGCAAAATGGAGTGTGCAAAACAGATGCACAAAATGCAGACAAACAGTGCAAATATAGACTGGAGGCTTCTCAGGCGCCTGCCGGAGGGCAAGAGGGCAAACGGTATGGGCGGGGTGGGCGGAGTCCTTCTGGATGCACTTCCTCTGGATGTCCTCGATGGTTGGAAAAGGAGTCCCTGTGATGCGTTGGACAGGTTTCACCACCTGCTGCAGTGCCTTGCGCTCTGCAACTGTGCAGTTTCCATACCACACTGTAACACAGTTGGTTAGGATGCACTCGATCGCACAGCAGTAGAAGTTCACCATGACAGCTGAGGACAGGTGGTGTTTCCTCAGTGCTCTCAGGAAAAAGAGTTGCTGGTGAGCCTTCTTGATCAGGCCGGAAGTGTTGGTGGTTCAGGACAGGTCATACAAGATGTGGATCCCCAGGAACTTGTAGCTGGAGACACAGCCATCCTGTTGATACGGATGGGGTCGTGCGTGCCTCCCCTCTTCCTCCTGAAGTCCACGATAACCTCCTTGGTCTATGTGGTTTTAAGAAGTAAGTTATTGTCAGTGCACCACATGGCCAGGTGCTGTACTTCCTCGCAAACTTAATGATGGAGTTGGATCCATACATCGGTTTGCAGTCATGGGTGAAGAGGGAGTAGAGGAATGGGATGAACACACAGACTTGTGGTACACCTGTGTTGAGTGTGATGGTGGAGGAGCAGGAGTGGGCTGACCTAACATGCTGTGGTCTGTCGGTCAGAAAGTCCATAATCCAGTGGCAGAGGGAGATGTTGATGCCCAGCTCTCCAAGTTTGGTGATCAGCTTGGAGGGGATGACGGTGTTGAATGCTGAGCTGAAGTCCACAAACAACATACGCATGTAAACTGATGAGGGTCCAGTGTGGGTGGAAGGTTGGTCTTCAAGTGTTTTTTGAGTAAGGGTTAGACTATGGCCTGTTTGTATACTGAGGGAAAAGTACCAGAGGTGAGTGAGGAGTTGAGGACATGGAGAAGGAACGATGTAATAGAAGGAGATATGGTTTGGAAAAGAGGGGAAGGGATTGGATCAAGGGGGCAAGAGGTTCAGATTCAGAATACTTTATTGATCCCGAGGAAAACTCCTTCGTATCAACGGCACACAGTCTCGCAAAGCACACAAGGGTAAGGGTGTGAGGTAAAAGATTAGAAAGTGTACACAGGGATAGGGGGGTGGGGGCAATAACAATAAGTAAAAACGGTAGGTGAGGTGAGGTGACTCCACTCAGGGGGGGGGGCAGAGGCTTGGATAAATGATTATGTACAGACTATCCAATTACAATTATACAAGTATTGGTCTTGTAGAATATACAGTATTATATCAGGATGTACAGGATTTACAGGTTTTTTTGCAGAATATACTCAGTGTAGTAGCTGAAATCCGTGGTATAGATGGTGAAGAGGAAGGGGGAAAGGACGGTTCCCTGGGGGGCCCCAGTGTTGCTGACCACACTGTCCGACACACAGTGCTGTAAGCGCACATGTTGTGGTCTGCCAGTCAGGTATTCTACAATCCAGGACACCAGGGAGTTATCCACCTGCATCGCTGCCAGCTTCTCACCCAGCAGAGTTGGCCGGGTGGTGTTGAAAGCACTGGAGAAATCTAGAAACAGGATCCTCACAGTGCTTGCCGGCTTGTCTAGATGAGTATAGCAGCGGTCGAGCAGGAAGAAGATGGCGTCCTCTACTCCCAGCCGGGGCTGGTAGGCGAACTGAAGGGGGTCCAGGAAGGGTCCGACCATGGGCCGCAGCTGTTCCAGCACCAGTCTCTCCAGGGTCTTCATAATGTGGGAGGTCAGTGCCATCGGTCTGTAGTCCTTGGAGCCGCTGTGGCGCAGCGTCTTCAGAACAGGGACGAGGCAAGATGTCTTCCACAAGACAGGGACTCTCTGGAGACTCAGGCTCAGGTTGAAGATGTACTGCAGCACTCCACACAGCTGGGGGGCACACGCTTTCAGCACCCTAGGGCTCACTTCGTAAGGGCCTGCAGCCTTGTTTGCGTGGAGTTTTAGCAGTTGTCCTCTAACCTGTTCCACAGTGGAAATCACTGTGGTGGGGCGGTGAGAGAGAATGAGGTCAGACATGCCTGCCTCAGATAAGGGGGAAAAGGAGGAGAGACAAGCAGAGGGGTCAGACAAGGTGTGAGAGCGATTAGGCAGGGAGGGTTCAGGGAATTGACTAATGATGTCGGCGATTTTATCCCCAATGAAGAGGGAGACGTTGTCTGCTGTCAAGGTAGAAGGAGGAGGAGGGTTGAGGAGAGAGGAAAAAGTAGAGAACAGTTTGTGGGGGTTTTGAGCGTTGTTCACCTGTTTCAAGAAGTAGTCGGTTTTTGCCTCCGTTATGTGAGTGGAGATGGTCTTGAGGAGGGAGTGGTACTTGTCGAGGTCATGATTATCCTTGGACTTGTGCCACATCCTCTCCGCTGCTTGGAGGGAGGAGTGCTCTTTCCAAACAACCTCTGATAGCCACGGGCAGGGGGGAGCAGGCAGGGGGGAGCAAGCAGGTCTAGTTGCCATGGAGCAGAGGGTGTCAAGGGGCGTAGCTAGCATTGATAGCAGAGCATCAGTGGCTGCGTCCGTTGGATGAGAGGTGAACTCATCAATGGGAGCCAGAGATGATATTACCACAGAGGTGAAGAAAGAAGGACACAGGCTGCGAAGGTTGCGGCGGAATGTCACAAGTGGTGGTGCAGTGGGACGGGTTGGATGAATATGAAAAGTTAAAGTACAGGACAGTAATCAAAATACTCAAATTTAATAAAAATGCAGTAGTAAATGGACAAGTATTATGTTAGCATTCATGAGATCCTTTGCATTGACCATTTATGGTGTTTTCAGGGCGGGGTACTACGATAATTCACGTACGCACACTTGTGGTTAAACTGTGATTTATAAAGAGAACTTTGCTTAGAAGTGTGCGTACACACGGTTTTATAAATCTGAATTTTTGGGTGCGTACGCCAACGCTTTTGGGCAGTACGTACACTTTTAGTAAGAATCCTACGTACTGTTTTATAAATGAGACCCCAGGCCTTTTGAGTTCCCAAGTTCATCAGTGCACTCTTTTTTGTCTCAAAATGCACCAAACTGTTGATTTAGCCACTACTAACATTTCTGCTATCTCTCTGATGGATTTCTTCTTTTTTCAGCCTTAAGATGGTCTGTTTCACCTCCATTGACCGCATATTGTGTGTTCACAGCAACAGCTTCCAAATGCAAACACCACACCTGGAATCAACTGCAGACCTTTTAACTGCTTAATTGATGACAGGTTAATGAAGGAAGAGCCCATGCAGCCTTGTTAGGATTCCTCCGTCAGGAGGAAACCTATTGTTATTGTAGGAATTCCGAATCTTGTAGCATTGTACCATCATGTATCCAGCGGGATACATGATGGACGCGTGGGATAAGAGGCGTGTCGTGTGCCTGTGGGAACCTTCCGTCGAGGACTTTGAGGATCTCTACATATTGGGATTTATGATGGCCGGGCTTCTGCTGATTGGATTAAGCGTGCCGTGGGATATCGACAAATTATAAAAACTGAGGCAGCCGTTAACGGCCCCTTTAAGCTGCCCCACTTGATTTATGTGATGGGCAGGGCTGTTGGTGGCCAAAGTGTGACTTTACGCGCATTGCGGGATACCGATGGCTCTGCAGGGGACAGAGGAACGTATAGACCAACAAAATGGAAGAGTGAGAGACATTGAGGGACATTGAGAGACATTTGAGAGACATTTGTGGGACATTGAGAGGCATTTGAGAGACATTTGAGAGACATTGAGTGAGACTTGTTTGTAGGGTGTAAACTAACTCTACGAGCAACAACATGAGTATGTTTTCGGCTCCAAATTCCTGTACAGCTGTGCCTGGTACCGTGCAGGGCTACCCCTCCCCCTACCTGTTTCTATCTTGCATTGATTGAGGTACGACGTCTCTCTACACCCCCTCCCCCACCCCAACCCCCCACCCCCCACCACTTTCTGTGAGAGTTGTCTGGCTGGAACAAGATGTCCTGACCTCAAGGCCATGAGGCAGATTGTTCTGTGTTTTGGCTACGAACACAGACTCATCCAACGCCTCCACCTGCTTGTTGTTGTTGTTGCTTATCTGTCTGCTGAGGTGTTTTTTTTGGTTACAGGCTCTGGCATGTATCCTTTTTTTCTCCTCGAAAATCTATTTGTGTTTTCCCAATTTCAGAAGGCTTGTGCGCCGATAATGTACTTTGTCGTGTTGCCTCGGTGGGCACTGTCCTGCCAAAGAGTTTCCCCAAGGGGATTAATAAAGTATTCTGAATCTGAATCTGAATCTGAATTGAAGTCAGTGGCAGCCCTTGGATCACAGCAGTGAGATTTTTGGCATGGTGAAACAGTACAACATTATGGACTACCACACCCATTTTGGTCCACTTGAGACCAAAGGGGGCGCTACAGGCCACACCCCAATTTGACCATTCGTGTCCTTTTTAAAAGTACAATTTGTACTCCTTTTGTCCTAGAATCTTGAAATTCATTACAGATGCCTTATTTGTCTACTATAGTGGCAAACCCATAGATTTGTGTTTTTTCGCTACCCCTCGTAAACTTCTGGCCCTATCTTCCCCATAATTTGAAGTTATCATCGTCAGAAGAACCCTCACAAAATGTATCAATAGGATTTTTTATTTTCATAATTGATTGTCCGCAACAGCCAAGGGGCGCTACAGGCCACACCCCAATATGCCTTTTTAAAAGTGATGCCATTTGTATCTCTTTCGTCCTAGAATCCTGAAATTCATTCCATGTGCCTCATTCCTCACATCAAACAAAAAAGCTTCTGCAACTCATAATGGCAAATCTTTAGATTTTTCTGTAAAATATAAATTTATGAAACGTGTTTTTTCGCTATTACTCCTACAATTCAAATTCAATCGGCCCTATTTTGGGCTGGCAACATTGGCAGACCAAGCCTCACAAAATCTGTCCCAAAAAATTTGATATTCCAAACCGTTTGTCCGCTACAGCCTTTTTAATTTGGCAATAACACAACTAAACAGGAAGTTCATCTTATGATTCCTATGAAAATCAACAAATCTTTGAGAAATCAACGCCTAACTTGATATGCTACCAACACTACAATATATACAACCCCATTCAATAGCTGATGACTGATGACTTCAATGACTGATGCTCTTTGTAAAAGCTCTCTTGTAAGTCGCTTTGGATGAAATCGTCTGCTAAATGAATAAATGTAAATGTAATGTAAATAGCTAAGTTCATATCTTTCTAAATGATTTAAATAAAATAAATCAAATTTATTGCTAAGGCTAATTTAATGTTTATACAAGTGCCAATCAAAAATTGATAGTCCGAATCAATCACAAGTTCATATGTAGACTCTTGACAATGTGTTGTATACAAATCTGAGAAAAGGTTGAATGTAAGATGAAAAGTAGATTAATGATGAATATTTGAAATGTGACCAAGTGAAACCAATTTGCAGTGTTGGGCAGTAACGTCACAACAAGTAGCGGCGTTACTAGTTTAACTACATTTCTCAGTAGCGTGGTGGTAGCGTCGCTGTTTTCTGAATCAAATAGCTTTTAAGTAGCTTAGCTCTTTTATTAACCAAGTAGTGCGGTAGCGTCCACATAAGCTACATTTTTATAAAATCTCTGAAGCTCAGCGCAGCGGAGCTTTCTGCTGCGGTCTGAAATAAAAGGAGGAGTCAGTGACGCTACCGCCATACAAGGCCATGTAGGTGGAGCCGACAGAAGCACTTCCGTATGTCGGTGACATCACGGACCAATCCTTGGGCTGGCTACGTCTCTGATCCAGGGGAATACGGACAAGCTAGCTTGCTTGAGTGAGTTACGTTACTTGGTGGAAAGATGGCAGAGGGTGAGGAGGACGTTAAGTTAGTTGCACATTGTCTTTAATGGCATAGTTCAAAATAAATATAATAGAGCAGTTTAGAGCAGATTTTTGTGTTCTGGTTTTGGAGCAGTGAGAGCAGTTTAATAATAAACAATTGAATGTAACGTTTTTGCCTGCTTATTTGTCTGATTGACAGTTTTATTGATCACTGAGATAGCTTTGTCTTGGGATGAAGTTGTTCCAATAAAAAGTTGTTCCATTAAAAAAAAGCTTCGATGTAGTTAAACTACTTTTGCCATGTTGCTGTAGCTTAGCTTGCTACATTTCTCAGGGGGGTAGCTTCGGTGTAGTGAAGCTACATTTCATGCAGAGTAACTGGTAGCTTAGCTCACTACACTTTCCAAGTAACACTGCCAACACTGCCAATTTGTATCCCTTTTGTTGAGTCCTGAAATTCATTACAGATTCCACATTTGTCATGATGAAGAATAAAGTCTCAACAACTCATAGTGGCAAGCCCTTACATTTTTCTGTACAATATAGACTTAGGAAACATTTTTCTTAGCTACGACTCCTACAACATTTGTCCAATCTTCCCCAGGATTGGCAGTTATCATCGTCAGAGGAACCCTTACCAAAGTTATCAATAGGATTTTTGATGTTCAAAATCCTTTGTCCGTTACAGCACAGGGGGATGTACATCTTGGACGTATTCACACCAAACTTGCAGATTGCATTTTGAATTACATATCAATTTCATAAATTGTTCCAGGAGGAATCCACCATCGCTGCTTGCAGCTATATTTATATATATTTTTGCAGCCTTCTGAGTCAATTGTCCAGTTAGTTTTGGTCCCTTGAAAAAGAGGCGACTACATATTGAAGAGCTGTAATTCCTAAACCCTTGCTCCAATTTGGATGCGAATACTCTCAAATTACAGCTGAGAGTCTGCACTTTAAGACCATTTTGATTTCATAATTGTATCCTGAATATGTTTTCGTAAACAGCTAAAATAACAAAACTTGTGTCACTCTCCAAATATTTCCTGGGCCTAACTGTATGTGCATGGCATGACAAATGTAATCGCAGTCTAATATAATTATTGATTTTATGGCCTTATTAAGAAAGCACAGAAGAGGATGTACTTCCTGCAGCAGCTGAAGAATTGAATCTTTCATACTAAAAACACAAAGCAAAATTGTTAGCTCAGTAAGTAACCAGTCACTTATGAAATAGGCGACAATTGTCAATAATGTCACTGCCAATTTATAATATTTCTTAACCTTCATTCAATCAAGATTGGTTGGGTGGAGACAGGTGATCGTTTTCTGGTTTCCCCTCTGAAACAAATTATTTTAAAACGTGTACAGGCGTTAAAAACGACCGTGTACAATTCGTCAATTGATGTTATCTGTACACGGTTAATTATATTGTATACAAACGTTTAATTTTGTTTTTTTGGCACAAACGGCCTTCCATACTAAATCGGCTTTATTAGCGCTTGGTTGAGGTACGGGGCCTTATTTTCCCACTGGGCTTGCCATAGCTAGCTCCACTGATCCTCAAGTATGAGAAGTAGACGTCACACGACTGTTTCCTTAGGCAGGTTGCTCATGGTCCTTTCAGGCCGCTACACGCTAGCTAGTTTTACTCAGTAGTTTGGAGGGATTTTGAATTTTGAACACACGGTACCTTGCAAGGTAAAGGCTTTGTGATGGCTTGTAACTGTTTTTTTTATAACAATTATCTCAAGACTAGGTCGAAATATCTAGTGGGAATATCTTAACATTTGTTATCGAATTAGTAAGCAATAAATACTTATTTACACCAAGCTAGCTCGCTGTTGCTTACTATTTAGCGAATTAGCTGTTGTTAAAGCGTAAGGCTACTAATATCTTGATCGATTTCCTTTCAAGAAAGTTTGTTTTTAGTCATCGTTCTGTAACTGTTAGAGCTAGTCTACAGGTGTTAACTTTACTATATGACTGTAGTACGTAGGCACATTAATGAACGACCCTGCGGATATGAGTGCTGTCGTCGGAGGGGAGCGTTTTTCAATAGACCCATGCAGCAAGAAGAGAGAAAATGAGAAGAAGAAGAAGAGGTCTCGAGTGAAACAGCTCCTTTCAGATATAAAAAAACAAGTTGAATTCTGGTTTGGGGATGTAAACCTGCACAAGGACCGGTTTCTAAAACATCTGATTGAAGATTCAAGAGATGGATGTAAGTTAACCGTTTATGCAAACATTAGTAGGGTGGACAATAGAACGCGTTTTTCCTTGCCAAGCTAACCAACTGTGATTCAAAGTGATTCTAGAGCGCAGGTAGCAAACACATTGAATCGAACGTCTCTGACTTAATCTTTAGCCTGAATGTGGCTAAAAGCGAATCCTATGAAAATGGCACCGGAATTTTCAGGTCCACGTCCTTTTAAGAGCTCAATAACTAGTGACTACTTGCAATAAATAAAAAAATATGACAGTTGGCATGTAGACACTTACACCTTAATTCTATCAAATGTTGGTTGCGATCAACATTGAGAAAGTATATGAAAATATTGCTTGTAGTTTTTAAAGCTTTGGCTACCTTTCATAGAGGGTCAGCACAACCGGGAGACATATCTTAAACGAAAGAGTAGGTTGTTTTCTTCAAAATAAGGTATGTTTAATCAATTTAAAAGAAAAATCTAGTTGAAGTCATGTTGATGAAAATCCCATAGGAATGCATTTAAATCTGAACGTTCTATGATGACAAAAGTTGTTTTTTCCCCTTGTAACCTATTTTAGCATATCAGCACAACCTTTTTACTTTCTGTATAGCTGGGTCCTGCAATGATACGCAATCTATCAAATTTTGATATACATTTTATGTTTTGGCCTCTTGAATAAGACTTTTTACCAGCCTGTAACATCAGGATTGGAGTGCCTGAGCAGCTCGCGCGCTGGCTAGAAGCAGAGATGTGACGTAGAACAATGCAGAGCCTGATCAGAACCTGACAGATTCTGGGTGCCACAAAATCCAAGATTAAAGCGGTGGAAAATCTCGCATAAAAAGGGTTTTTGTGAGAAAACGGCAAAAGATAAATAAAATCTGACTTCGGATTAGTTTAAATTGGCTTATGTTGCATATAAATAGCAAAGAAAATATTTTCAAAACATTTAAGAAATCTTTGGTCTGTCCACCCTAAGAATAGAACACGTATTTTCTGGCCAAGCTAACCAACTGTCAAGTTATTCTAGAGCGCAGGTAGCAAACACATTCAATCGAACGTCTCCGACGTCAACATTAGCCTGAATGTAGCTAAGAACGCAGCCTAAAAATATGGCACCGGAATTTTCAGGTCCACGTCCTTTTCATAGCTCAATAACTAGCAACCACTTTCAATAAATTGACAACAAATATGCCAGTTCGCATGTAGACACTTGCACCTTAATGCTATCAAATGTTGGTTGCAATCAACATTGAGAAAGTGTATGTAAATACTGCTTATAGTTTTTGCCGCTTTGGCTACCTTTCACAGAAGGTTAGCACAACCGGGAGACATATCTTAGAGCAGGGGTGCACACTTTTTCAGCATGCGAGCTACTTACAAAATGACCGAGTCAAAGTGATCTACCTACTAAAAATTGCCCAACCTATAATTATTCCGAAATATATTGAGAATTCTTTATAAGAACCATATATGTTAGTATACCTTGCATAATTGCGTGAACCCATATTGCTTGTTACAACCCCAACACAAAATGAGGAAATCAGCTTACAAATCAATAATGTTTATTTACAAACAAACAACACAGGGATCAAGGAGGACTGCCAGTGGCCCCAAATGAAAGAAAGAAATAATAACCCACCCCCCTTGACAGGTGCTGAGCACCCATAAATACAGTGGGTGGTGCTCACTCTAACCTTCAGCTCAATGTTGGCTTGTAGTATCAAAATCTCATCCTCCACTCCAGAAGAGTTCAGCTGAAAGAGTGTTGCAATTTTTGATGCAAGTGATACAGCAGCATCTTCCCGAAAAGGTTAGCACATGAATGTAGCGATTGGCTCCAGTAAAGCAAAGTCTTGAAATGGTTTGTCAAACTCTGACAGACAGTTGTCAATCTGCTCTGTGTAGCGTGCACTGTCAAGCTGCACATGACTTCCCTTGCATCTCCAGCTCTGACGCGAGGTTCTGGAAGTTCACCAAATCACTGCGCTGGAGCTTTGATAAGAGATGTTGCATTTTTGCGTTTGAAAGCATTTTGCATTTTGTCTATCCATATAAGATTTGAAACTTGATTTTATATTTCAATAATTCTGTTTAAAAAAATGCCATGCGATCTATCAGTTGTACCCAGTCGATCGCGATCGACGTGTTGAGCACCCCTGTCCTAGAGCAACAAAGGGTAAAGAGTTGGACCTGCTTCTCCAACACTGGGTAACTAACTTGACTTGCTCCAGTAACTCAGTCTTCTCCTTGCTGTTACAGTAGCTTAACCTTAACCCAAAACAGAAGACTTGGTTTATTTAAGATATTTTCATGTCTAACAGTTGACATTTATGCACCTGTTGTTCACCAAATGTGTGGTAAAGTTAGTAAAAAAAATATATATAACAGAAAACTGTTTTAAGTTGTCAAATGTATCTTTTTGCCATAGTATTGTATACATTTTTCCATCTATGTAAAATGTAAGTATTTACGAACCCTCTACTTGCCTCTCCTTCTTTTCCCCCTTATCTGAAACAAGCATGTCTGACCTCATTCTCTCCCACCGCCCCACCTCTTGCCCCCTTGACCCAATCCCCTCCCCTCTTTTCCAAACTATTTCTCCTTCTATTACTCCATTCCTTCTCCATGTCCACAACTCCTCACTCATCTCTGGCACTTTTCCCTCAGCATACAAACAGGCTATAGTCAAACCCCTACTCAAAAAAACCTCTTAACCCAGCCGTCCTCCAGAACTACAGACCAGTCTCACTGCTACCCTTCTTCTCTAAAACAATTGAGCGTGCTGTAGCTAACCAACTGTCAAGCTTTCTTTCCCAGAACAACCTTCTGGACCCTAACCAGTCGGGCTTCAAGACCGGCCACTCCACTGAGACTGCTCTCCTGTCGGTTACCACGGCCCTCCAGTCTGCCAGAGCAGCCTCAAGGTCTTCTGTTGTCTTTCTGCTGGACCTCTCCGCAGCTTTCGACACTGTCAACCACCAGATCCTGTTCGCCACACTCGAAGAGATGGGCATCACTGGCACTGCGCTGAAATGGATCTCATCCTACCTGACAGGAAGATCCTATCAAGTCTCCTGGGGAGGAAAAACATCTGGTACCCGCCTGCTCTCCACTGGGGTCCCACAGGGGTCCGTCCTTGGTCCGCTCCTATTCTCCCTATACACCACCTCACTCGGGCCAATCATTGCCTCCCATGGCTTCTCCTATCACTGCTACGCTGACGACACGCAGCTATATCTATCCTTTCCCCCAACTGATCAAGGGATATCGACCAGAATCGAGGCCTGCCTCTCTGACATCTCAGCCTGGATGACCAGACATCACCTCCAGCTGAACCTCACCAAAACAGAACTCCTCATCATCCCTGCCAAACCCTCAATCACCCACGATCTCTCCATCACTATGGGATCTGCAACAGTGACCCCTTCATCCTCGGCCAGGAACCTGGGGGTCACCTTGGACGACGAGCTCTCCCTCACAGCTCACATTGCCGCAGTCTCTCTGTCATGTAGATTCACCCTCTACAACATCAGGAAAATCAGAAAATACCTCTCTCAACATTCCACCAACTGCAACTCTACTACTCTACTTTACTGCAACCCGCTACTAGCCGGCCTTCCTGCAAATGCAATCCGTCCCCTTCAGAGGATACACAATGCAGCCGCTCGTCTGGTTTTCAACCTACCCAGACACTGTCATGTCACCCCACTCCTCATCGCCCTCCACTGGCTTCCCGTCATGGCCCGCATCAGATTCAAGACCCTGGTGCTGACCTTCCGGGCTGTAAACGGGACTGCCCCGACCTATATCAACTCTCTCCTCCAGCCCTACTCCCCCACCCGTCACCTACGGTCATCTGCTGACAACCTTCTAGTGGTACCTCCCCTCAAGAGCGCCCGAGCTCAACACAAACCCTTCCACTGCCTGGCTCCTTAATGGTGGAATCAACTCCCCACCTCCATCAGAAGCACAGACTGCCTTCTCACCTTCAAGAGAAGGCTTAAAACTCACCTATTTAAAGAATTTAATGGCACTTAGGAATAGTATGGCACTTCACATAATCTAATGTGCTTTAGAACAATCTGTTGGTCCCCATATGGTGACTTTCCAGTGTTGTTTGTTGTATCTCTTGCTTTATGTTCACAATTGTTGTGTTATGCATTTATAGTTCTTCCCTTGGCAGTTATTGGTTCTCATGATGTATGATTCACGATCTAAAAAACCGACTGTGTTCGGGGTCTATCACGTTGCTATGCTCAATGACTGATGCTCTTTGTAAAAGCTCTCTCTTGTAAGTCGCTTTGGATAAAAGCGTCTGCTAAATGAATAAATGTAAATTTACATTTAACTGCTTAAACGAAAGGTTCGGTTGTTTTCTTTAAAGTTAGGTATATTTTATATATTTTTTTAAATATATACATTTTGAGAAAAATCAAGCTTAAGTCGTGTTTATGAAAATACAGTAATCCCTCGCTATATCACGGTTCACTTTTCACGGTTTCGCTACTTCACGTTTTTTTATTTATTATCATGCATTGTGTTCTGCATTCTGATTGGCTGAACAGTCTCTGCTTCTTCTCTACCTGTGCGTCAATAACGTTGCGGTTTACTGTATGCACTGTACACGCACTGTACACGTGCACAAAAATACACGTAATGTCTCTTCTACAAGCAAATTCTCTTAACCAATAATGTCCACAAAACGTTCTGCATGGACAAAGGCACCTGCGGTCGGGCCCAAAAGGCAGAGGAACAGTCGCGGAAAAAGTTAAACTTCTGGACATGCTAAAGGAGGGTTAAAACCTGTGCGGCTGTAGGTCGGCATTACGGAATGCATGAATCTTTAATTTAAATTTAATTGTACAGTATAATAATTGTAAAAAAAATAAAGGTTTCTACTTCACGGATTTCACTTATCACGGGTGCTTTTTCGAACGTAACCCCCCCTTGTATAGCCTGTAACATTAGGCATTGCACTCTATACCTGGTATTATGAGTTATTCTCTTTATTCATTTAGTAGACGCTTTTATCCAAAGTGACAGAGCATTACAAAAGAATATTGGTTACTGAGCATTGCAACATGATGGACCCCAACACGTAGCGGGTTTATAGATTATGAAACACATCATGAGAAAACAATAAGTGCCAAGGGAAGAGCAATAAGAGCATTCAGCAGAACAGTTTACAAATTTAAGACAGGCACCTCCTTTGACAGGCAGTAGTCTACTTGTAGGAAGCAAACAACAAAGCAACAAGGGGGAGGAGGGCCATGTTAACCATGTCATCTGAAAACCCTTTTGTCTCTGTAAGCAAGGGTCAAGGAGTGGTTCTGTGATGTCTGAGATGGGCCAGCGCCAGGCGCACTAAATACTTAATTACTACAGAGGTCATTAGCGCGTAGGTGTCACCACAGACAGTCTTCTTGCAACAAATGAGCCTTGATAAACATGGGAGAAAGCTAGCAAGTGTTATAATGGTACGTTAGCTAGCTTGCTGCAGAGCCGTATCAGCTGTGTTCTATGGAATGTCGATTTAGTCAAAAATGAATAGTTAAATAAATAAACTCATTTGGTTCTAAACTGCGACTTGAGTAAATTTTGAATTATCCTGTTGAAGCCAAGTCATTGTCTTTCTTCATGACAGTGTTGACAGCAGTTGTTGAAAAATTGTC
Organism: Neosalanx taihuensis; assembly: GCA_030340665.1. Lineage (NCBI taxonomy): Eukaryota > Metazoa > Chordata > Actinopteri > Osmeriformes > Salangidae > Neosalanx > Neosalanx taihuensis. The sequence goes on along the minus strand of CM059313.1, from coordinate 1,663,249 downwards.
ATCAGGCCAATATACCAAATAATTCAAGATATTTTGGAATATTTTACCTATTCCAAGTGTAACACTGTACGTTTCTGTTGTGGAAAATGGACAGATCAAAACTGAAATTTCGTGAAATTTTGTTTTTAGATGTTGATATATCAGTGTTAATCACCTTCAACCGAATGAAGAAGATGTCAACTGACTGCAAACTTATTGCAAGGGCACTGAAAAGCTCATCCTTAGTTGAGGTAAATGTCACAATGTAACAATTCTAATGTCTAATGTCATCATGATTTCTGAAATACCAGGTTTTCTTAAGCAATTCTCATGTTGTCCAGTCGCTTAGATATTGGTCCGTATATATTACTTGTATCTATTATTTTTGGTGCCGTTTTGAAGTATCATAACTGTTAAATATGTTTAAAAATATTAGGTTAACCTGGAGGGAACGAAAGTTCGAAGACAGAATCCACTGGGAGATGATCCAAAAGATGTTGATACTCGCACAGTCTATGTGGTAAATATTTCAGTGCAACCACATTTTATAATATGTTAGAATTTGCCATTTGACTGAACGTTAAAATCTAGAGATTGAAATGTTTAACTCTCTCAATTATAGATTCAAGAAACTTGTCAGTTTAAATTTGATTAAATCCTGTCAGATTTGTCTAAAAAAAAAGTGTACCCAAGTGAAATTGAAAGCGGCTCTTAAACAATTTGGAGGGCATGCATGTTTGTGGTCTCTTTTGAAAGGTGCCACGTAAGTTCTTTCCCTTGTTGCTCATCAATCCCAGCACTGCACATTGTTGGGTCATAAAAGGACGTATGAAGGGTAGAATCTCTGTTTCTTTAATTGAGCGTGTGAAACTACACCCATTCTACTTTGTACACCCAGATTTCTGTTATTATTAGAGATGTATTTTATTTAGATTAGATTATTAGATTTTATTTATTTTCCCTGTTTATTGTTTTCAGTGTTGTGTATCTAATTGGGTCACTTCCCTTTGAGAGCATTATGATGAACAAAACTATGTATTACAGGAACTTCTGCCTAAGGATGTCAAACATGGATGGATAGAGCGGGTCTTCAGCAAATGTGGGAATGTGGTTTATGTCAGCATCCCAAAATACAAAACCTCTGGACAGTCGAAAGGTTTTGCTTTTGTTGAGTTTGAAACAGAAGAGCAAGCACGGAAGGCTATCGAGGTGACATTTCCTACCAATTGATAAAACTACAACAGTACTTTGTAAAAAATGTATCTTGTTTTTTAAAATATGAAACTTCATCCTCGAATAGGTGCTAAATAATCCTCCTGAAGATGCTCCCAAGAAACCTGGAATCTTTCCCAAAACCAGGAATGGAAAGCAAATCCCCCTTGAACCCACTGAAAATGTCACACAAGGTTAGTGTACTATGGAATAGAAGACATTGAGTACATAAGTATATACAATACATTGTACAATGAGAACCATCCATTTTATATTGTGCTTAATTGTACATTTCTTTCCCTGTCAGTTGAGTTGCACCACTTCAACATTTGTTTTTACATAACTGTCTCATTCTATTTCACTCTGTTGCAGATGAAGCAGAGCAGACAAATACAGTGTCAGTGTTTAATGCTAAAGTAGAAGTAAAGACATCAGTTAAGGTCAATGAAGAGGAAATAGCGACTAATGGAAAGATGACAGAGATGGTAAATGAGGAGGAAATGGGCATTAGACAAAGGCTCCCAGCACAAATGATTGCAAAAAAGAGACGGCGCTCGCAATCATCAGAAAGTCTGGAGAACCATGTCCAGGATGACCTGCTATCAAAGATCAGGAGGACAATGAAAGAGGAGTCTCAGTGGGAAAGAAAGGAGCGTGACGACCAAGGTAAAGAATATATAGAGTTGATTCTTAACATAGTTTAGTTGAAAGTGTGTTCTGGTAACAGACACCAGTCTATGGTATGATTTCGTGAAGAACAAAAATAAGATGAGTAGGTGACAAACAATCTGAGAGCTCCTGAGGCTCTCCACAATGTGAAGGCTAAGCAAGGGCATCCGCCCCCACCCCCAGTTTACCTAACAAATAGACATGAACCTAGAAAGAGAACTGAAAAGCAACATTTCTGCCTCCATCCTCATAGGAATTTGGAAAGTGTCTGCATTGTCTCCAACTAACAAATTAATGATCTTGTTCTGGGTTTTCTCTGGAGCCCTCTCTCCAATGAACGGTGATGAAGAAAGTGTTTTGTCTGTCTCTTCATAAATGGAGTGACTAGGTTCCGTTGAGTCTTGGATTTTAATAAGTATTTATTAATGTGTAGATTGGGAGAAAAGACCAGACCTCTGACAATAAATTAAGACAACATCAGACTTGGGTCTCTGCTCTGAAGGCCAAAGGACCATCATTTATAGCAGTGGTTCTTAACCTGGGGTGCGCGCACCCCCTGGGGGGCCGTTGGAGATCGCAGGGGGTGCGCAGAATTTTGTCTGTGAGGTTTTGACGTCACGTTACCAAAATTATATTTCTTAAGTTACATTACAGAATCCTAACAACACATCCAAATGGTGTGCGCAAAATTAAAACATTAAAAAATTAATTGCAAACAAGTTAAGTCTCCATCATGCAATTTCATGAACGTATTTTTCGAGGAAGAGCTAGTTGTAGGCATGCATGTATTGTTACCATGACGATGAGCCGTTCACAGTGCAGCCATGGGCGTCGTTAGCCCTGTTTTAGGGGGGCTGAAGCCCCCCTAAAATGTTCTTCAGCCCCCCTAAATAATTATCGGGATTATTATTATCGGGCCGCCAAAGAAATACTATAATTAATAACAATATTTTATTTCGAAAAATTACCGGATGCTCTCGGTTATATGTCGGTAACTTGAGCGTCAAACATGTAACCCACAAGTTCGAAAAACGACTCAAAAACGGACGTCTTTGGGAATCGCTGGCTAGCTTACTCCTGGGGGGGGGGGGGGGGGGGGGGGGGGTGCGCGGCTTGTCTTGGTCATAGCTAAGGGGGGCCGTCGGGGGAAAAAGGTTAAGAACCACTGATTTATAGGGCCCAATAATGTAAACATGGAGTTTGTCAGTCAGGCAGTAATTGCATCACAGAGAAAAAGATTCACAGCTGCCAACTCGTAACCACTTCCTGACGAGATCATAGCTGGCCTTGACACAATAACCTTGACACGTAAACACAGTCGAAGTGTGTTAACCAGGCCTGGTTTGTTAATAGCAAACTCGCATGAGAAACATACAAATTAGTATCCAATGACAAGTCTACTGATTCATGAGTAATGTAAGCACACAAGAAATCCCAATTTCTTCCACAACGGTGGAAGCGTGTTCTATGATCATTAATTCTGCTGTGGAAGGTCACACGTGCTCCAATTAAGTCCACTAAGAAAGAGAGAAAAAAGCAACTCGGTCCAGATAAGTTTCAAAATTATTGTGACTTTTTATGGTTTTTATTTAGTGTAGTGACGGTCAGCTGTGAATATTTGATTAGATATTTTAATGTAGTAATTTTTTTGGAAATTCTAAGGTCACTCGCTTACGAGACACAAGTGTATATATGACGTCCGTTGGATAATCACCCACAAATCCTCCCCCTTCACAGACATTAGTCAGATCTGGCAGACTTGATGAGAGGCACCTGGCTGCAGACCTGCACAGTGGGGCACCTGCACGATGCGGTAGCTTCACAATAGGGCAGGAAGTGAATTTCAAAATAAAAGCACAAATGCATATAAAAGCGCATTTCCGGTTGAATTGTTTTCCTCACAAATGCATAAATTAGTAAACACGTATATTTATATAGTAAACTTTAGACAAGAAGCCAGACTAATATACACTGCACTGCATAATTTTACAACTTAGTCATTACGAAAAATAAACGGTGGGTGATATGACTCGGGGCTCAATAGTGTATTTGTAGCCTACTACAAAGCTAAGGATCTTGAAAAGAGAAGGTCAAAATGCTGATAACTGAAAATAATGGAGGTTAGGAATAACATAGCTCTGTGCAAGTTATTACTCGGCCTACATTTCGTAAGATGTCATAAGCCTATACATTTTGTGTATTGTGTACTATACAATACTTCACTGCCTTTTCATTATAATAATAATAAATTGTCATGGAACCTTATTGCACTGCTGTTTTTCATGTTTGGCTCTATATCTATGCCAATTATGTTATTGTGCTGATATCTACAGTGTAATCCAAGCCAATAATTAAATGATCAATGATAACATGTAAAACACACCAAGTCGCAACATGATTCGACTTTATTCTCGCATACAATAAACTCATTCATCTGTTTGACATTCAGAGTAGGCCAAATATTTTCTTTGGTCCATTATTTCTGCACAGAATTTCAACATCTTCTGTGTTGTGAAATGTGAACTTGAAGGGTTCCAGGATCACTTCCTTTTCTAGGTCATTCCACATCCTCTCATACTACCTTAGCCTGGTTCTCTTCCCCCATGCGCAGGATGCCAGGCAGGTCCACTTTGGCAGAGAACAGTTCTTAGAATCACCCCACTCAGAATCAGAATTTGTTTTAATGGCTATGTAAGTTATACAAACACAGATTTTACATTAGCAGGGAAGAGCAACATAGAACATATGTAACAAGAACAGAATGTAATACAATAAAAAATATGGTGTCAAAATGTCGGGGGGGGGGGGGGTACACATCATTGCAAAACAGTGGTGCAAACACAGCAAGTTTTTTTAAGGTGTCAAAAGGGTTTTTGAGGTGTTCTGTGCAACCAGCAGTACCAATAGGGTTCCCTCCTACCGGAGGACTCCTAATAATAATACCAGCAGTACCAATAGGGTTCCCTCCTACCGGAGGACTCCTAATAATAATACCAGCAGTACCAATAGGGTTCCCTCCTACCGGAGGACTCCTAATAATAATACCAGCAGTACCAATAGGATTCCCTCCTACCAGAGGAACGCTGCAAATTTGGTGTGAATACATACATAGATTTGCTGAGATATGGATCAACTTCCGATGTTGGTCCAACCAGCCACAGAAAGGCTACCGTATTTTTCGGACTATAGGGCGCATTTAAAAGCCTTTATTTTTCTCAAAAAACGACACTGCGCCTTATAATCCGAAGCACTTTATATATGGATTAATTATTTTGTTTACTGACCTCTAAGCGATTTTTGTGTTGTACAAGGCACTAAATAAAAATGTTTTAGTACGACTTTGGTAAACTACAAAGCCACACCGCTTGCAGCATTACGGCTACCGTAACCAGGAGTGTCGCGGAGTAGTACATACTGTGCTTCACCATAATATTATTCGACTGATTTATCTGACTGTTTTTTTTCCGCTTAATGCGCCTTATAGTCCGGTGCGCTTTATATATGAAAAAAAAGATCGAAAATAGACCATTCATTGACAGTGCGCCTTATAATCCAGTGCGCCCTATAGTGCAAAAAATACGGTACTAGGCCAAGAAAGGGCCTATTTTTCCCTTTTTACCTGCACCTATAGAAGCTGTGTCTCTCCAGGACATCTCATTGATTACAATATTAATCGTTGTTTTGGGCAACCCTTCATCTTGGTTCACGATACACCCCCCTACACATGCCAACAAACATTCTCAAGTCCACTCCATACATTACTGATCCCCTTGATTACCACAATAAACATTGCTTTTAAGTTCCTTCAGTTTATTAAATACTTTTTATGCCCTCATTCACACAATGAGGGAGTGGTGAAAATAGGCAGCAAAACCAGGTAAGTGTAAAAATATTGGATGTTCTAACTCCAACTAAATGATAAAGCATAACCGTATCTGTGCAAACAGAAAAACTGTTGTCATAATTCATGTAGAAAGGTTCATAATCAAGTTCTGTATGAACAATGACCCTCCCTGATTCAAGTAAATACACTTGAACTGCAATGCAAATACGATACACTTTACCTGTAATGCAAATGAATAGACGGCAGAGAGATGTACAAAAATGCTTCCAGACAAGGCTTCAAGTCCAGGCTCTGACGAGAGTATTTAGCTTTAAAAGGGTATATGTAAAAATCTTGCTTGTCTACAGCGTGTCAGGTTAAAATAGGCTGAACCAGCGAGGCTGCGGTGAGCTCAGAAATTGACCCGCTGCAGTTCGTATACATACCCGGAATTGGTACATCTTGTTACATTGTGCTTTCACCCTCTTGGGGAAGCCTGACAGTGCTGTGAGGATCACATTCTTTGATTTCTCCAGTGCATTCTACACCATCCGGCTGGTGCTTCTGAGGGACAAGTTGTTGCAGGCTGAGGTTGATGTACCCCTGGTCTGGTCTCCTGACCTGCAGTGTGGGTGCCCCTCACGGGACGGTGCTAGACCGGGGCCTGCAGCGTGCGCTGGAGTGGTTTTGGACCGGAAAAAGGTGGCTTGCCTCCTCTGGATGGGTACAGTGTAGGAGTTCAAGTATCTTGGGTCTTGTTCACAATCGAGGGAAGAGTGAGATTGACAGGTGGATTGGTGCCGTTTGAATTAGACCATCATGGTGAAAAAGGAGCTACCAGTCAATCTACGCTCCTACTCTCACCTATGTTCATAAGCTTTGGGTCATGACTGAAAGGAAAAGATCGAAGATACAAGCGGTCTAAATGAGTTTCCTCCGCAGGGTGGCCGGGCGCTGCCCTAGGGATATGGTGAGAAGCTGGGTCACACGAGAGGAGCTCGTAGTGGAGCTGCTGCTCTCAGTGACTTCAGCCCAAGAGTCCCTAAACCCTGCTCTCTCCTCGCTAGACTTGACAGCAGGATTGCGATTCTCAAAGTTTTCCTTCCACCGTCCAACAACATCCTCAGTTGAGGTCAACAGCTCCCCACCTGCACTGTCGACGGTTGGTGAAGCATGGCTTCCCACTCCTGAGGTGCTGAATGGTTTGCCAGAGTTTCCTTGGAGCTGCCTGTTTTGCCTCAATGGCCTCCCCAAACTCCTCCCAAACCTGAGTTTTTGCCTCTTGACCAGATTTAAATCATTTTTGGAGATATGAACTTGCAATTGAACAGGGCCATATGTTGTAGTGTCTTCTTCGTGGCATATCAAGTTTGGTTTGGTGTTGATATCTCAAAGATTTGCCTGTCATTTTATATCAGAGATATGTATACCAACATTTGTGTGATCAGTAGTAGTTGTTTTTGTTTATCATGTAAAACCATGGGCAAAATTGTTGCCTACATTTATCATTAATTGAATGGTAAATGAAGGCTAAAGTAGTTTGTGGAGTCTTGTTGTGCTTTAAATGTCATATTTTGCATTGATTGACCTCATGCTACAAAGGCTTTATGAACATTTTTCTTAATTCTCAGATATTGTACACAGAAGTGATAAAGAGGAAGAGAAGAGGGAAGACACTCTTTTGAAAACCAAAAGAAAGAGGAAAAAGAAAAACAAGGAGAGACTGAAGATGGGAGATGAGGTAGTACCACTCAGAGTTATATCCAAGTAAGTATGCTAACCAAAATCACAGGCATATCCAATTAGGTTGAAGAAATATTGTATTAAAATGTTTTGCATCTTATGTAATGTAGTAATCACAAAGGAACAACACCAGAAATAAGAGAGTAGGAACAGACAAAGGGGAGTAAACCTAAATGGTCATAGTACATGAAATGATGTACAATATAATAATGGGGTATATGTGTGGTCTAGCGGTTGAGTGTTTGCCATCAGATAGACAGATAAGACAAACAGGTTCAAGGTGTCCCGTTTGTTGCTTTGGATAGAAACAGTAGCAATCATATTTCTTGCACATCCTTACAAAGAGATAGCTAAGAAAATAACCTTTTGCCAACCTGCTATTGTTGTAATTAACTATTTGCTTTTTCTTCCTCTATCTGTTTTTGGTCAATTTCTTGTCTTTATGAAGGCATGACTGGCTTGCACTTAAGCAGGAGTATCTGACCTTGCAAAAACAGAGTATGTCAACATTAAAGAAATGCATGACTGAGATCCACCAGAAGGGGGGACAGCAACAAAAGGAGGCAGACACCCATCCCCAGAAACAACAGACATGTATGTTCCTTGGTTGTCGTCCCTCTTTTTCCTTACATCGTTTGCAGCAACTAGATTGTAATAATGGTAAAGTGTCTCGGCTAAATCATCTTAATAGAAATTCAATTTTTAGAATGGTGAATTGTGTTAGTTTGGCAGCACCTACAATTAAGAACATTTGTAAGGTTTATATTTGTCCTGTAGTTGATAGGAGTGAAAAGGCTGTTAAGGATGAACCAAAGGGGCCTCTCTTCGAGTCTGGAGTCATTGTGAAGATCACACACACCATGCCTTTACCTGGGAGAAAATGTATAAAGGTAAAATTGACAACTGAAAATCTTTTATACACTGCAGTGTTTCTATATACAGGCATTCCCAAATTTGTTGGTACCCCACCTCAATTTTTTTTATTGTAAGTAACTTGAATATGGTAAATTCCATCCACTTTAGTTTATTCCATATTTGATAGAAATCAGTCTTTGCTTTTGCTTGTTGACAATAATCAACAAAAATGCATGGACAAAATTAATAGGGCCCATAACCTAAAATTTAGTTGCAAAACATTTAATTTTTATTTTTATTTCACACTCAATTAAATTCCAGGACCCTGCCTTCTTGATTTCCTAGATATGTGTATTTTATCACTCAATATTTTTACTAAATCACACAGGGGGGAAAAACTTATTCATGGCTGTTTTGTTGATGTTGCAGTTTAATTGCCGCCAGCTCTTTTAACTGCTATCTGTATGTTTATTTTTTTACCTGCTGCAAGTCAAGTTTCCTCCTTTGGGGGACGATAAAATTAAACTGAGCTGTTTATGTTGCCCCAAAAAAGCCTTGCATTTCAAGGCTGCAATTTACTATTATAAACAGATGTTGCTAGGGTTTCCGTGCATTACTCTTGTCATTCAGCCTAATATTATATAGCCTGGATATGTATAGTTTATATACAGACCTATCCTATAGTTATGTTGGAAACAACTACAGTGACAAAAAAGTATTGTCAGCCACCAGTTGTGCAAGTTTGCCCACTTAAAAAGATGAGAGAGACCTGTCATTTTCATCATAGGTACACTTTAACTATGAGAGACAGAATGAGAAACAAAAATAATGAAAGTCACATTGTCAGATTTTTAAAGAATTTCTTTGCAAATGATGGTGCAAAATATTTGGTCACCTACAAAAAAAGCAAGATCCCATAGGCCTGTGACTTCTTCTTTAAAAGGCTTCTCTGTCCTCTACTCGTTACCTGTATTAATGGCACCTATTTGAACTCGTTATCAGTATAAAATAAACCTGTTCACAACCTCAACCAGTCAGAATCAAAATTATACTATTGCAAATACCAAAGTGCTGGTAAAAGACACCAGAAACAAAATTGTAGACCTGCACCAGGCTGGGAAGACTGAATCTGCAATGAGTAAGCAGCGTGTTGTGAAGAAATCAACTGTGGGAGCAATTATTTGAAAATGGAAGACCTAAAAGACCACTGATAATCTCCCTCGATCTGGGGCTCCACGCAAGATCGCACCCTGTGGGGTAAAAATGACAACGGTAAGCAGAAATCCCAGAACCACACAGGGGGACCTAGTGAATGACCTGTGGAAAACTGGGACCAAAGTAACAAAGGCTACCATCAGTAGCACACTTCGCTGCCAGGGACTCAAATCTAGCAGTGCCAGACGTTTCCCTCTGCTTAGGCCAGTACATGTCCGGGCCCGTCTGAAGTTTTCTAGAGAGCATTTTGATGATCTAGAAGAGGATTGGGAGACAAAGGAGTGTTCATTGCTGCCTGGGCAACGAACAAGGTCCTGGAGTGGCCTAGCAGGTCTCCAGATCTCAACCCCATATAAAATCTTGAAAATCTGTGTTGCCCAGCAACAGACCCTAAACATCACTGTTCTAGAGGAGATCTGCATGGGGGAATGGTTCAAACTACAAGCAACAGTGTGTAAAAACCTTGTGGTAATTTACAGTAAATGTCATTGCCAACAAAGGGTATATAACAAAGTTTTGACATTATCTTTTGTTATTGACCAAATACTTATTTTCCACCTTAACTTGCAAATACATTCTTAAAAATCAGACAATGTGATTTTCTGAAGAAAGAAAATCTAATTCCGTATCTCATAGTTGAAGTGTACCTATGACGAAAATTACAGGTCTCGATCATCTTTTTGAGTGGGAGAACTTGGACAATTGGTGGCTGGCTAAATACTTTTTTGCCTCTCTCTGAGTTGGTAGGGTTGATACTACAGATTAACTTGCGAAGCACAAGTAGCATAGTTCACAGACCATTTTCTCTGATTGAGAATGACGTCATACTTCTAGAAAGAGTTAATTGGTCTTTGAAACATCAAATCCTAATGCTCAATTTGGGTCTGAGGTAGCACAAAGTCAGTTTTGAGACAACCACAGGGCTTGGGCTCATGATTGGCACAGCATCACAGAAATGATCTGTTTTATTGCTTTATTGTTCATGTCCTACAGGTAAACTAGTGTCCATGCTCATGCTCATGCTCTTATAGCTCTTCCCTTGGCACTTTTTGATTCTCTCCATTGAGAGAAACCCGCTGTGTCTTATCACTTTGCTATGCTCAGACCAATGCTCTTTTGTAAAGCTCTCTCTTGTAAGTCGCTTTGGATGAAAGCATCTGCTAAATGAATAGATGTAAATGTAAATCACAAGCAGGGGGATGAGGAAAGAGACTGGGATTGGTAGACCGTCTCAGATTGATGTCCAAAGGAACACACACCAAGGAACACACCAAAGGAAGGTATAAAGGGGATAATAGAGAGAGGGGTGGAGATATTAGAGTGCCAAGAAGCAGCTAAAGGTTACAGCAATATTAAGAATGAGGTCCCTTGGTGGGCTAGTGCAGCATTTTAGCAGATGAAAAAGGGGTAATTGATGCAGCCTTTGATAATAACCAGCTGGCTTTAAGACAGACCCTCGGAATATAAAATCTGTTCCAAGGAAGAGAAACTCTAAAACAATCATTTAAATATGCCCTGTCATCTCCAGCTAGCAACAGAATCAATACAAGTAGCGCACAGTAATTTACGAAGCTTTATTTGTATTGTAAAAGTTTAAACAGACAGATACACAATCCGGGGTTACATTACAAAGACCCTAAAATAAAACACACCCACACACTTTAACAGCCATAGCACTGAATAATTAGGATTCCTCCATCAGGAGGAAACCTATTGTTATTGTTGGTATTATGATTAGGATTCCTCCGTCAGGAGGAAACCTATTGTTATTGTAGGTATTATTATTATTATTATACCCATTGTAGCATGGGTTTGATGGCAGCCTTGGATCACAGCGGTAAAAAGTTGAGATTTTTGGCATCAGTACAACATTATAAACTACCACACCCATTTTGGTTCCCTTGAGACCAAAGGGGGCGCTACAGGCCACGCCCCAATTTGACCAACCATTTGTGTCCTTTTTCAAAGTGATGTCATTTGTAGTCCTTTTGTCCTAAAATTCTGAAATTCATTACAGATGCCTTATTTGTCACAATGAACAAAAAAGTCTCAACAACTCATAATGGCAAGTCCTTAGATTTTTCTGTACATCATAAATTCATGAAACATGTTTTTTGGCCAATCTTCTTCATACTTGCCAGTTATCATCGTCAGAAGAACCCTCACAAAAGCTATCAATAAGATTTTTGATTTTCATAACTGTTTGTCCGCTAGAGTCAAGAGGGCGCTAAGGGCCACACCCCAATTCGTTCTGTTTCTAAGTGATGCCACTTGTATGTCTTTCGTCCTATAATCTTGAAATTCATTCCATGTGCCTCATTCCTCACGACAAACAAAAAAGCCTCAACAACTCATAATGGCAAATCTTTACATTTTTCTGTACAATATACAGTTATGAAATATGTATTTTTGATACTATTCCTACAATGTTTGTCCGATCTTCCACATGTTTCTATAGTAACATCTTCAGACCAAGCCTCATATACGTCATCAAAAGATTTTTTATATTTCAAACCGTTTGTTCGCTACAGCCATTTAAATGCGGCATTATTGCAACTAAACAGGACGTTCGTCTTATAATATTATTAAAGTCAACAAATCTTTGAGATATCAATATCAAACTATATATGCACGAAGAACACAGTACAAAATACAACCCAGTTTAACAGCTAAGTTCATAACTTCCAAAATGATGTAAATAATGGTCATCTAATTTAAGGCTAAGACTATTTTACTGCTGTATACAAGTGGCAATCAAGAACTGATCCGAATCAATCACAAGTTCATATGTAGACTCTTGACAATGTGTTGTATACAAATCTGACAAAAAGTTGAATGTAAGATGAAAAGTTGATTAATGATGAATATTTGAAATGTGACTGCTTGGCTAAAGGCTAAGGCTGTCTTGCAAATCCTCTCTCTGTCATGCTAGACCCAGTGGCTCCAAAAAAAACTCACACGCACAAGAGTCTGTTGACACAGTGGGCTGAGTAAGCCCCCACCTTCACCCTGCTATTGGCTGCTGGATGGATCATGACACTGGTAGTTGTCTTGTATCTCAGCAAATCTTTGACATAGCCACACCAAACTTGGATGGTGCACTTTGAATTACACGACAATTACATTGTTCTTGTAAAGTGGAAGTATATGGCAGCCCTTGGACCAAATGAGTAAAAAGTTTCGATTTATGGCACAATGTTCATACTTCTTCACTAATTGAAAATATAGCCTTTTTTCTCTCTTCATTCTTGTGTTCATATTGCCATTGTACTTTGCACCTTCTTTAAAACCACCTTATTTTGGGTATTTATTTAACTGTAATAAATGTTGAGTTTTCACTAAGTGAGCAACCCATTACCAGTTTACCTTGGCAACTTGTTACACTGCCATTTTACTTTGGATAATAGGTGGAGCCACAGACCATGCAAATATTTCTCATTCACATATTAAATTCTTTGTCCCTTGCAGCACAGGGGTCACTACAGTCTTTGATGTATTCACACCAAACTTGCATTTTGCACTTTCAATTACATATCAATTCCATAAACTTAAACTGTTCCAGGAGGAATCCACCATCGCTGCTCGCAGCTATATTTACAAATGTTTTGAACCCAACTTTAAATATCAAGACCGTATTAGCCTCATTAACTGAAACAGGTAGGTTGTTTGAGGGAAGAGGTGCTCTATGTGAGAACACCCTGCATCCAGCAGTTTTTTTAAACATAATTTTTGCCGGAATCTTGGGATCTCAGTGTTAGGGTTAAAAGGGTGCAAAAAGACCAGAGAGGTACAGTGTAGAGAACTGCGCGGGACTGTTTTTTTTCATCCCGCTCCCGCCCGCTCCCGGTGAATTTCTGACCATTACCGCCCGCTCCCGCTGAATTTCTGACCAATCCCGCCCGCTCCCGCAGAATTTCTGACCATTACCGCCCGCTCCCGCAAAGTGTGCGCAACGTGCCCGCCCAGACCCGCGATGTGTCTTCAATATAGTTAGCAAGCTCTTACCAACAGGGCTGCTTGAATGAGCTACTATACAATCGTTTTAATGGGAACATAAATAGACAAAGCAACACGCATTTAAATATAACTTTGTTTTATTAAAATACCTTTTATATAAACCTTGCATAATCACATGGCACCTAAAACAGGCTGCTTTGCAAATCACAATATAAATATGAAAATTGTCAGCCTACTAGTCACACCGCCAACACGCCTCTTTATGTAGTCTATGACCTCAATAACAAATGGCAACGAGAGGCTGAGTGGCTCAAACAGTAGTAGCATAGCCTAAAATAAACTAAGTTAATAAATTAATTTAACGAATCACTTGCCAATATTGCTATGGAGGAAGAGAATGTTGCTGACCGACTGCGGCCCCATTCTCGTGCGTCTCTCTTCCAAGATGTGCCCACAGACACTAAATGTACTAAACTAGATGCAGGAATACTGAAGATGAAACGCGCTAGCTTTGAGAGCGCTTGTTGGACTTGCCTTGTTTAGTTTTAATGGTGTACACATTCAGATTACTTAATTGATCCCGAGGGAAACTCCTTTGTGTCAACAGCACACAGTCTCGCAAAGCACACAAGGGTAAGGGTGTGAGGTAAAAGATTAGAAAGTGTACACAGGGATAGGGGGGTGGGGGCAATAACAATAAGTAAAAACGGTAGGTGAGGTGAATCCTCACAGGGAGGAGGGGGGGGGCAGAGGCTTGGATAAGTTTAGAAAGATAAGAGTGGATGTTATGTGGTCATACTTTCTAGTTCTGCTCAGTAGCAGCAGCATTTTGCACCCGCTGTAAGTTTTTTTACGTAGGTATTTGGGGGGGGGTCAGATGGCTCAATGGTTAAGGCGTTGGCCTCATGATCGGAAGGTTGTGAGATCGAGCCCCGGCTGTGGCTATATGATGTTGTGTCCTTGGGCAAGGCACTTTACCCTACTTGCTTCAGCGAAAATGTCCCTGTACTTACTGTATGTCGCTTTGGATAAAAGCGTCTGCTAAATGAATAAATGTAAATGTATATTTGGGAGGCCAGATAAAAATACATTGCAAATATAGCAGCAAGCAGCGATGGTGGATTCCTCCTGGAACAATTTATGAAATTGATTTGTAATTCAAAGTGCAATCTGCAAGTTTGGTGTGAATACGATACATATACAAAATCTAATCTTTGTACTCCTATGGTCTAAGGGCTGCCATTTACTTCCACTTTACAAGAATAATGTAATTGTCATGTAATTCAAAGTGCACCCTACAAGTTTGGTGTGACTATGTCAAAGATTTGCTGAGATACAAGACAAGACTACCATTGTCATGATACATCTAGCAGCCAATAGCAGGGTGAAGGTGGGGGCTAACTCAGCCCACTGTGTCAACAGACTCTTGTGCGTGAGTTTTTTTTGGAGCCACTGGGTCTGGCATGACAGAGAGAGGATTGGCAAGACAGCCTTAGCCTTTAGCCAAGCACTGTCACATTTCAAATATTCATCATTAATCTACTTTTCATCTTACATTCAACTTTTTATCAGATTTGTATACAACACATTGTCAAGAGTCTACATATGAACTTGTGATTGATTCGGACTATCAGTTTTTGCTTGGCACTTGTATAAATATTTAATTAGCCTTAGCGATGAATTAGATTTATTTTATTTAAATCATTTTTAAAGATATGAACTTAGCTATTGAATGTATATGCATATGAACAATGTATATTGTGTAGTGTGTTGGTGGCATATCTAGTTTGGCATTGATTTCTCAAAGATTTGTTGATTTTCATAGGAATCATAAGATGAACTTTACTGAAATTAAAAAGGCTGTAGTGGACAAACGGTTTGGAGTATCAAAACAACTTTGACAATTTTTGTGAGGCTTGGTCTGAAGATGTTACCAGCAAAAAATGGGGAAGATTGGATATTAATTGTAGAAGGAGTAGCGAAGAAACATGTATCATAAATGTATAATGTACAGAAAAATCGAAATATTTGCCATTATGAGTTGTTGATGCTGTTTTGCTCGTTGTGAGGAATGAAGCACATGGAATTAATTTCAGGATTCTTGGACGGAAGAGATACAAATGGCATCACTTTTAAAATGAGCAAATTGGGGTGTGGCCTATAGCAGACACTTGGCTGTAGTGGACAAACAATTATGAAAATTAAAAATCCTATTGATAACTTTTGTGAGGGTTCTTCTGATGATGATAACTGCCAATTATAGGGAAGATTGGGCAAAAATTGTAGGAGTAGCAGCGAAAAAACACATTTGATAAATGTATGTTGTACAGACAAATCTATGGGTTTGCCACAATAGGTTGTGCTGACTTTTTTGTTCATCGTTACAAATAAGGCATGTATGAATTTCAGGATTCTAGGATAAAAAGGTTACAAATGGCATCACTTTTAAAAAGGACACAAATGGTCAAATTGGGGCGTGGCCTGTAGCGCCCCCTTTGGTCTCAAGTGGACCAAAATGGGTGTGGTAGTTCATAATGTTGTACTGTTTCACCATGCCAAAAATCTCTTTTTACTGATGTGTCCAAGGGCTGCCCTTGACTTCATTTATACAAGAAAAATAATTCCTACAATAACAAAAGGTTTCCTCTTGATGGAGGAATCCTAATAATCCAATCAGGATGTAACAAATGTATGTATTAGTTTTTCAGAATCATACTTTGTGAGGAAGTTTTTTTATGTTACGGAGACGCAGTTCTGGTAATTTGCTTTTTACAATACTCAAATGAGAGATCTGGGTCCATTGTGACCCCTAGTTTTTTTTTTTACCAGCTGGCTTTGAGAAACTTTGAAGCTGTTAAGGTTTAATGTCAGATTTAATAAATTGTTCCTGTATTTCTTTGGTCCAAAGATTTGCACCTCTGTTTTATCCAAATTCAGAAGAATATTGACGTACGTAAATTACGTTCAAGTTCCTATCCCAGAGACACATTTTTCCAGAGCATGAGGAAGTTTGTGAGGCTTAAGGGACAGGTATAATAAATAAATACTCATTTAGCAGACGCTTTTACCCAAAGCGACTTACAGTAAGTACAGGGACATTCTCCCTGAGGCACGGAGGGTGTAGTGCCTTTCCCAAGGACACAAAATCACAAAGCCACAGCTAGGGTTCGAACTCACAACCTTCTGCTCATGAGGCCAATGCCTTAACCCGCTGAGCCATCTGAACTGGGTGTCATCTGAATAGTAGTGAGAGTGTACAACAAAACTTCTAATTATATTTCATAAAAGCAGTGCGTATAGATAAAATAGCAGGGGCCTAGGCCAGAACCCTTTGGTACGTATGATTTTATATGGGAGCTCCTGGATGAGCAGCTTGATAGTGGAAAAACTGATTCATAAGATAAATATGATCTAAACCGGTGTTTTTCAACCTTTTTTGAGCCAAGGTTACATTCATTTTATTATTGAAAAAATCATGAGGCATACCACCAACCAAAAACATGTAGCCACACAATAATATATAATGAATAATAATACAGTATATAATCCTTCTTATCAAGGTGTCTTGAATAGGAATCAAACACCCACATTTTCTTTATCATCTTTTATATTTCGTCATGCAAATACAAAGTGCACATTACATGTCCAGAAATACACCTGGAACATGAAATACCACAACAATGTGGTCCTAAAACAAAAACAAGTAGTGCTTCAAAGTGTTTAGCAAAATTGTATTCTTTCCAAAAGCATTCTGTTGGCAGAAATACAGAAAATAATGCTTATTCTGACAGAAGCAACAGTATTTAGGAATTAGTATTTAGTATTTATATCTCACTGTTCCACACTGAGAAATATAAAGAGTTGCTTGTGCTAAATGTCAATCTCAGTGTATTTACGTAGTGTGAAACCTGTGCCTGTGCCTCTGAACACAGAGCTGATATCCTTGCAGGAATTGAAGATGCACACAGCTCTTCCTCAACATGTCTGTACAAACCATGTGAACTTACAAAGCCTTTGATGAGCCCAACCATGGCTCCATCAGTGCAGACATCCATGCAGTTTTTCCACTTAAGTCCTCTTTGGTCAAGATATTGTGATGCGACCCGAAGAATATCCTCCTGTTTTTCTGTTGGTTTTGCAAAATAGGACGTTTTTGTCTCTTATTGCGTCTCCATCTACCGTACGAAACGCTTATTAGCCAAGAGTTGAGCATGTCCACTAATATCAGTACACTCGTCAGTTTGCAAGTCATGTCTTGCAATCTTTGCAACATTCTGATAGGGCTCAGAACCCTCTTCTGAGGATGTCTAAAATGTTTTCTTGGATGTTTGACTTGCTTGGCCACATATTGCTGCTTGCAGCTATATTTTATTAGTTTCTCAAAGGGATACATTTTACAATATCTTTGTAGAACTAAAATGACTCCCTTTTCACAGTTTCTTCATTTTATTCTATGAAACAGGCATGCAAGTATACATGATGCAGTAGTGTGATCACATTTCAGGAGGAATGAAGCATTATTTAAATGAGCTGTAAGGGTACCAACACATTTTAGAGTGTCTATTTAGTACAGGATAACCTGTGTATCTGTTATTGTATCCGATCCCTACATTTAATTGAAGACATTTATAACCAAATTCTACGAGTGGCAAGTGTGTATCAACAACTTTGATCACCTTATAGAGCTGGCCAAATGGTTTGTCCTGTACACAAACGTAACACATCTTTGCAGCCCAAATGTAATAGGCTGATACAAGGCAACTAAAAGTACATATAGATATAAGATAAGAAATTCCTTTATTAGTCTCCCGGGGGGAAATTGCAGTTAGTCTAAAAATATACTTTTTCGCTTCTGGACGGGGTTAATTGAACAATTTATTGTCACCATAGGCTTGGACATACGTTTAATGTGCGTCTACTAAAGACAATTAATTAATCCAATTATTGTGCAGGAGGTACTATCAGAAGTTTCACCCGTGGTTTATGTGGATATCGTGGAAGGAGATGCTGAGGGTCATGTCCGCTTCAAGTCTCCAGAAGATGCCATGGCTATAATCAACGCAAATGCAGCGTTCCAAAAAAAGCACACCTGGCAACTGGCAATCCTTTCTGGTATTACATTTTTGTGTTATTTTTAAGTTGGTGTAGACTCTCATTTGTCCAGGATCGTTCCATTGCTCAAAAGCTTTCAGAGGTAGCCATCTGGACAGTGTCCAATCTCTGAAACCTTTTTGTACATTTGTTCTTTTTAAATACATCTTTATATTACTAACAATTATCATTCAGTTTCATTCATTTTCCATGTGTTTCAATATTGGACGTTCGTAAGTGGACTTCCAAACATACATTGACCTCCTTTGTCCTTTAATGTGTCTCCTTGGAAAAATGTTATAGAGGTCAGTGGTAGGATGACAAACTTGAAAGATTAATTATGGACTTCATGGGTTACAGGGGACCATGAACAAAGATACTGGCAGAAAATCTTAGTGGACCGCCAAGTCAAGTTGAACAGACCAAGGGAAAAGAAAAGGGGCACAGAGAAGGTAATGTTTGTCTGTTCAAAATTTCTGTTCCAACAATAACTACTATTATGTGTCTCTGTTCTTCAGTCTCTTTTCTACTTTCATTTCTAGCTGATTTCCAAAGCAGAGAAGATAATTATTGCCAGGGCTAAGGAGGCTAGTAAGCACATACGCTTCATGGAGGACTGATTGACACGATAAATGGCTATGGGGCTTGACATGCATTTTCCTCTGTATGTGGTACTCATTTAGTTGATTTGGTTATAGCCTTGTTTTAAAAATAAAAATTACAAGACAGTTACTAGGTTTGCTAGTTTTTAAATTGTGTAGATGCATGTATAGATGGAATAAAAACTAACTTGTATAGTCTTGTGAAATATATACCATGTGCACAAAAGGTGAATTCAAATGTATTTACATGCCACTGTTAATGCTTCATTACATTTAACTGTTTTTTATGTCATTAAATAAAGAATTTAGGACATAAGTGTTTTTGATAACATCCAAGTGGAAGTCCTCTTCAGAGAATGGAAGTACAGTTCATTAACACTGATTTGAAAAAGCATTTTTTCCCACACAGATCTTCTCTAGATCAGTCAGAATTCTGGCTTGTCGCTGAGAAACATGGAGTTTGAGCTCCCTCCAAAGATTCTATTGGGTTTAGGTCTGGAAACTGGCGAGGCCACGCCAGAACCTTGATATGCTTCTTACAGAGCCACTCCATAGTTATCCTGGCTGGCTTTGGGTCATTGTCATGTTGGAAGACCCAGCCTTGACCCATCTTCAATGCTCTAGCTGAGGGAAGGAGGTTGTTCCCCAAAATCTCGCAATACACGGCCCCGGTCATCCTCTCCTTAATACAGTGCAGTCACCCTGTCCCATGTGCAGAAATACACGCCCGTCGCCCAAAGTATGACGCTACCACTCCCATGCTTCACAATAGGGATGGAGTTCTTGGAATGGTACTTATCATTCTTCTTCCTCCAAACACGTTAAGTGGAATTATGACCAACATTTTCTATTTTGGTCTCATCTGACCACATGACTTTCTCCCATGACTCCTCTGGATCGTCCAAATGGCCATTGGCAAACTTGAGACGGGCCTGGGGTCTCATTTATAAAGCTTGCGTACGCACAAAACGGGGCTGAAAACGTGCGTACGCCAGTTTTCACGCAAAGTCAGTGATTTATAAAAAACTAACTTGGCGGTAGAATGTGCGGTCCTCCACGCAAACTATGATCCTCCCGTAAACCTACGCACATTTTGGAGACAGTGGGAATTGGAGACACATACTGCAAAAAAGTAAAAGTCGGAGATGCGATTACTCGTAATATTTATGTATTTTGTTGTCCTCGCACACATTGACTCAATTTATGATTATAATGAAGATTAAATACATCAGTGTTATTTGAGCTTGAACTGCATGATAATTGTTCCATACACATCTTGTACAATGCAACTCAAATTTTAAATCAATATTCAGCGCTGTCTGTCTCACAATCAGATTGTCCTTTTACCACAGTGTAGGAGGCTGAAATGCATGTAACTACAGAACACAAAGTATAACTAAATATATTTCTTTAATACTGTGCATATATCATCATATGTCAAAAACTGGAGTTGTTAAACTCCCGCGCAATCGCTACACTCATTACACTTCAGAATCAGAATTTGTTTTTAATCGCCATGCAAGATACATAAACACGGAATTTACTACTGCAGTTGTTACTGCTTCTTCTCCGGTTCTGCCACTTGGCGCTGTCGCACTATTGTGTTG
The DNA here is from genome assembly GCA_030340665.1 of Neosalanx taihuensis. Taxonomy (NCBI): domain Eukaryota; kingdom Metazoa; phylum Chordata; class Actinopteri; order Osmeriformes; family Salangidae; genus Neosalanx; species Neosalanx taihuensis. The sequence goes on along the minus strand of CM059313.1, from coordinate 1,642,496 downwards.
TTTTTTGTTTGCCTTGATTCACCGTGAAGAATCACCTGCCAGGTTCATGAGAATGATACTAGATTAGCATTCATGAGGTCCTTTGCATTGACCATTTATGGTAAAAAAATGGGCGGGGTGCAATGATACTCTACGTACGCACACTTGTGGTTAAGCTGTGATTTATAAAGTGAACATTGCCTACAGGTGTGCGTACGCACAGTTTTATAAATCTGAATTTTTGGGTGCGTACGCCAATTTACGCTTTTGGGCGTACGCACACTTTTAGTAAGAATTCTACGCAGTCCTTTATAAATGAGACTCCTGGACATGTGCTGGTTTAAGCAGGGTGGTAATCCAGCTCATTTCAGGTCATTGACCAGCTCCTCCTGTGTAATTCTGGGCATATTTCTCACCTTTCTTAGGATCATTGAGACCACACGAGGTGAGATCTTGCATGGAGCCCCAGTCCGAGGGAGATTGACAGTCATGTTTAGCTTCTTCCATTTTCTAATGGAACAGTGGACCTTTTTTCACCAAGCTGCTTGGCAATTTCCCTGTAGCCCTTTACAGCCTTGTGGAGGTGTACAATTTTGTCTCTAGTGTCTTTGGACAGCTCTTTGGTCTTGGCCATGTTAATAGTTGGATTCTTACTGATTGTATAGGGTGGACATGTTTTTATGCAGCTAACAACCTCAAACAGGTGCATCTAATTTAGGATAATACATGGAGTGGAGGTGGACATTTTAAAGACAGACTAACAGGTATTTCAGGGTCAGAATTCTAGCCGATAGACAGGTGTTCAAACACGTATTTGCAGCTGTATCATACAAATATACTGTATTACCAAATATAATAATTACCATAATTATTGGCACCCCTGTTTAAGATGTGTTAAAAGCCTTAGAATAAATGAAATTTTTATTGCAGAAGCATACTCTCTCACTGAAAAATGTAACCTTCAACTCAAGTGAATTTTACGTGAAAAAATAATAATCCCTGACTAAGAAATAATTATACTTCATAAAATCACCTGTTCCACAATTATTGGCACCCCTAACAATTCCTAGGAAATAAATGTGATTAAAGTATGTCTCTCATTTCTACAGTACTTTACAAAGTTGATCAGAGTATGTAGGAACATTTAATTAGTAATTCATAGCTTACTGTTTCTCTGGGGTATAAATATGATATGATGTCTCTTCAACATTGGAAAGACAAAGGAACATGCCATTCAAGTAAAGCAGATGTTTGTCGACCTTCACAAATCAGGCAATGGCTACAAGAAAATAGCCACTCGCCCATATCTACAGTCAGAGGAATCGTCAAGAAGTTTAAAACTACTGGAACAGTGGTAAACAAGCCTGGACGAGGACGCAAGTTCATTTTGCCACTACGCACAGTAAGGAGGATGGTGAGAGAAATAAAAAATCTCCAAAGCTCACTGTCACAGAAATGCAAGGAATGGTAGCATCTTGGGGTCACAAAGTCTCCAAAACAACCATCAGGCACTATATACATGCCAACAGGCTGTTTGGGAGGTATGCAAGGAAAAAACCTTTTGTCACTAAATATCACAAACATCTGGAGTTCGCTAAGCGGTACATGACCTTCAACTGGGACCGTGTGCATGCAGATGAGTATGCAGAGAAGCACCTTACTGCTGCACATACTGTGAAGTATGGGGGAGGATCGGTGATGCTGTGGGGCTGTTTCTCTTCCAAAGGCCCTGGGAATCTTGTTAGGGTGCATGGCATCATGATTGCTTTGAAATACCAGGACATTTTAAATCAAAATCTGGTGGTCTCTGCCCAAAAGCTGAAGATGGGTCGTCACTGTGTCTTTCAACAAGATAATGACCCTAAACATATGGCCAAATCTACCCAGAAATGGTTCACCGGACACAGAGTCAAGGTCTTCCCTTGGCCATCTCAGTCCCCAGACCTCAACCCCATTGAAAACCTGCGGGGTGAGCTGAAGAGGAGAGTGTAGAGGAGAGGACCCAGGTCGCTGGATGATTTAGAGAGATTGTGTAAAGAGGAATGGTCGAAGATCCCTCTTTCTGTTTTCTCACATCTTGTGAAACATTATAGGAGAAGATTAGGTGCTGTTTTGATTGCAAAGGGGGTTATACAAAGTACTAACATCAGGGCTGCTAATTATTGTGGAACACATGATTTTATGTTAAATACTTTTTTTCTTCATGTGGGATTTGTTTTCGACTGAATAAACGCACTTGAATTAAAGCCTGGATTTCACTCTTTTTTTTCATTGTGGTCCTATAATATTTAGAAAGAAAAATAATTTTATTAGAAGCTAAAAAACACATCTTAACCAGGGGTGCCAATAATTATGGAGGGCGCTGTAAGTGCTATCCCATTCCTAACCCATAGGGTTCAATATGATGTTGGTCCACCTTTTGCAGCTATTACAACTCTTCTGGGAAGGCAGTCCACGAGGTTGAGGAGTGTGTTTATAGGAATTTTTGACCATTCTTCCAAAAGCACATTTGTGAGATCACACAGTGATGTTGATTGAGAATTCCTGGCACTCAGTCTCCACTCTAATTCATCCCAAAGGTGTTCTATCGGGTTCAGGTCAGGACTATGTGCAGCCCAGTCAAGTTCATCCACACCAGACTGTGTCATCCATGTCTTTATGTCAAGCCCAACTCCTGGAAAAACAACACCACACCATAATTCCTCCACCACCAAATTTCACACGGCACAATGCAGTCCGAAATGTACCGTTCTCCTAGCAACCTCCCAAACTCTTCCATTTTCTTATAATAAGGCTGAGACAGTTGACTGTGGAATATCTAAGAGCGGAGGACATTTCACAAATGTATTTGTTCCTCAGGTGGCATCCTGTAACAGTTCCATGCGGGAAATCACAGAGCTCCTGAGAGCAGCCCATTCTTTCACCAATGTTGAAACATTGTTTGATTTTATACACCTGGGGCCGGGCCAAGTGATTAGGACACCTGATTCTGATCATTTGAATGGGTGATACTTTTGTTAATATAGTGTAAATAGTTAAAGTGCTAAAACCCTCCATGATTTCCAAGTGGGAGTACTTGCAAAATAGCAGGGCGTTCAAATACTTATTTTCCTCACTGTATGTCCCTTGTGTGTACTGGAACAACACAGGAGAAAAAAAGCCAATTTGACATTTTCACACAAAACCTCTTAAATGGGCCGACCAAAATGTTGGCACCCTTTCAAAATTGTGGATATATAACTTTGTGCTAGCTGAATCATGTGTGGTAATGAGCGATCATAGAGGTTGAGTGCATGTACTAGTTAATGCACTGTGTGCAAAATTATTAGGCAAGTTGTACTTTTGAGGAATCCAAATTCTCAGTAAACCTCAAACCTGAATATTTACTGTAAGAAAGTATAAGTGAGGTTTTGGCTTTCTTCTGATAATGTGTGCAAGTATTGGGAAATTATTATTGTGTAGAATTATTATTCAACCATATGAAAAATGTCCTATCTCACTTTTTTATTTCCATCTGTTAATATGAGAAAAATAAACAACAAAGAATTTACAAATAACACCCCAATATAGCCACTCTTCTTTTCAATAACAGTCTTAAGTCCTCCATTCATGGAGTCTGTCAGTTTCTTGATCTGTTGACAATCAACGTTTTGTGCAGCAGTAATCACAGCCTCCCAGACACTGTTCAGAGAGGTGTACTGTTTTCCTTCACTGTAAATATTCTGTTTAAGAAGGCTCTACAAGTTCTTAATAGGGTCAGGTGAAGAAGGAGGCCATATCATTATTCTTTCATCTTTAAGGCCTTTACTGGCTAGCCACGTAGTGGATGGAGTACTTGCAATGGAGCATTGTCCTGCAAAAAATCCAAAAGTTATGGTCTTCATGACAGATGAAGACTTTCCTGTAACACTGCTGAGGAAAGTGTCTTCTAATAACTGGCAGTTTGTTTGGGAGTTGAGTTTTGAGTCCATGTTCAACCCAAAAAGGTCCAACTAGCTCATCTTTAATATAATCAGTTCATACCAGTACCCCACCTCCCCCTTGCTGGTGTCTGATTTGAATTGGAGCTCTGTGCCCGTTACTGATCCAGCCATATGCACAACCATCTGGGTCTTCGAGTGTCACTGACATCTCATCAGTCCATAAAACCTTTGAAAAATCTGTCTTCACCTTGTTTTTTAACCAATCTTGAAGTTTAAGTCACTTTGGATAAAAGTGTCTGCTAAATTAATACATGTAAATGTTTCAATTTATATGTCTTGTTCAGTAATTGTTGGGTTTCAGCCTTCCTTACCTTCTCTATGTCATCTCTGAGCACAGAACACTGTAATTTGGGGCACTCCAGGTAAGTTGCTGTTCTGGAATATGACCTTACTCAAGGATAATGGGTTCCTTTGCAGGTAATTTGCATCATTTGCAACATGTTTTTTGTGACCTTGTTGCAACTAAATGTATGATGGTTCTGTGATCACACCTCAATATCTTTTGCTCTTTCAGTCAGTTTTGGCCAATTTTGTTTGACAACAAGAAGCCTAATAATTCTGCACACTTTGATATAGAGTGATGATGTTTTTAGGCCACATCTTCCTTAATTACACAACTACACATCACCTGATATGCTTAAATCTAAAACAGCTTTCAGCTTGGAGTTAGAAAATACGTCAAAATACTCAGTTGCACGCTGTGTACAACGCTGAGAATAAGTGATGACGTGCGCAGCCCATGTGCCCTGCCTGTCACTCATGAAGCATATTGCCTTTTCTCAGTGTTTTTGTGTAATATACTAGCAGCAGTTTGAGCAGGGAGACCCAAACTTCCTTTTACACACACACCTCCTCCAAATCCTCCGGGGGGATCCCGAGGCTTTTCCAGGCCAGCTGTGTCCTTAGCCTTCCCCGGGGCCGCCTTCCAGTGGGGCATGTCTGGAACACTTCCCATGTGAGGCACCCAGGAGACATCCGAAACAGATGCCTAAGCTATCTTAGCTGGCTCCTCTTGACGTGGAAGAGCAGAGGAAACTCCAAGCTCCTCATGTGTGACCAATCTCCTCACCCTATGGCCTGGCCACCATGCGGAGGAAACTCATTTTGACTGCTTTTATCCGTGATCTTGTCATTCAGCGCCTTGACTGCTTTATCATAGTGTGTCACTCCTCCCGTGTCAGGCAGCGTAGAAAATATATCTTGCACATCCGTGCCGGCATGGTGTAGGACAGGGGTGCTCATACGTCGATCGCGATCTACCAGTCGATCGCGAAGGTACTACTGGTAGATCGCATGGCATTAAAACATAAACTTTTTTTTTTTTTTTTTTACAGATTTATTGAAATATATATAAAATCAAGTTTAACAAGACTTACAAACAGCAAGATCAAATCTTATATGGATAGATAAAATGCAAACATAGACATCAGCCAATTATCCTCACTATAACATTTGTCACTTGACTGACAGTCGGTTTGACCAATCTGACTTTTGCGCATGTGCTCATATTGGCGAGTTATCTTCCAATTTACGACTTCCAAATTTAAGAGTATAAAAATTAGTGGGGAAGCTGGACCAAATAAATAGACTAAAACTTACCATTTCCATATGGAATGGGAGTTGGATTATTTTTCTCACTATGTCATTTTCAAAGTGCGTTTGCCTCATCTGCCAGACTGCAGTCGCTATACCGAAAAAGGGAAATGTGGAACATTCCGCCAGGGTTGCCCTTTGTCACTGGTTCTGTTCATTGTTTATATGGACAGAATTTCTAGGCACGCCAAGGGGGCGGAGGGTTTCCGGTTCGGGGAGCATATGGGATCTCATCTCTGCTGTTTGCGGATGATGTGGTCCTGTTTGCTTCTTCGAGCCGGGGCCACCAGCATGCTCTGGAGCGGTTTGCTGCCGAGTGTGAAGCAGCTGGGATGAGGATCAGCACCTCCAAATCCGAGGCCATGGTACTCGACCGGAAAAAGGTGGCTTGCCCCCTCTGGGTGGGTGGGGAGCCTTTGCCTCAAGTGGAGGGGTATCTCGGGGTCTTGTTCACGAGTGACGGAAGGACAGAACGTGAGATTGACAGGCGGATCGGTGCAGCGTCTGCAGTGATGCAGTCTCTGTACCGGACCGTCATGGTGAAGAAGGAGCTGAGCTGAAAGGCAAAGCTCTCGATTTACCGGTCAATCTACATTCCTACTCTCACCTATGGTTATGAGCTTTGGGTATTGACCAAAAGGACAAGATCACGGATACAAGCAGTCGAAATGAGTTTCCTCCGCAGGGTGGCCGGGCGCTCCCTTAGAGATAGGGTGAGGAGCTCGGTCACACGGGAGGAGCTCGGAGTAGAACCGCTACTCCTCCACGTAGATAGGAGCCAGCTGAGGTGGCTCGGGCATCTGTTTCGGATGCCTCCTGGACGCCTCCCTCGGGAGGTGTTCCAGGCATGTCCCACCGGGAGGCAGCCCCGGGGAAGACCTAGGACACGCTGGAGGGACTATGTCTCTTGGCTGGCCTGGAAACGCCTCAGGATCCCCCCGGAGGAGCTGGAGGAGGTGTGTGCGGTGAGGGAAGTCTGTGCTTTCCTGCTCAGACTGCTGCCCCCGCGACCCGGCCCACTGGAGGAGTTATGGAGGTATAACTTGCCAGGCCAAATACAAGTGGTAATGTTTTTTGGACCAGTTTAAACCCTCTTCCAGCTGGGGGCCATAGGTTTTAAAAGCCTGCCCACCAACGGTGCACCTGAGCTGGGCATGTATAGAACCAATCTGTATGTATGGTCATGAGCTTTCCAAAAAGGTCCATCTTCAGATTCTAGGCCTTATAAGTCCAGAGATATGTCCACTTGAAGTTGATCAAGAGGATCATTTCTATTCGGAGGCATATGTTATTGCACTGTTAAAGCGCCTGTAAAGCGCCTTCCCGTCACTTCACACCTTCAGGTGGTGTCTTTGTAACCCAGGCAGGTCACACTTGGACTGGGGTATTCTGGCTGACCTTGTGGGGGTCCCAGGCTGACCCAGGCGGCCCTCTGCAGTGTCTTTCCTGATTGGGCAGCTAGCCTTTCTATTTCCCAGAAGTTAACAACCTCCTAAACTAAAGTTATAAGAAAGGTAATCGCGCATGGGTTTGTGACGTTGTGATGTTAGTGATTGTGGCTAGCTATTTCACCAATAGCTTCCCTTTACTCCACAAAAATTATAATTAAATAATAACTCATACATTTTGTAAAACCTCTCTTGTAAGTCGCTTTGGATAAAAGCGTCTGCGAAATAAATAAATGTAATGTAAATGTAAATTTAATCTCAGTATCATGCAATGGAATGTAAAATCCAATACAAGGAATGCTTTTGAGACCAAGATGCCCATTTAATACCCGCATTGTGTATGTAGTGAAGAATTGAGGGACGAGTTAGGGAATTTGATATATGGGAATATTATTATTTATGAGAGAGAATATAGGTTGCGCCTTGGCAGAGTCAAGAATAAGCACACCCAAAGAAAACTTTAGACACACAATAGGTGGCTTTGCTGCTTGGCCCCCATTAATAATAAAAGGTAGAAACACAATAGGTGGATTTGCAGCTTCATTGCTAAATTGCTTCATTGCTTCAATGCCAAAATCTTTGTAACTGTTGCACGTGTTTTTATGAAAAGACATAGCCTACCTGTTGCATTGCTGATCCCATGCAGAACCTTGTTTTCCACCTTTCCGACAAGAATGGCATCAACAACAATGTCAGATCACAGCAAATTGGCAACTAGAGCAGCTGGTGGGGTCACTGAACTGTAGTATTGTAAAAAGTATAAAATTATTATATATATAAAAATAGTTTCTGCAGGTAAAAAGCTTCAATGGTAAATAAATAAATAAAGTAGTTGGGAAAAGTTTGTTGGGAAATAATACTTTACCCGACATCATTTCCATCAGTGAGACATATGATGCGAAGCCTACAATCAGGAACTTGTTTTTTGACAGTGCAAAGCTCAGGTATGGCGTGCTGTAGGGCATTATAGAGCTTAGTTTGTCCACTTGCCTTGAGATTGCGAACATATTCCTGTGTAAAAAAAACAGTAACATAATAGCTTTGAATGCAAGTTTTTGCATACACAAGTTTAGTGCAGACAACAACATGGACTTTTTATATGAAGAAAGTTGCACAAAGCAAGTTATTTTGTCTTCGTCCCTTTAGTGCCACTTCTTACAAAACTACAGTAACGAGCACTGAGTGGAGAGGCAGAGTATGCACTGGTGGCTCATCCAATCAATGGACAGGGTAACCCTTCATGATTGGTTATGTTTACAGTATTGCAATGCCCACGTCGGAATGATTTCATATTAGTGTCAAGTCTTTGCGTCACACTTGTAACTTGTCAATTGCAAAGTTTTTATGCTACCTCAGAAGTATCCTATATCCTCAAAGTTTATTTAAATAAATGTACATTATTTCAATTAAACTGCAAAATAAAATAAAAAATTATCACAAAATATCTAGATCTTTAAAATATGCTACATACATTTACAATATAGATTGTTCAGCCCCCCATAATTCTATGTTCAATAGTAGATGGGTCTGATATGGGATACTACTTTTCAGCTTTCTCATGAAATTTGGGGTGGTTTTCCTAAAAGAAATGTGGGGTTCAGAATTAACCGCAGTGTTTCCTCCCCCAAAAATTAAAAGAATGTGCCCCTAACCAAAGATTATTTGTGCTCATTGAATGACAGTCAATAAAATAACGACACCTATGTTTAAATATATAGCTGCTGGAGGCGAGTCTTAACATGACTGTCTTTTTATGTTCAGAATAGGGCTCTCTGAGACTGTAAAGAAAATGTTTACCATAAATGTATCCAGAGTTTCTGTAAATGTGTGTACAGTTTGAACCAATGAGTCAAATTTAACCAGGCCAATGACATGACGAAAATTGTAAGCATTAGTTCTGTCCTTAAAAGTTCCAAAGAGCTCTTTGACAGCATCAATTCTCTTCATTTCGTCTTCTTCAAAGCAGTTACTTTCCATTGAGGAGCTTGCATCCATTAGAACCTGGAGGAACATAATAAATCGAACAAATACAAACATAATAATTACTTTTTGTAAAATATTACTTGTAAACAATCATTTGTATACAGCAGGGGTGCACACACTTTTTCAGCATGCGAGCTACTTATAAAATGACCTACCTACTATAAAATTGCGCAACATATAATTATTCGGAAATACATTGAGAATTATTTATGAGAACCATATATGTTAGTATACCTTGCATAATTGTGTGAACCCATATTGCTTGTTACAACCCCAACACAAAATAAGGAAATCAGCTTACAAATCAATAACGTTTATTTACAAAAAACAACAACACAGGGATCAAGGAGGAAGGCACCAAATGAAAGAAAGAAATAATAACTCACCCCCCTTTGACAGGTGCTAAGCAGCCATAAATACAGTGGGTGGTGCTCACTCTAACCTAGGGTTGTAACAACAGGTAAACCTACGTGACGTTAGATGCCAAGCCTCAGTCAAGGCTGACTAGCGCAAATAATAAATTCCCCCAGGGAACCGTCCTCTCCCCCTTCCTCTTCACCATCTATACCACGGATTTCAGCTACCACACAGAGTCCACCACCTTCAGAAGTTCTCTGATGACTCTGCTGTGGTGGGCTGTATCAGTGACGGGGAAGAGGCTGAGTACAGGACTGTGGTGGGGAACTTTGTTGCATGGTGTGAGCGAAACCATCTGCAGCTTTATGCGGCTAAGTGCAAGGAGCTGGTCATCGATCTGAGAAGGACCAGGACAACAGTGACCCCTGTCCACATTCAGGAGGTCAGTGTGGACACCGTGGAGGATTACAAGTACCTTTGTGTTCACTTGGACAACAAACTGGACTGGGCAAAGAACACTCTAGCCGTTTACAAGAAGGGCCAAAGCCGCCTCTACTTTCTGAGGAGGCTGAGGTCCTTCGATGTCTGCCGGACAATGCTGAGGATGTTCTACGAGTCTGTGGTAGCCAGTGCTATCCTCTACGCTGTTGCCTGCTGGGGCAGCAGGCTGAGGGCAGCAGATGCCAACAGGCTCAACAAACTTATCCGGAAGGCCGGTGACATTGTGGTGGTGGAGCTGGACTCCCTGGCAGTGGTGTCGGAGAGGAGGATGCTGGCCAAACTCAACACCATCCTGGACAGTACCTCCCACCCACTCCACAATGTGCTGGTTGGACAAAGGAGTACTTTCAGCGGGAGATTCATCCTCCCGAAATGCACCACGGAGCGCCACAGGAAGTCATTCCTGCCTGTGGCCATCAAACTTTACAATTCTCACACCAGTAGTTTGTAAGCCAACTGTATATCCTGTGAAATACATAACATCCAGGGATATAACAATGGACATTAAGCAATAGTCTGACACAACTTCTGTAACATAACTACATATTTGGCAATATTCTGTATGTATTTTCTGCTAATAACCTGTAAATCCTGTATATCCTGTATATGCTGCAAATAACTGTAAATCCTGTACATCCCAATTACTTGCATAATTGTAATGGAATTGTATAGATTATAAGGGTATAGTCTGTAACCTGCACTTCATCCTGGACATCCTGTATATTCTGCTGTACATTCTGCACATTCTGTACAAAAACTGAATATCATGTAAATTCTAAAATAATACTGTATATTATACAAGACCAATACTGTATAATTGTAAATGTATAGCTTCTGAACATAATCATTATGCTCCCTGGGAGGATTCACCTCACCCACCATTTTTTACTTATTGTTATTGACCCCACCCCCTATCCCTGTGTACACTTTCTAATCTTTTACCTCACACCCCTACTCTTGTGTGCTTTGCGAGACTGTGTGCCGTTGATACAAAGGAGTTTCCCTCGGGATCAATAAAGTAATCTGAATCTGAATCTGATAAGTGGAGCCAAATAATGCAGTCAAGGATGTTGCACATTTCCTTATGTTGTAGAACTTTCCTCTGTGAGTAAGCTCCAGAATTGTGCATGAGCTCTGGCCTTCAGCTCAATGTCGGCTTGTAGTGTCAAAATATCATCCTCCACTCCAGAAGAGTTCAGGTGAAACAGTGTGCAATTTTTGATGCGAGTGAAACAACATCAGCATCTTCCCGAAAAGGGTACTAGCCCATGAATGTAGCGATTGGCTCGTATAAAGCAAAGTCTTGATTGCTGTCCTGACAACTGGGATTTTAGTTCCTTAACATTTCTCCTTCTCAATTCACTTTTCGGATGGAAGTTAGTGTCGTTTTTATACAGTCCGAAAATGCCGCTCCACGTTTCCCTTTTTCTGTATAGCGACTGCAGTCTGGCAGAGGAGGCAAACGCACTTTTAGTCTATTTATTTGGTCCAGCTTCCCCACTAATTTTTATACTCTTAGTAGTTTAGAAGTCGTAAATTGGAAGATAACTCGCCAATATGAGCACATGCGCAGAGGTCAGATTGGTCAAACCTACTGTCAGTCAAGTGACAAATGTCATAGTGAGGATAATTGGCTGACGTCTACGTTTGCATTTTATCTATCCATATAAGATTGGATCTTGCTGTTTGTAAGTCTTGTTGAAGTTCATTTTATATATATATATTTCAATAAATCTGTAAAAAAAAGGGGGGCGTTTACGTTTTAATGCCATACGATCTACCAGTAGTACCTTCGCGATTGACTGGTAGATCGCGATCGACGTATTGAGCACCCCTGGTATACAGTATATCGTAGTATAGCCTAGTATTTCTGAAAAAAATGTCATTTGGCTTCTTTACTCAGTCTAGGGACTTCTGTATATTAGTTGATTTTTGTCACAATTTTTTTTTTGCATGGCAATCGGCTAACACGGAGTGGCTGAGAACAATGACTTTGAGGTTTTGCGTAAGATGTAGTTAGTTGTAAAAGAGTTGGTAAAGGCGACCGCTAGCAATTAGTTATAGATCCAGAGTGGCTCTGGGCAGATCCAATTCGTTTACGTTCAGTTGCATGTAAGAAGTTCATAACCTTTTCTGCCAAAATGTCACTTTACTTTGTTATGTTTGAACCTTCTGGACCCTAACCAGTCGGGCTTCAAGACCGGCCACTCCACTGAGACTGCCCTCCTGTCGGTTACCACAGCCCTCCAGTCTGCCAGAGCAGCCTCAAGGTCTTCTGTTGTCATTCTGCAAGACCTCTCCGCAGCATTCAACAGTCAACCACCAGATCCTGCTCGCCACACTCGAAGAGATAGGCATCACTGGCACTGCGCTTAAATGGATCTCATCCTACCTGACAGGAAGATCCTATCAAGTCTCCTGGGGAGGAAAAACATCTGGTACCCGCCTGCTCTCCACAGGGGTCCCACAGGGTTCCGTCCTTGGGCCACTCCTATACACCTATACCTATACACCACCTCACTCGGGCCAATCATCGCCTCCCATGGCTTCTCCTATCACTGCTACGCTGACGACACACAGCTATATCCACTGGCTTCCCGTCATGGCCCGCATCAGATTCAAGACCCTGGTGCTGACCTTCTGGGCTGTAATCGGGACTGCCCCGAACTATATCAACTCTCTCCTCCAGCCCTATACCCCCACCCGTCACCTACGGTCATCTGCTGACAACTGTCTAGTGGTACCCCCCTCAAGAGCACCCGAGCACAACACAAACGCTTCCACTGCCTGCCTTCCACTCCTGACCTCCATCAGAAGCACAGACTGCCTTCTCACCTTCAAAAGAAGGCTTAAAACTCACTTATTTAGTGAATTGAATGGCATTTAGGAATAGTATGGCACTTCACATAATCTAATGTTGTTTAGAACTATTTGGTGGTCCCCATATGGTGACATGCCAGTGTTGTTGCATCTATTGCTTTATGTTCACAATCTTTGTGTTATGCATTTATGGTTCTTCTCTTGGCACTTATTGGTTCTCATGATGTATGATTCGGGGTCTATCACGTTGCTATGCTCAAAGACTGATACTCTTTGTAAAAGCTCTCGTAAGTCGCTTTGGATAAAAGCGTCTACTAAATTAATAAATGTAAATGTCTATCACGTTGCTATGCTCAATGACTGATGCTCTTTGTAAAAGCTTTCTCTTGTAAGTCGCTTCGGATAAAAGCGTCTGCTAAATGAATAAATGTAAATGTAAATGATGCAACAGTGCCTGCTGATGCCATGCAGGCTGGAGATCTGAATGGTTTTTCAGGCTTCAATTATTGAACCACTAGAATATTTAAATGCCAGAAAGAGCTGAAACTCACAGATGTTCACACAAAACCTGCAACAACATATCACCATTGACTTATACACTGATACAAGCCTCCTTAGAGGCTGTCAAAAATTGTCAAGGTTGACTATACTTTTACAAAGAGCATCGGTCATTGTACATACTCTGTATATTCCGCTTACTCTGTTTTTCCACTTTTGGTTGGATGCTAACTTCATTCTGTTACCTTCTACTTGTATGTGTGTAATGACATTAAAGTTGAATCTAATCTAATCTGAATTTATTGTCAGGCCTCAGTCATTAACCACCCGAATAATGATATGCCAGAAAGAGCTGAAAAGCACAGGCTCTTCAGCAAAACCTGCAATAATGTTTCACCATTATCTTTCACACTGATACAAGCCTCCTTGGAGGCTCTCAAAAATTGCCAAGGCTGACTGTATTGCAAGTCATCCCTGACGGGGTATTGGGTTAAGTTTTCAACCAGCAATAATCACGTCTCATTTGGACTTCATAGACTACGATATTGCCTCTGCGAAAGGATAACTAACAGAAGAGAGGGAGTTCATCCCTGTGTAAGCGCACAGCAGAGCCATGGACGGTGTCCCATTCTTGGATTCATGAATGTGTTGAGGACCAATTCAGGATGGAGCGTGTTGGCACATTCTTTCAAAATGCCATATTACTGAAAATACTGTACAAAAGATTGGGTGGGTGAGGTTTGTTGGACTTTGGCGGCTCAAATCCGCAATCATAATGCTAATGCAAGAGCAAGGCATTGTGGGTATTGTGATGCAACAGTGCATGCTGAGACAATTTAGGCTTGGGAATTGCATACCATTTAGCACATCTGCATATAGTCCAGTTTTGCACTATCTGTATTATATGCTAGAATTTTGTACAATACATCTGTATATTTGTACTTATGAATCACTTTTAATACCATTTACATGTATTCATTTATCAGACGCTTTCATCCAAAGCGACTTACGAGAGAGAACTTTTACAAAGAGCATTGGTCATTGTACATACTCTGTACATTCCGCTTAAGCTACCTGTTTTTCCACTTCTGGTTGGATGCTAATTTAATTCTGTTACCCTCTACTTGTATGTGTGTAATGACATTAAAGTTGAATCTAATCTAATCTGAATTGATTGTCAGGCCTCAGTCATTAACCACTCCAATAATGATATGCCAGAAAGAGCTGAAAAGCACAGGTTCTTCAGCAAAACCTTCAGTAATGTTTCACCATTGTCTTTCACACTGATACAAGCCTCTTTAGAGGCTCTCAAAAATTGCCAAGGCTGACTATATTTCAAGTCATCCCTGACGGGGTATTGGGTTAAGTTTTCAACCAGCAATAATCACGTCTCAGTTAGACTTCATAGACTACGTTATTGCCTCTGCGAAAGGATAACTAACAGAAGAGAGGGAGTTCATCCCTGTGTAAGCGCACAGCAGAGCCATGGACGGTGTCCCATTCTTGGATTCATGAATGTGTTGAGGACCAATTCAGGATGGAGCGTGTTGGCACATTCTTTCAAAATGCCATGTTACTGAAAGTACTGTACAAAAGAGTGGGTGGGTGAGGTTTGTTGGACTTTGGCAGCTCAAATTCGCAATCATAATGCTAATGCCAGGCATTATGAGTAATTTTCTGCAAGAGCAATGCATTGTGCGCATTATGAGTTGCTTTATGTTCACAATCGTTGTGTTATGCATTTATAGTTCTTCCCTTGCACTTATTGGTTCTCATGATGTATGATTCACGATCTAAAAACCCCACTGTGTTCGGGGTCTATCACGTTGCTATGCTCAATGACTGATACTCTTTGTAAAAGCTTGTAAGTCGCTTTGGATAAAAGCGTCTGCTAAATGAATAAATTTAAATGTAATGTTACAGGCTGGTCAAAAGTCTAATTCAAGAGGACAGAATTGTAAAAAAAAAAAAAAATCACAATTTGATAGATTGCGTATTATTGTAGGACCCAGCTAAACAGGAAGTAAAAAGTTGTGCTGATATGCTAAAATAGGTTACAAGAGGAAAAAAACGACTTTTGTCACCATAGAACATTCAGATTTCAATGCATTCCTATGGGATTTTCATCAACATGACTTCAACTAGATTTTTCTCAAAATGTATATTTTTTCAAATGGATTAAACATACCTTATTTTGAAGAAAACAACCTAACCTTTGGTTTAAGATATGTCCCCCGATTGTGCTGAATTTGTAAATTTGCTCCAACTTTTCTATAACCTAGCTAGCAATGACCCTGCTAGCAATGTCCCTGCGCTTGCTGTAAGTCGCTTGGAATATTAGCGTTTGCTAATTGACTTTGACCTGTTTTGATCCCTTAGAAAGAGCTTTTGAAGGGGCTGTTTTGAAGTATTGTTTAACCTTTTTATTGATGGACAGTGTTACACTGTGTGAGAGATTACTGTATTTGCTCCAAGTGCCTATTTTTTACTTTTGCACTGGATGCTAACTTCATTTCCTTACCCTGTACGTGTAAGCGTGCTATGACAAGTTGAATCTAATCTAAAAGTGTGAATGTTAGTGTGAAATTGAACACTACAGTATATTCAAGTTGTTTTCAATAAAAAAACATTTGCACAAAGCAAGCCAATCCACTTTCCCAAGTTGATAAGCATATAAAAATTAGAAAAAAGTCAAAAGAAATCAAGGGACATATAGAAGAGCTAAAAATGTGCATTGTTTTGCGATTAATCGCAAACCAAACTATGACATTAATGCGAATAATTGCAGTTAAATATTTTAATTATTGGATAGCACTACAAAAAGCTATAAATATTGCATTTAATTGAGATTACATTTACCTGGGTTATTAGAGTTGGAGACTCTATTAACCTAACTCTATTAACTCTAACTGAAACTTAAAAATATTAAAATGTACAAAAATATATAAGTAAAGCTGTCCATGTCAATAGTGCACTGTTTCCACAAACTGAAAATATATGATGACAAAGACATCAGTGTACTTTACCATGATCGCCTCCTTTGGAGTTCTGTTGCACATAAGTGTCTGATCACTTCTTTTGTCTCTCATGCTACAAATTTGGATCAAACCTTAGTTAGTGTAGCATTATGTGTAGCATTATTCCAGACAAAATACATGCATATCTGACAAGTATGTAAACAATGTCTTGTTTTTAGTTCACATTGGTCTTTTTTTACTTTTTTGCTTTACTTAGTTCCCCCATTTCTGTTTAGTTTGAGTATTAATATTGTTGCAAACATTTATGTTTTACAATTTACATTTATTCATTTAGCAGACGCTTTTTTATCCAAAGCGACAATTAAAAGTTGTAACTTACTCTTTTGCCAATTGGTTTACGTCTACAGATTGGTGTTTGCCAGTCATGCAATTAAAGACTTGAACACGTTGAGGAAGTGCTTTGTCTTTACTTGTGTAAACAGCAAGTGTATCTGTTGGGAGAAAGCATGAGTTAACATTAAAATGCAATCATTAATTCTGAGAGAGAAGTAGCCTATGCTTTTGTAAGTTGACTCACTCTAGCCTAGACTACTTAGCAAATGATTTAAAAAGTATTCCTGCTTTACCTTCCTTCAAGAAAACAAGACGAGGATGATCCAATCCTGTATCCTTCAGTGTTAACGGTGGAGTTATCGACAGGTGAGGATATTTTTTTACATCTTCAGTCATCATGCTAAAAGGCTTAACGTCACATATCTGAAAGCTTTAAAAACATTTATTTATTTAGATTTATTATGTTTCTCATTTCACAACAGAAAAATATCAAATAATTTATCTAGACCATACTTTTGACAAGTCACTTGTCCACATGAGATCCAAAGGTGGTATGTTTTCACAGATGGGACTGTACTGAGTAATATTTTCTCCACATCAGTTGCTTTCTTTATAGACGTTACTTGCAGTTTCTCATCACTGCAGTTTGGAATCTTTTCCCCATCTTAAAAAAAAAGAAAATATCTAGAATGAAGCATTGTAAACTTAAGATTCGTATTACTGTACTTCTATCTACACTGTTGTATTCTTTATTTTTTCTTAAACCATTGAGTAGTCAATGACTACTGTAGTGTAGCATACCTTTGATCTTCTGCTGAACATATGCTCTTTCAAAGACTTCTGGTGTTCCAGGAACTTGAATTGGGTCAGAAAAGCGTTTACCTTGTTGACTCGTCAACGAAATTGGGGCAAAGTTCTCATTTTCTGATGTATGTGACTGGTAAAACAGGGAAGCCAAAGACAATGTATATCGTGGATTAATATATTGAAATCAAGAGAAAAATACAATGTATCACTTGACATTCTGAATCAGTGGTATAGGACATATTACCCATGTTGAATAAGGTGTGACGTGAAGGGAGGCTCTTTAAGGACACGTATGTGTCGTTCAAGATGGTTTTAGTTATCAAAACAAGAACATCAGTTCCTTAAGAGCCTCCCTGCCCATAAACAAACACACCAGAATGTGTTCTTAAAACCATTTGCTCCTCAATAAAGATCTAAATGTAAAAAAAGAAACATTTGCTAAAGTGTCTTTCCTGTCAGTGCTTTTATTGCATAGATCAAAATTACACTTAATAATAACAAAACATAAACCTTAGACATATAAACATACCTCTGCCTCAGCTATGAGGTGAGCCCAACACACGTTTGCACTTTCAAAGACCTCATGGTCTTCAAAAATCTTTCCATCGCTTTGTTTCTGAAGTCTTGGCAACAGCTCTCAGAAGAGAATATATAATCATTCTACAATCGCAATCTAAATAAAAGTACAAAAATATATTTTCACAAAATATAAGATAAGAATATAGCTGCAAGCAACGATGGTGGATTCCTCCTGGAACAATTTATGAAATTGATATGTAATTCAAAATGCAATCTGCATGTTTGGTGTGAATACATCCAAGACTGTAGTGCCCCCTGTGCTGTAACAGTCAAAGGATTGTGAACATCAAAAATCCTATTGATAACTTTTGTAAGGGTTGATCATCAGACAATGATAACTGCCAATCCTGGGGAAGATTGGACCAAAGTTGTAGGAGTAGTATTGCCAAGGGCTTGCCATTATGAGTTGGTGAGACTTTATTCTTCATTGTGACAAATGAGGAATCTGTAATGAATTTCAGGACTCTACAACAAAAGGAATACAAATTGGTCTCACATGGACAAATGGTCAAACAGATGTAATCATATTATACTGTATATTACATATTTTGACATATGATGGTGAAATTGCGTATGGTACATCAAAAGGATGTCATCCAGTTGAACTAAACAGATACTCAAAATCTTGACAATCTCAAAGATTGTGTCTGGATTTGAATCTACAAACTTCCACTTTAGAGTGCATTGTCTCAGCCCATTGACCTAAATTCAGTGCTGAAAAATTAGGTGGTCAAATGCTGTATTAATAGTAAGCTATTTCTCCTGTGTCAAGAATAGTTAGATTTGGCCAAAGAACAAACTGCTGTAATTCAGTCATATTTTAACACATCAAGGTGAAATTGTTTATGGTACATCGGAGTGATGTCATATTGAACCCTCTTACTTTTTTTTAAACATTAGTCAAAATGATGTCATTATTGACCCAAAAATATTCAGGTAATGTGTATAAAAATGTTAAGTATGAGTAGTATGGTACAAAGTACAAGGTCATGCATATATCTGACGTTATAGGTCCTTGAGGCTTTTTTTATCCCCATGATAAATAAGGCATGTATATCAAACTTCAAATTTCAGGCATCTTGGATTAATGGGACACTGGGGAAATCACATAGACTTTGGCCATGGTGTATAGCGCCACCTATGGGCGTATGTGGACCGCTAGCAGTTTGGAGTGACCTGTATCATTGGGCCCAAATTTAAACAATTGGGTTGACTTTTTGAGATATTTATCAATTTCATGGATAAGGAAAATAATAAAAAATAATACTATCAAAAACAATATGTTTCCTTGTACAGAGTAACCCTAATTACATAAAATGAAGGAATAACCGAAAAATATCACCTTTTGAGTCACAGTTGCAATTTCATTTCGACACAGCAACTGATACAGACTTTGGGCCAAAGGGTGGCATCCAGTAAGTTTTCGGATGTGAGATATCACTTTCTTGAACCCATGTCCAGAATGCATACTTTTCTGTAAAAATAACCATGGAAATGATGATTTCACTTATGTTCTTATCACAAAGAGAGCTTTATAGCAGCTGGGGAAACTTTAAAAAATGGCTTTAAATGAGAGTGAAGCATTTTCCTGCTGCTGCCAAGCAACCCCCCAAGAACAGAACATCTAGACACAGGCCCTTACTGATAAACAAGTTAGTTAGGGCATCTTCTGTTATTAGACTATAATAAACAGCATTTTTTGTGAGGACTTCACACACTGTTTACTAGACTTGATGTATGTTAGTGCATCTTATATATTAAGCCTTTTTAAAGAGACCACAGTAATAATTCAAAACAAAGTTCATAGCAAATGTAAATAACTTACAATGGAATATAAAGTAGACCAAAACACACTCAGTCCTTTCTGAGTTTGTTGCACTGAAGGTGTGATGTCATTTGTGAAAAATGTGGAATCTGATTCTGAACTTTCTCCAGGGAACGAGGTCAAATAAAAATGCACAGTTGACTCCACAGTGATCCCACAATCTTGCAACACTGTAAGAATCACCGCTGCCAAAACATGGATACAGTGCATAAGATAGCAAAGATAGATTTGGTTAATGATATAAGGTAAGACAGGATATTGGAAAAAAGGAAGCTAATTTATATTAAAATATAATTAATTGACTGGTAGGTAATATTTTAAATGTTTGTATAATATTGTATTCTCACAATGGCCAACCCAAAGTTCACCAACAGATGTAAGCAGTTCTGCTGTTGATACTGAATCCAGTCCCTTACTAACAAAGTTACTACACTCTCATTCCCTAAATGCAGCTTGTTGAACATTATGAGTTTTCAATGTTTATCTGACATTGTAAACATTGTTATTTAAAAGAAAATCAAAGGCAGTCAAAGGTGTGCGTGCTGCAAGGCGCACAATATGTTATTACTAGCGTTTTCCCAATTTCAGAAGGCTTGTGCGCCGATAATGTATTTTGTCGTGTTGCCTCGGTGGGCACTGTCCTGCCAAAGAGTTTCCCCAAGGGGATTAATAAAGTATTCTGAATCTGAATTCTGAATGTTCTCATTGGTTACAAGTCCATAAAAGTATGTTCAGTTTTTTATTGCCTTAAAGTGCTTTTTAGCGCCTTATTAACGTTTTCAAATCAACGGCAAAGAATTGTATTTAACTTCTGAAAGACCATTTTCTAAACATGTTCTACCATTTCAATATGTTCATTTTTCAGTTGTATACATGGGAAAGAGTTTATGCACTGAAATCATGACTTACTAGTCAGTAATAGCAGGTTTAGTTTTTTTATTGCCTTAAAGTGCTTTTCAGCTCCTTAGTAGCATTTCCAATGCAACTGCAAAGTTTTGTATGTAACCTCTCAGCCATCAGTTTTCAATCAGTTTTACTAATCTAACGTGGTCTCATAGATTGTTTATACATTGGAAAGTTGTTTTGGCACTGGAATTGTCCAATACAAGTCCGTAAAAGTATGTTCAGTTTTTTATTGCCTTAAAGTGCTTTTTAGCGCCTTTGTAACGTTTTCAAATTAACGGCAAAGAATTGTATTTAACTTCTGAATGGCCATTTTCTAAACATGTTCTACCAATTCAATATGTTCATTTTGCAGTTGTATACATGGGAAAGAGTTTATGCACTGAAATCATGACTTACTAGTCAGTAATAGCAGGTTTAGTTTTTTATTGCCTTAAAGTACTTTTCAGCGCTTTGTAACGTTTTCAATGCAACAACAAAAAATTGTATGTAACGTTTGAATGACCAGTGTCTAATAATTTTCTACTATTCTAATACGTTCATATTGGAGTTGTTTATTGCCTTAAAGTGCCTTTGAGCTCCTTAGTAGCGTTTTCAATGCAAATGCAAAGTTTTGTATGTAACTTCTCAGTGATTAGTTTGTAATCAACTTTTACTATTCTTCAGTTTTTATTGCCTTGAAGTGCTTTTCAGCACCTTTGTAACGTATTCATTGCAACGACAGAGTTTTGTATATAATCTGTCAGTGAACAGTTTGTAATTAACTTTTACTATTCTAATATGTTGTGTAAACTAACTCTACGAGCAATGACATGAGCATATGTTTTCGGCTCCAAATTCCTGTACGGCTGTGCCTGGTACCGTGCAGGGCTACCCCTCCCCCTACCTGTTTCTATCTTGCAAGATTGAGGTACGACGTCTCTCTACACCCCCTCCCCCACCCCAACCCCCCACCCCTCACCCCTTTCTGTGAGAGTTGTCTGGCTGGAACAAGATGTCCTGACCTCAAGGCCATGAGGCAGATTGTTCTGTGTTTTGGCTACGAACACAGATTCATCCAACGCCTCCACCTGCTTGTTGTTGTTGCTTATCTGTCTGCTGAGGAGTTTTTTTTTTGGTTACAGGCTCTGGCATGTATCCTTTTTTCTCCTCGAAAATCTATTTGTGTTTTCCCAATTTCAGAAGGCTTGTGCGCCGATAATGTATTTTGTCGTGTTGCCTCGGTGGGCACTGTCCTGCCAAAGAGTTTCCCCAAGGGGATTAATAAAGTATTCTGAATCTGAATTCTGAATTCTGAATGTTCTCATTGGTTACAAGTCCATAAAAGTATGTTCAGTTTTTTATTGCCTTAAAGTGCTTTTTAGCGCCTTATTAACGTTTTCAAAGCAACGGCAAAGAATTGTATTTAACTTCTGAAAGACCATTTTCTAAACATGTTCTACCATTTCAATATGTTCATTTTGCAGTTGTATACATGGGAAAGAGTTTATGCACTGAAATCATGACTTACTAGTCAGTAATAGCAGGTTTAGTTTTTTTATTGCCTTAAAGTGCTTTTCAGCTCCTTAGTAGCATTTTCAATGCAACTGCAAAGTTTTGTATGTAACCTCTCAGCGATCAGTTTTCAATCAGTTTTACTAATCTAACGAGGTCTCATAGATTGTTTATACATTGGAAAGTTGTTTTGGCACTGGAATTGTCCAATACAAGTCCGTAAAAGTATGTTCAGTTTTTTATTGCCTTAAAGTGCTTTTTAGCGCCTTTTTAACGTTTTCAAAGCAACGGCAAAGAATTGTATTTCACTTCTGAAAGACCATTTTCTAAACATGTTCTACAATTTTAATATGTTCATTTTGGAGTTGTATACATGGGAAAAGAGTTTATGCACTGAAATCATGACTTACTAGTCAGTAATAGCAGGTTTAGTTTTTTATTGCCTTAAAGTGCTTTTCAGCTCCTTAGTAGCATTTCCAATGCAACTGCAAAGTTTTGTATGTAACCTCTCAGCCATCAGTTTTCAATCAGTTTTACTAATCTAACGTGGTCTCATAGATTGTTTATACATTGGAAAGTTGTTTTGGCACTGGAATTGTCCAATACAAGTCCGTAAAAGTATGTTCAGTTTTTTATTGCCTTAAAGTGCTTTTTAGCGCCTTTTTAACGTTTTCAAAGCAACGGCAAAGAATTGTATTTCACTTCTGAATGAACATTTCCTAAACATTTTCTACCATTTTATTATATTCATTTTGGAGTTGTATACATGGGAAAAGAGTTTATGCACTGAAATCATGACTTACTAGTCAGTAACAGCATGTTTAGTTTTTTATTGCCTTAAACTGCTTTTCAGCGCTTTGTAACGTTTTCAATGCAACAACAAAAAATTGTATGTAACGTTTGAATGACCAGTGTCTAATAATTTTCTACTATTCTAATACGTTCATATTGGAGTTGTTTATTGCCTTAAAGTGCCTTTGAGCTCCTTAGTAGCGTTTTCAATGCAAATGCAAAGTTTTGTATGTAACTTCTCAGTGATTAGTTTGTAATCAACTTTTACTAGTCTTCAGTTTTTATTGCCTTGAAGTGCTTTTCAGCGACTTTGTAATGTATTCATTGCAACGACAGAGTTTTGTATATAATCTCTCAGTGAACAGTTTGTAATTAACTTTTACTATTCTAATATGTTGTGTAAACTAACTCTACGAGCAATGACATGAGCATATGTTTTCCGCTCCAAATTCCTGTACGGCTGTGCCTGGTACCGTGCAGGGCTACCCCTCCCCCTACCTGTTTCTATCTTGCAAGATTGAGGTACGACGTCTCTCTACACCCCCTCCCCCACCCCAACCCCCCACCCCTCACCCCTTTCTGTGAGAGTTGTCTGGCTGGAACAAGATGTCCTGACCTCAAGGCCATGAGGCAGATTGTTCTGTGTTTTGGCTACGAACACAGATTCATCCAACGCCTCCACCTGCTTGTTGTTGTTGCTTATCTGTCTGCTGAGGAGTTTTTTTTGGTTACAGGCTCTGGCATGTATCCTTTTCTCTCCTCGAAAATCTATTTGTGTTTTCCCAATTTCAGAAGGCTTGTGCGCCGATAATGTATTTTGTCGTGTTGCCTCGGTGGGCACTGTCCTGCCAAAGAGTTTCCCCAAGGGGATTAATAAAGTATTCTGAATCTGAATTCTGAATTCTAAATGTTCTCATTGGTTACAAGTCCATAAAAGTATGTTCAGTTTTTTATTGCCTTAAAGTGCTTTTTAGCGCCTTTTTAACGTTTTCAAAGCAACGGCAAAGAATTGTATTTAACTTCTGAAAAACCATTTTCTAAACATGTTCTACCATTTTAATATGTTCATTTTGGAGTTGTATACATGGGAAAAGAGTTTATGCACTGAAATCATGACTTACTAGTCAGTAATAGAAGGTTTAGTTTTTTATTGCCTTAAAGTGCTTTTCAGCTCCTTAGTAGCATTTCCAATGCAACTGCAAAGTTTTGTATGTAACCTCTCAGCCATCAGTTTTCAATCAGTTTTACTAATCTAACGTGGTCTCATAGATTGTTTATACATTGGAAAGTTGTTTTGGCACTGGAATTGTCCAATACAAGTCCGTAAAAGTATGTTCAGTTTTTTTATTGCCTTAAAGTGCTTTTTAGCGCCTTTTTAACGTTTTCAAAGCAACGGCAAAGAATTGTATTTAACTTCTGAAAGACCATTTTCTAAACATGTTCTACCATTTTAATATGTTTATTTTGGAGTTGTATACATGGGAAAAGAGTTTATGCACTGAAATCATGACTTACTAGTCAGTAATAGCAGGTTTCGTTTTTTATTGCCTTAAAGTGCTTTTCAGCTCCTTAGTAGCATTTCCAATGCAACTGCAAAGTTTTGTATGTAACCTCTCAGCCATCAGTTTTCAATCAGTTTTACTAATCTAACGTGGTCTCATAGATTGTTTATACATTGGAAAGTTGTTTTGGCACTGGAATTGTCCAATACAAGTCCGTAAAAGTATGTTCAGTTTTTTATTGCCTTAAAGTGCTTTTTAGCGCCTTTGTAACGTTTTCAAATTAACGGCAAAGAATTGTATTTAACTTCTGAATGGCCATTTTCTAAACATGTTCTACCAATTCAATATGTTCATTTTGGAGTTGTATACATGGGAAAAGAGTTTATGCACTGAAATCATGACTTACTAGTCAGTAACAGCATGTTTAGTTTTTTACTGCCTTAAACTGCTTTTCAGCGCTTTGTAACGTTTTCAATGCAACAACAAAAAATTGTATGTAACGTTTGAATGACCAGTGTCTAATAATTTTCTACTATTCTAATACGTTGTGTAAACTAACTCTACGAGCAATGACATGAGCATATGTTTTCGGCTCCAAATTCCTGTATGGCTGTGCCTGGTACCGTGCAGGAATACCCCTCCCCCTACCTTTTCTATCTTGCAAGATTGAGGTACGACGTCTCTCTACACCCCCTCCCCCACCCCAACCCCCCACCCCTCACCCCTTTCTGTGAGAGTTGTCTGGCTGGAACAAGATGTCCTGACCTCAAGGCCATGAGGCAGATTGTTCTGTGTTTTGGCTACGAACACAGATTCATCCAACGCCTCCACCTGCTTGTTGTTGTTGCTTATCTGTCTGCTGAGGAGTTTTTTTTTTGGTTACAGGCTCTGGCATGTATCCTTTTTTCTCCTCGAAAATCTATTTGTGTTTTCCCAATTTCAGAAGGCTTGTGCGCCGATAATGTATTTTGTCGTGTTGCCTCGGTGGGCACTGTCCTGCCAAAGAGTTTCCCCAAGGGGATTAATAAAGTATTCTGAATCTGAATTCTGAATTCTGAATGTTCTCATTGGTTACAAGTCCATAAAAGTATGTTCAGTTTTTTATTGCCTTAAAGTGCTTTTTAGCGCCTTTTTAACGTTTTCAAAGCAACGGCAAAGAATTATATTTAACTTCTGAAAAACCATTTTCTAAACATGTTCTACCATTTTAATATGTTCATTTTGGAGTTGTATACATGGGAAAAGAGTTTATGCACTGAAATCATGACTTACTAGTCAGTAATAGAAGGTTTAGTTTTTTATTGCCTTAAAGTGCTTTTCAGCTCCTTAGTAGCATTTCCAATGCAACTGCAAAGTTTTGTATGTAACCTCTCAGCCATCAGTTTTCAATCAGTTTTACTAATCTAACGTGGTCTCATAGATTGTTTATACATTGGAAAGTTGTTTTGGCACTGGAATTGTCCAATACAAGTCCGTAAAAGTATGTTCAGTTTTTTTATTGCCTTAAAGTGCTTTTTAGCGCCTTTTTAACGTTTTCAAAGCAACGGCAAAGAATTGTATTTAACTTCTGAAAGACCATTTTCTAAACATGTTCTACCATTTTAATATGTTCATTTTGGAGTTGTATACATGGGAAAAGAGTTTATGCACTGAAATCATGACTTACTAGTCAGTAATAGCAGGTTTCGTTTTTTATTGCCTTAAAGTGCTTTTCAGCTCCTTAGTAGCATTTCCAATGCAACTGCAAAGTTTTGTATGTAACCTCTCAGCCATCAGTTTTCAATCAGTTTTACTAATCTAACGTGGTCTCATAGATTGTTTATACATTGGAAAGTTGTTTTGGCACTGGAATTGTCCAATACAAGTCCGTAAAAGTATGTTCAGTTTTTTATTGCCTTAAAGTGCTTTTTAGCGCCTTTGTAACGTTTTCAAATTAACGGCAAAGAATTGTATTTAACTTCTGAATGGCCATTTTCTAAACATGTTCTACCAATTCAATATGTTCATTTTGGAGTTGTATACATGGGAAAAGAGTTTATGCACTGAAATCATGACTTACTAGTCAGTAACAGCATGTTTAGTTTTTTACTGCCTTAAACTGCTTTTCAGCGCTTTGTAACGTTTTCAATGCAACAACAAAAAATTGTATGTAACGTTTGAATGACCAGTGTCTAATAATTTTCTACTATTCTAATACGTTGTGTAAACTAACTCTACGAGCAATGACATGAGCATATGTTTTCGGCTCCAAATTCCTGTATGGCTGTGCCTGGTACCGTGCAGGAATACCCCTCCCCCTACCTTTTCTATCTTGCAAGATTGAGGTACGACGTCTCTCTACACCCCCTCCCCCACCCCAACCCCCCACCCCTCACCCCTTTCTGTGAGAGTTGTCTGGCTGGAACAAGATGTCCTGACCTCAAGGCCATGAGGCAGATTGTTCTGTGTTTTGGCTACGAACACAGATTCATCCAACGCCTCCACCTGCTTGTTGTTGTTGCTTATCTGTCTGCTGAGGAGTTTTTTTTTTGGTTACAGGCTCTGGCATGTATCCTTTTTTCTCCTCGAAAATCTATTTGTGTTTTCCCAATTTCAGAAGGCTTGTGCGCCGATAATGTATTTTGTCGTGTTGCCTCGGTGGGCACTGTCCTGCCAAAGAGTTTCCCCAAGGGGATTAATAAAGTATTCTGAATCTGAATTCTGAATTCTGAATGTTCTCATTGGTTACAAGTCCATAAAAGTATGTTCAGTTTTTTATTGCCTTAAAGTGCTTTTTAGCGCCTTATTAACGTTTTCAAAGCAACGGCAAAGAATTGTATTTAACTTCTGAAAGACCATTTTCTAAACATGTTCTACCATTTCAATATGTTCATTTTGCAGTTGTATACATGGGAAAGAGTTTATGCACTGAAATCATGACTTACTAGTCAGTAATAGCAGGTTTAGTTTTTTTATTGCCTTAAAGTGCTTTTCAGCTCCTTAGTAGCATTTCCAATGCAACTGCAAAGTTTTGTATGTAACCTCTCAGCCATCAGTTTTCAATCAGTTTTACTAATCTAACGTGGTCTCATAGATTGTTTATACATTGGAAAGTTGTTTTGGCACTGGAATTGTCCAATACAAGTCCGTAAAAGTATGTTCAGTTTTTTATTGCCTTAAAGTGCTTTTTAGCGCCTTTTTAACATTTTCAAAGCAACGGCAAAGAATTGTATTTCACTTCTGAAAGACCATTTTCTAAACATGTTCTACCATTTTAATATGTTCATTTTGGAGTTGTATACATGGGAAAAGAGTTTATGCACTGAAATCATGACTTACTAGTCAGTAATAGCAGGTTTCGTTTTTTATTGCCTTAAAGTGCTTTTCAGCTCCTTAGTAGCATTTCCAATGCAACTGCAAAGTTTTGTATGTAACCTCTCAGCCATCAGTTTTCAATCAGTTTTACTAATCTAACGTGGTCTCATAGATTGTTTATACATTGGAAAGTTGTTTTGGCACTGGAATTGTCCAATACAAGTCCGTAAAAGTATGTTCAGTTTTTTATTGCCTTAAAGTGCTTTTTAGCGCCTTTTTAACGTTTTCAAAGCAACGGCAAAGAATTGTATTTAACTTCTGAATGAACATTTCCTAAACATTTTCTACCATTTTATTATATTCATTTTGGAGTTGTATACATGGGAAAAGAGTTTATGCACTGAAATCATGACTTACTAGTCAGTAACAGCATGTTTAGTTTTTTATTGCCTTAAACTGCTTTTCAGCGCTTTGTAACGTTTTCAATGCAACAACAAAAAATTGTATGTAACGTTTGAATGACCAGTGTCTAATAATTTTCTACTATTCTAATACGTTCATATTGGAGTTGTTTATTGCCTTAAAGTGCCTTTGAGCTCCTTAGTAGCGTTTTCAATGCAAATGCAAAGTTTTGTATGTAACTTCTCAGTGATTAGTTTGTAATCAACTATTACTATTCTTCAGTTTTTATTGCCTTGAAGTGCTTTTCAGCACCTTTGTAACGTATTCATTGCAACGACAGAGTTTTGTATATAATCTGTCAGTGAACAGTTTGTAATTAACTTTTACTATTCTAATATGTTGTGTAAACTAACTCTACGAGCAATGACATGAGCATATGTTTTCGGCTCCAAATTCCTGTACGGCTGTGCCTGGTACCGTGCAGGGCTACCCCTCCCCCTACCTGTTTCTATCTTGCAAGATTGAGGTACGACGTCTCTCTACACCCCCTCCCCCACCCCAACCCCCCACCCCTCACCCCTTTCTGTGAGAGTTGTCTGGCTGGAACAAGATGTCCTGACCTCAAGGCCATGAGGCAGATTGTTCTGTGTTTTGGCTACGAACACAGATTCATCCAACGCCTCCACCTGCTTGTTGTTGTTGCTTATCTGTCTGCTGAGGAGTTTTTTTTTGGTTACAGGCTCTGGCATGTATCCTTTTTTCTCCTCGAAAATCTATTTGTGTTTTCCCAATTTCAGAAGGCTTGTGCGCCGATAATGTATTTTGTCGTGTTGCCTCGGTGGGCACTGTCCTGCCAAAGAGTTTCCCCAAGGGGATTAATAAAGTATTTTGAATCTGAATTCTGAATTCTGAATGTTCTCATTGGTTACAAGTCCATAAAAGTATGTTCAGTTTTTTATTGCCTTAAAGTGCTTTTTAGCGCCTTATTAACGTTTTCAAAGCAACGGCAAAGAATTGTATTTAACTTCTGAAAGACCATTTTCTAAACATGTTCTACCATTTCAATATGTTCATTTTGCAGTTGTATACATGGGAAAGAGTTTATGCACTGAAATCATGACTTACTAGTCAGTAATAGCAGGTTTAGTTTTTTTATTGCCTTAAAGTGCTTTTCAGCTCCTTAGTAGCATTTTCAATGCAACTGCAAAGTTTTGTATGTAACCTCTCAGCGATCAGTTTTCAATCAGTTTTACTAATCTAACGAGGTCTCATAGATTGTTTATACATTGGAAAGTTGTTTTGGCACTGGAATTGTCCAATACAAGTCCGTAAAAGTATGTTCAGTTTTTTATTGCCTTAAAGTGCTTTTTAGCGCCTTTTTAACGTTTTCAAAGCAACGGCAAAGAATTGTATTTCACTTCTGAATGAACATTTCCTAAACATTTTCTACCATTTTATTATATTCATTTTGGAGTTGTATACATGGGAAAAGAGTTTATGCACTGAAATCATGACTTACTAGTCAGTAACAGCATGTTTAGTTTTTTATTGCCTTAAACTGCTTTTCAGCGCTTTGTAACGTTTTCAATGCAACAACAAAAAATTGTATGTAACGTTTGAATGACCAGTGTCTAATAATTTTCTACTATTCTAATACGTTCATATTGGAGTTGTTTATTGCCTTAAAGTGCCTTTGAGCTCCTTAGTAGCGTTTTCAATGCAACTGCAAAGTTTTGTATGTAACTTCTCAGTGATTAGTTTGTAATCAACTTTTACTATTCTTCAGTTTTTATTGCCTTGAAGTGCTTTTCAGCACCTTTGTAACGTATTCATTGCAACGACAGAGTTTTGTATATAATCTGTCAGTGAACAGTTTGTAATTAACTTTTACTATTCTAATATGTTGTGTAAACTAACTCTACGAGCAATGACATGAGCATATGTTTTCGGCTCCAAATTCCTGTACGGCTGTGCCTGGTACCGTGCAGGGCTACCCCTCCCCCTACCTGTTTCTATCTTGCAAGATTGAGGTACGACGTCTCTCTACACCCCTTCCCCCACCCCAACCCCCAACCCCTCACCCCTTTCTGTGAGAGTTGTTTGGCTGGAACAAGATGTCCTGACCTCAAGGCCATGAGGCAGATTGTTCTGTGTTTTGGCTACGAACACAGATTCATCCAACGCCTCCACCTGCTTGTTGTTGTTGCTTATCTGTCTGCTGAGGAGTTTTTTTTTGGTTACAGGCTCTGGCATGTATCCTTTTTTCTCCTCGAAAATCTATTTGTGTTTTCCCAATTTCAGAAGGCTTGTGCGCCGATAATGTATTTTGTCGTGTTGCCTCGGTGGGCACTGTCCTGCCAAAGAGTTTCCCCAAGGGGATTAATAAAGTATTCTGAATCTGAATTCTGAATTCTAAGTGTTCTCATTGGTTACAAGTCCATAAAAGTATGTTCAGTTTTTTATTGCCTTAAAGTGCTTTTTAGCGCCTTTTTAACGTTTTCAAAGCAACGGCAAAGAATTGTATTTAACTTCTGAATGAACATTTCCTAAACATTTTCTACCATTTTATTATATTCATTTTGGAGTTGTATACATGGGAAAAGAGTTTATGCACTGAAATCATGACTTACTAGTCAGTAACAGCATGTTTAGTTTTTTACTGCCTTAAACTGCTTTTCAGCGCTTTGTAACGTTTTCAATGCAACAACAAAAAAATGTATGTAACGTTTGAATGACCAGTGTCTAATAATTTTCTACTATTCTAATACGTTGTGTAAACTAACTCTACGAGCAATGACATGAGCATATGTTTTCGGCTCCAAATTCCTGTACGGCTGTGCCTGGTACCGTGCAGGAATACCCCTCCCCCTACCTGTTTCTATCTTGCAAGATTGAGGTACGACGTCTCTCTACACCCCCTCCCCCACCCCAACCCCCCACCCCTCACCCCTTTCTGTGAGAGTTGTCTGGCTGGAACAAGATGTCCTGACCTCAAGGCCATGAGGCAGATTGTTCTGTGTTTTGGCTACGAACACAGATTCATCCAACGCCTCCACCTGCTTGTTGTTGTTGCTTATCTGTCTGCTGAGGAGTTTTTTTTTTGGTTACAGGCTCTGGCATGTATCCTTTTTTCTCCTCGAAAATCTATTTGTGTTTTCCCAATTTCAGAAGGCTTGTGCGCCGATAATGTATTTTGTCGTGTTGCCTCGGTGGGCACTGTCCTGCCAAAGAGTTTCCCCAAGGGGATTAATAAAGTATTCTGAATCTGAATTCTGAATTCTGAATGTTCTCATTGGTTACAAGTCCATAAAAGTATGTTCAGTTTTTTATTGCCTTAAAGTGCTTTTTAGCGCCTTATTAACGTTTTCAAAGCAACGGCAAAGAATTGTATTTAACTTCTGAAAGACCATTTTCTAAACATGTTCTACCATTTCAATATGTTCATTTTGCAGTTGTATACATGGGAAAGAGTTTATGCACTGAAATCATGACTTACTAGTCAGTAATAGCAGGTTTAGTTTTTTTATTGCCTTAAAGTGCTTTTCAGCTCCTTAGTAGCATTTCCAATGCAACTGCAAAGTTTTGTATGTAACCTCTCAGCCATCAGTTTTCAATCAGTTTTACTAATCTAACGTGGTCTCATAGATTGTTTATACATTGGAAAGTTGTTTTGGCACTGGAATTGTCCAATACAAGTCCGTAAAAGTATGTTCAGTTTTTTATTGCCTTAAAGTGCTTTTTAGCGCCTTTTTAACGTTTTCAAAGCAACGGCAAAGAATTGTATTTCACTTCTGAAAGACCATTTTCTAAACATGTTCTACCATTTTAATATGTTCATTTTGGAGTTGTATACATGGGAAAAGAGTTTATGCACTGAAATCATGACTTACTAGTCAGTAATAGCAGGTTTCGTTTTTTATTGCCTTAAAGTGCTTTTCAGCTCCTTAGTAGCATTTCCAATGCAACTGCAAAGTTTTGTATGTAACCTCTCAGCCATCAGTTTTCAATCAGTTTTACTAATCTAACGTGGTCTCATAGATTGTTTATACATTGGAAAGTTGTTTTGGCACTGGAATTGTCCAATACAAGTCCGTAAAAGTATGTTCAGTTTTTTATTGCCTTAAAGTGCTTTTTAGCGCCTTTTTAACGTTTTCAAAGCAACGGCAAAGAATTGTATTTAACTTCTGAATGAACATTTCCTAAACATTTTCTACCATTTTATTATATTCATTTTGGAGTTGTATACATGGGAAAAGAGTTTATGCACTGAAATCATGACTTACTAGTCAGTAACAGCATGTTTAGTTTTTTATTGCCTTAAACTGCTTTTCAGCGCTTTGTAACGTTTTCAATGCAACAACAAAAAATTGTATGTAACGTTTGAATGACCAGTGTCTAATAATTTTCTACTATTCTAATACGTTCATATTGGAGTTGTTTATTGCCTTAAAGTGCCTTTGAGCTCCTTAGTAGCGTTTTCAATGCAAATGCAAAGTTTTGTATGTAACTTCTCAGTGATTAGTTTGTTATCAACTTTTACTATTCTTCAGTTTTTATTGCCTTGAAGTGCTTTTCAGCACCTTTGTAACGTATTCATTGCAACGACAGAGTTTTGTATATAATCTGTCAGTGAACAGTTTGTAATTAACTTTTACTATTCTAATATGTTGTGTAAACTAACTCTACGAGCAATGACATGAGCATATGTTTTCGGCTCCAAATTCCTGTACGGCTGTGCCTGGTACCGTGCAGGGCTACCCCTCCCCCTACCTGTTTCTATCTTGCAAGATTGAGGTACGACGTCTCTCTACACCCCCTCCCCCACCCCAACCCCCCACCCCTCACCCCTTTCTGTGAGAGTTGTCTGGCTGGAACAAGATGTCCTGACCTCAAGGCCATGAGGCAGATTGTTCTGTGTTTTGGCTACGAACACAGATTCATCCAACGCCTCCACCTGCTTGTTGTTGTTGCTTATCTGTCTGCTGAGGAGTTTTTTTTTGGTTACAGGCTCTGGCATGTATCCTTTTTTCTCCTCGAAAATCTATTTGTGTTTTCCCAATTTCAGAAGGCTTGTGCGCCGATAATGTATTTTGTCGTGTTGCCTCGGTGGGCACTGTCCTGCCAAAGAGTTTCCCCAAGGGGATTAATAAAGTATTCTGAATCTGAATTCTGAATTCTAAGTGTTCTCATTGGTTACAAGTCCATAAAAGTATGTTCAGTTTTTTATTGCCTTAAAGTGCTTTTTAGCGCCTTTTTAACGTTTTCAAAGCAACGGCAAAGAATTGTATTTAACTTCTGAATGAACATTTCCTAAACATTTTCTACCATTTTATTATATTCATTTTGGAGTTGTATACATGGGAAAAGAGTTTATGCACTGAAATCATGACTTACTAGTCAGTAACAGCATGTTTAGTTTTTTACTGCCTTAAACTGCTTTTCAGCGCTTTGTAACGTTTTCAATGCAACAACAAAAAATTGTATGTAACGTTTGAATGACCAGTGTCTAATAATTTTCTACTATTCTAATACGTTCATATTGGAGTTGTTTATTGCCTTAAAGTGCCTTTGAGCTCCTTAGTAGCGTTTTCAATGCAACTGCAAAGTTTTGTATGTAACTTCTCAGTGATTTGTTTGTAATCAACTTTTACTAGTCTTCAGTTTTTATTGCCTTGAAGTGCTTTTCAGCGACTTTGTAATGTATTCATTGCAACGACAGAGTTTTGTATATAATCTGTCAGTGAACAGTTTGTAATTAACTTTTACTATTCTAATATGTTGTGTAAACTAACTCTACGAGCAATGACATGAGCATATGTTTTCGGCTCCAAATTCCTGTACGGCTGTGCCTGGTACCGTGCAGGGCTACCCCTCCCCCTACCTGTTTCTATCTTGCAAGATTGAGGTACGACGTCTCTCTACACCCCCTCCCCCACCCCAACCCCCCACCCCAACCCCCCACCCCTCACCCCTTTCTGTGAGAGTTGTCTGGCTGGAACAAGATGTCCTGACCTCAAGGCCATGAGGCAGATTGTTCTGTGTTTTGGCTACGAACACAGATTCATCCAACGCCTCCACCTGCTTGTTGTTGTTGCTTATCTGTCTGCTGAGGAGTTTTTTTTTGGTTACAGGCTCTGGCATGTATCCTTTTTTCTCCTCGAAAATCTATTTGTGTTTTCCCAATTTCAGAAGGCTTGTGCGCCGATAATGTATTTTGTCGTGTTGCCTCGGTGGGCACTGTCCTGCCAAAGAGTTTCCCCAAGGGGATTAATAAAGTATTCTGAATCTGAATTCTGAATTCTGAATGTTCTCATTGGTTACAAGTCCATAAAAGTATGTTCAGTTTTTTATTGCCTTAAAGTGCTTTTTAGCGCCTTTTTAACGTTTTCAAAGCAACGGCAAAGAATTGTATTTAACTTCTGAAAGACCATTTTCTAAACATGTTCTACCATTTCAATATGTTCATTTTGCAGTTGTATACATGGTAAAGAGTTTATGCACTGAAATCATGACTTACTAGTCAGTAATAGCAGGTTTAGTTTTTTTATTGCCTTAAAGTGCTTTTCAGCTCCTTAGTAGCATTTCCAATGCAACTGCAAAGTTTTGTATGTAACCTCTCAGCCATCAGTTTTCAATCAGTTTTACTAATCTAACGTGGTCTCATAGATTGTTTATACATTGGAAAGTTGTTTTGGCACTGGAATTGTCCAATACAAGTCCGTAAAAGTATGTTCAGTTTTTTATTGCCTTAATGTGCTTTTTAGCGCCTTTTTAACGTTTTCAAAGCAACGGCAAAAAATTGTATTTAACTTCTGAATGGCCATTTTCTAAACATGTTCTACCATTTCAATATGTTCATTTTGCAGTTGTGTATACATGGGAAAAGAGTTTATGCACTGAAATCATGACTTACTAGTCAGTAATAGCAGGTTTAGTTTTTTTATTGCCTTAAAGTGCTTTTCAGCTCCTTAATAGCATTTTCAATGCAACTGCAAAGTTTTGTATGTAACCTCTCAGCGATCAGTTTTCAATCAGTTTTACTAATCTAACGTGGTCTCATAGATTGTTTATACATTGGAAAGTTGTTTTGGCACTGGAATTGTCCAATACAAGTCCGTAAAAGTATGTTCAGTTTTTTATTGCCTTAAAGTGCTTTTTAGCGCCTTTTTAACGTTTTCAAAGCAACGGCAAAGAATTGTATTTAACTTCTGAATGGCCATTTTCTAAACATGTTCTACCAATTCAATATGTTCATTTTGCAGTTGTATACATGGGAAAGAGTTTATGCACTGAAATCATGACTTACTAGTCAGTAATAGCAGGTTTAGTTTTTTATTGCCTTAAAGTACTTTTCAGCGCTTTGTAACGTTTTCAATGCAACAACCAAAAATTGTATGTAACGTTTGAATGACCAGTGTCTAATAATTTTCTACTATTCTAATACGTTCATATTGGAGTTGTTTATTGCCTTAAAGTGCCTTTGAGCTCCTTAGTAGCGTTTTCAATGCAACTGCAAAGTTTTGTATGTAACTTCTCAGTGATTAGTTTGTAATCAACTTTTACTAGTCTTCAGTTTTTATTGCCTTGAAGTGCTTTTCAGCGACTTTGTAATGTATTCATTGCAACGACAGAGTTTTGTATATAATCTGTCAGTGAACAGTTTGTAATTAACTTTTACTATTCTAATATGTTGTGTAAACTAACTCTACGAGCAATGACATGAGCATATGTTTTCGGCTCCAAATTCCTGTACGGCTGTGCCTGGTACCGTGCAGGGCTACCCCTCCCCCTACCTGTTTCTATCTTGCAAGATTGAGGTACGACGTCTCTCTACACCCCCTCCCCCACCCCAACCCCCCACCCCTCACCCCTTTCTGTGAGAGTTGTCTGGCTGGAACAAGATGTCCTGACCTCAAGGCCATGAGGCAGATTGTTCTGTGTTTTGGCTACGAACACAGATTCATCCAACGCCTCCACCTGCTTGTTGTTGTTGCTTATCTGTCTGCTGAGGAGTTTTTTTTTGGTTACAGGCTCTGGCATGTATCCTTTTTTCTCCTCGAAAATCTATTTGTGTTTTCCCAATTTCAGAAGGCTTGTGCGCCGATAATGTATTTTGTCGTGTTGCCTCGGTGGGCACTGTCCTGCCAAAGAGTTTCCCCAAGGGGATTAATAAAGTATTCTGAATCTGAATTCTGAATTCTGAATGTTCTCATTGGTTACAAGTCCATAAAAGTATGTTCAGTTTTTTATTGCCTTAAAGTGCTTTTTAGCGCCTTTTTAACGTTTTCAAAGCAACGGCAAAGAATTGTATTTAACTTCTGAAAGACCATTTTCTAAACATGTTCTACCATTTCAATATGTTCATTTTGCAGTTGTATACATGGTAAAGAGTTTATGCACTGAAATCATGACTTACTAGTCAGTAATAGCAGGTTTAGTTTTTTTATTGCCTTAAAGTGCTTTTCAGCTCCTTAGTAGCATTTCCAATGCAACTGCAAAGTTTTGTATGTAACCTCTCAGCCATCAGTTTTCAATCAGTTTTACTAATCTAACGTGGTCTCATAGATTGTTTATACATTGGAAAGTTGTTTTGGCACTGGAATTGTCCAATACAAGTCCGTAAAAGTATGTTCAGTTTTTTATTGCCTTAATGTGCTTTTTAGCGCCTTTTTAACGTTTTCAAAGCAACGGCAAAGAATTGTATTTAACTTCTGAATGGCCATTTTCTAAACATGTTCTACCATTTCAATATGTTCATTTTGCAGTTGTGTATACATGGGAAAAGAGTTTATGCACTGAAATCATGACTTACTAGTCAGTAATAGCAGGTTTAGTTTTTTTATTGCCTTAAAGTGCTTTTCAGCTCCTTAATAGCATTTTCAATGCAACTGCAAAGTTTTGTATGTAACCTCTCAGCGATCAGTTTTCAATCAGTTTTACTAATCTAACGTGGTCTCATAGATTGTTTATACATTGGAAAGTTGTTTTGGAACTGGAATTGTCCAATACAAGTCCGTAAAAGTATGTTCAGTTTTTTATTGCCTTAAAGTGCTTTTCAGCGCCTTTGTAACGTTTTCAAATTAACGGCAAAGAATTGTATTTAACTTCTGAATGGCCATTTTCTAAACATGTTCTACCAATTCAATATGTTCATTTTGCAGTTGTATACATGGGAAAGAGTTTATGCACTGAAATCATGACTTACTAGTCAGTAATAGCAGGTTTAGTTTTTTATTGCCTTAAAGTACTTTTCAGCGCTTTGTAACGTTTTCAATGCAACAACAAAAAATTGTATGTAACGTTTGAATGACCAGTGTCTAATAATTTTCTACTATTCTAATACGTTCATATTGGAGTTGTTTATTGCCTTAAAGTGCCTTTGAGCTCCTTAGTAGCGTTTTCAATGCAACTGCAAAGTTTTGTATGTAACTTCTCAGTGATTAGTTTGTAATCAACTTTTACTAGTCTTCAGTTTTTATTGCCTTGAAGTGCTTTTCAGCGACTTTGTAATGTATTCATTGCAACGACAGAGTTTTGTATATAATCTGTCAGTGAACAGTTTGTAATTAACTTTTACTATTCTAATATGTTGTGTAAACTAACTCTACGAGCAATGACATGAGCATATGTTTTCGGCTCCAAATTCCTGTACGGCTGTGCCTGGTACCGTGCAGGGCTACCCCTCCCCCTACCTGTTTCTATCTTGCAAGATTGAGGTACGACGTCTCTCTACACCCCCTCCCCCACCCCAACCCCCCACCCCTCACCCCTTTCTGTGAGAGTTGTCTGGCTGGAACAAGATGTCCTGACCTCAAGGCCATGAGGCAGATTGTTCTGTGTTTTGGCTACGAACACAGATTCATCCAACGCCTCCACCTGCTTGTTGTTGTTGCTTATCTGTCTGCTGAGGAGTTTTTTTTTGGTTACAGGCTCTGGCATGTATCCTTTTTTCTCCTCGAAAATCTATTTGTGTTTTCCCAATTTCAGAAGGCTTGTGCGCCGATAATGTATTTTGTCGTGTTGCCTCGGTGGGCACTGTCCTGCCAAAGAGTTTCCCCAAGGGGATTAATAAAGTATTCTGAATCTGAATTCTGAATTCTGAATGTTCTCATTGGTTACAAGTCCATAAAAGTATGTTCAGTTTTTTATTGCCTTAAAGTGCTTTTTAGCGCCTTTTTAACGTTTTCAAAGCAACGGCAAAGAATTGTATTTAACTTCTGAAAGACCATTTTCTAAACATGTTCTACCATTTCAATATGTTCATTTTGCAGTTGTATACATGGTAAAGAGTTTATGCACTGAAATCATGACTTACTAGTCAGTAATAGCAGGTTTAGTTTTTTTATTGCCTTAAAGTGCTTTTCAGCTCCTTAGTAGCATTTCCAATGCAACTGCAAAGTTTTGTATGTAACCTCTCAGCCATCAGTTTTCAATCAGTTTTACTAATCTAACGTGGTCTCATAGATTGTTTATACATTGGAAAGTTGTTTTGGCACTGGAATTGTCCAATACAAGTCCGTAAAAGTATGTTCAGTTTTTTATTGCCTTAATGTGCTTTTTAGCGCCTTTTTAACGTTTTCAAAGCAACGGCAAAGAATTGTATTTAACTTCTGAATGGCCATTTTCTAAACATGTTCTACCATTTCAATATGTTCATTTTGCAGTTGTGTATACATGGGAAAAGAGTTTATGCACTGAAATCATGACTTACTAGTCAGTAATAGCAGGTTTAGTTTTTTTATTGCCTTAAAGTGCTTTTCAGCTCCTTAATAGCATTTTCAATGCAACTGCAAAGTTTTGTATGTAACCTCTCAGCGATCAGTTTTCAATCAGTTTTACTAATCTAACGTGGTCTCATAGATTGTTTATACATTGGAAAGTTGTTTTGGAACTGGAATTGTCCAATACAAGTCCGTAAAAGTATGTTCAGTTTTTTATTGCCTTAAAGTGCTTTTCAGCGCCTTTGTAACGTTTTCAAATTAACGGCAAAGAATTGTATTTAACTTCTGAATGGCCATTTTCTAAACATGTTCTACCAATTCAATATGTTCATTTTGCAGTTGTATACATGGGAAAGAGTTTATGCACTGAAATCATGACTTACTAGTCAGTAATAGCAGGTTTAGTTTTTTATTGCCTTAAAGTACTTTTCAGCGCTTTGTAACATTTTCAATGCAACAACAAAAAATTGTATGTAACGTTTGAATGACCAGTGTCTAATAATTTTCTACTATTCTAATACGTTCATATTGGAGTTGTTTATTGCCTTAAAGTGCCTTTGAGCTCCTTAGTAGCGTTTTCAATGCAACTGCAAAGTTTTGTATGTAACTTCTCAGTGATTAGTTTGTAATCAACTTTTACTAGTCTTCAGTTTTTATTGCCTTGAAGTGCTTTTCAGCGACTTTGTAATGTATTCATTGCAACGACAGAGTTTTGTATATAATCTCTCAGTGAACAGTTTGTAATTAACTTTTACTATTCTAATATGTTGTGTAAACTAACTCTACGAGCAATGACATGAGCATATGTTTTCCGCTCCAAATTCCTGTACGGCTGTGCCTGGTACCGTGCAGGGCTACCCCTCCCCCTACCTGTTTCTATCTTGCAAGATGGAGGTACGACGTCTCTCTACACCCCCTCCCCCACCCCAACCCCCCACCCCTCACCCCTTTCTGTGAGAGTTGTCTGGCTGGAACAAGATGTCCTGACCTCAAGGCCATGAGGCAGATTGTTCTGTGTTTTGGCTACGAACACAGATTCATCCAACGCCTCCACCTGCTTGTTGTTGTTGCTTATCTGTCTGCTGAGGAGTTTTTTTGGGTTACAGGCTC
Source organism: Neosalanx taihuensis (assembly GCA_030340665.1). Lineage (NCBI taxonomy): Eukaryota > Metazoa > Chordata > Actinopteri > Osmeriformes > Salangidae > Neosalanx > Neosalanx taihuensis. Next base: position 1,602,594 of record CM059313.1, on the reverse strand, counting down.
TGGCATGTATCCTTTTTTCTCCTCGAAAATCTATTTGTGTTTTCCCAATTTCAGAAGGCTTGTGCGCCGATAATGTATTTTGTCGTGTTGCCTTGGTGGGCACTGTCCTGCCAAAGAGTTTCCCCAAGGGGATTAATAAAGTATTCTGAATCTGAATTCTGAATTCTGAATGTTCTCATTGGTTACAAGTCCATAAAAGTATGTTCAGTTTTTTATTGCCTTAAAGTGCTTTTTAGCGCCTTTTTAACGTTTTCAAAGCAACGGCAAAGAATTGTATTTAACTTCTGAAAAACCATTTTCTAAACATGTTCTACCATTTTAATATGTTCATTTTGGAGTTGTATACATGGGAAAAGAGTTTATGCACTGAAATCATGACTTACTAGTCAGTAATAGAGGGTTTAGTTTTTTATTGCCTTAAAGTGCTTTTCAGCTCCTTAGTAGCATTTCCAATGCAACTGCAAAGTTTTGTATGTAACCTCTCAGCCATCAGTTTTCAATCAGTTTTACTAATCTAACGTGGTCTCATAGATTGTTTATACATTGGAAAGTTGTTTTGGCACTGGAATTGTCCAATACAAGTCCGTAAAAGTATGTTCAGTTTTTTTATTGCCTTAAAGTGCTTTTTAGCGCCTTTTTAACGTTTTCAAAGCAACGGCAAAGAATTGTATTTAACTTCTGAAAGACCATTTTCTAAACATGTTCTACCATTTTAATATGTTCATTTTGGAGTTGTATACATGGGAAAAGAGTTTATGCACTGAAATCATGACTTACTAGTCAGTAATAGCAGGTTTCGTTTTTTATTGCCTTAAAGTGCTTTTCAGCTCCTTAGTAGCATTTCCAATGCAACTGCAAAGTTTTGTATGTAACCTCTCAGCCATCAGTTTTCAATCAGTTTTACTAATCTAACGTGGTCTCATAGATTGTTTATACATTGGAAAGTTGTTTTGGCACTGGAATTGTCCAATACAAGTCCGTAAAAGTATGTTCAGTTTTTTATTGCCTTAAAGTGCTTTTTAGCGCCTTTTTAACGTTTTCAAAGCAACGGCAAAGAATTGTATTTAACTTCTGAATGAACATTTCCTAAACATTTTCTACCATTTTATTATATTCATTTTGGAGTTGTATACATGGGAAAAGAGTTTATGCACTGAAATCATGACTTACTAGTCAGTAACAGCATGTTTAGTTTTTTATTGCCTTAAACTGCTTTTCAGCGCTTTGTAACGTTTTCAATGCAACAACAAAAAATTGTATGTAACGTTTGAATGACCAGTGTCTAATAATTTTCTACTATTCTAATACGTTCATATTGGAGTTGTTTATTGCCTTAAAGTGCCTTTGAGCTCCTTAGTAGCGTTTTCAATGCAAATGCAAAGTTTTGTATGTAACTTCTCAGTGATTAGTTTGTAATCAACTTTTACTATTCTTCAGTTTTTATTGCCTTGAAGTGCTTTTCAGCACCTTTGTAACGTATTCATTGCAACGACAGAGTTTTGTATATAATCTGTCAGTGAACAGTTTGTAATTAACTTTTACTATTCTAATATGTTGTGTAAACTAACTCTACGAGCAATGACATGAGCATATGTTTTCGGCTCCAAATTCCTGTACGGCTGTGCCTGGTACCGTGCAGGGCTACCCCTCCCCCTACCTGTTTCTATCTTGCAAGATTGAGGTACGACGTCTCTCTACACCCCCTCCCCCACCCCAACCCCCCACCCCTCACCCCTTTCTGTGAGAGTTGTCTGGCTGGAACAAGATGTCCTGACCTCAAGGCCATGAGGCAGATTGTTCTGTGTTTTGGCTACGAACACAGATTCATCCAACGCCTCCACCTGCTTGTTGTTGTTGCTTATCTGTCTGCTGAGGAGTTTTTTTTTGGTTACAGGCTCTGGCATGTATCCTTTTTTCTCCTCGAAAATCTATTTGTGTTTTCCCAATTTCAGAAGGCTTGTGCGCCGATAATGTATTTTGTCGTGTTGCCTCGGTGGGCACTGTCCTGCCAAAGAGTTTCCCCAAGGGGATTAATAAAGTATTCTGAATCTGAATTCTGAATTCTGAATGTTCTCATTGGTTACAAGTCCATAAAAGTATGTTCAGTTTTTTATTGCCTTAAAGTGCTTTTTAGCGCCTTTTTAACGTTTTCAAAGCAACGGCAAAGAATTGTATTTAACTTCTGAAAGACCATTTTCTAAACATGTTCTACCATTTCAATATGTTCATTTTGCAGTTGTATACATGGTAAAGAGTTTATGCACTGAAATCATGACTTACTAGTCAGTAATAGCAGGTTTAGTTTTTTTATTGCCTTAAAGTGCTTTTCAGCTCCTTAGTAGCATTTCCAATGCAACTGCAAAGTTTTGTATGTAACCTCTCAGCCATCAGTTTTCAATCAGTTTTACTAATCTAACGTGGTCTCATAGATTGTTTATACATTGGAAAGTTGTTTTGGCACTGGAATTGTCCAATACAAGTCCGTAAAAGTATGTTCAGTTTTTTATTGCCTTAATGTGCTTTTTAGCGCCTTTTTAACGTTTTCAAAGCAACGGCAAAGAATTGTATTTAACTTCTGAATGGCCATTTTCTAAACATGTTCTACCATTTCAATATGTTCATTTTGCAGTTGTGTATACATGGGAAAAGAGTTTATGCACTGAAATCATGACTTACTAGTCAGTAATAGCAGGTTTAGTTTTTTTATTGCCTTAAAGTGCTTTTCAGCTCCTTAATAGCATTTTCAATGCAACTGCAAAGTTTTGTATGTAACCTCTCAGCGATCAGTTTTCAATCAGTTTTACTAATCTAACGTGGTCTCATAGATTGTTTATACATTGGAAAGTTGTTTTGGAACTGGAATTGTCCAATACAAGTCCGTAAAAGTATGTTCAGTTTTTTATTGCCTTAAAGTGCTTTTCAGCGCCTTTGTAACGTTTTCAAATTAACGGCAAAGAATTGTATTTAACTTCTGAATGGCCATTTTCTAAACATGTTCTACCAATTCAATATGTTCATTTTGCAGTTGTATACATGGGAAAAGAGTTTATGCACTGAAATCATGACTTACTAGTCAGTAATAGCAGGTTTAGTTTTTTATTGCCTTAAAGTACTTTTCAGCGCTTTGTAACGTTTTCAATGCAACAACAAAAAATTGTATGTAACGTTTGAATGACCAGTGTCTAATAATTTTCTACTATTCTAATACGTTCATATTGGAGTTGTTTATTGCCTTAAAGTGCCTTTGAGCTCCTTAGTAGCGTTTTCAATGCAAATGCAAAGTTTTGTATGTAACTTCTCAGTGATTAGTTTGTTATCAACTTTTACTATTCTTCAGTTTTTATTGCCTTGAAGTGCTTTTCAGCACCTTTGTAACGTATTCATTGCAACGACAGAGTTTTGTATATAATCTGTCAGTGAACAGTTTGTAATTAACTTTTACTATTCTAATATGTTGTGTAAACTAACTCTACGAGCAATGACATGAGCATATGTTTTCGGCTCCAAATTCCTGTACGGCTGTGCCTGGTACCGTGCAGGGCTACCCCTCCCCCTACCTGTTTCTATCTTGCAAGATTGAGGTACGACGTCTCTCTACACCCCCTCCCCCACCCCAACCCCCCACCCCTCACCCCTTTCTGTGAGAGTTGTCTGGCTGGAACAAGATGTCCTGACCTCAAGGCCATGAGGCAGATTGTTCTGTGTTTTGGCTACGAACACAGATTCATCCAACGCCTCCACCTGCTTGTTGTTGTTGCTTATCTGTCTGCTGAGGAGTTTTTTTTTGGTTACAGGCTCTGGCATGTATCCTTTTTTCTCCTCGAAAATCTATTTGTGTTTTCCCAATTTCAGAAGGCTTGTGCGCCGATAATGTATTTTGTCGTGTTGCCTCGGTGGGCACTGTCCTGCCAAAGAGTTTCCCCAAGGGGATTAATAAAGTATTCTGAATCTGAATTCTGAATTCTAAGTGTTCTCATTGGTTACAAGTCCATAAAAGTATGTTCAGTTTTTTATTGCCTTAAAGTGCTTTTTAGCGCCTTTTTAACGTTTTCAAAGCAACGGCAAAGAATTGTATTTAACTTCTGAATGAACATTTCCTAAACATTTTCTACCATTTTATTATATTCATTTTGGAGTTGTATACATGGGAAAAGAGTTTATGCACTGAAATCATGACTTACTAGTCAGTAACAGCATGTTTAGTTTTTTACTGCCTTAAACTGCTTTTCAGCGCTTTGTAACGTTTTCAATGCAACAACAAAAAATTGTATGTAACGTTTGAATGACCAGTGTCTAATAATTTTCTACTATTCTAATACGTTCATATTGGAGTTGTTTATTGCCTTAAAGTGCCTTTGAGCTCCTTAGTAGCGTTTTCAATGCAACTGCAAAGTTTTGTATGTAACTTCTCAGTGATTTGTTTGTAATCAACTTTTACTAGTCTTCAGTTTTTATTGCCTTGAAGTGCTTTTCAGCGACTTTGTAATGTATTCATTGCAACGACAGAGTTTTGTATATAATCTGTCAGTGAACAGTTTGTAATTAACTTTTACTATTCTAATATGTTGTGTAAACTAACTCTACGAGCAATGACATGAGCATATGTTTTCGGCTCCAAATTCCTGTACGGCTGTGCCTGGTACCGTGCAGGGCTACCCCTCCCCCTACCTGTTTCTATCTTGCAAGATTGAGGTACGACGTCTCTCTACACCCCCTCCCCCACCCCAACCCCCCACCCCAACCCCCCACCCCTCACCCCTTTCTGTGAGAGTTGTCTGGCTGGAACAAGATGTCCTGACCTCAAGGCCATGAGGCAGATTGTTCTGTGTTTTGGCTACGAACACAGATTCATCCAACGCCTCCACCTGCTTGTTGTTGTTGCTTATCTGTCTGCTGAGGAGTTTTTTTTTGGTTACAGGCTCTGGCATGTATCCTTTTTTCTCCTCGAAAATCTATTTGTGTTTTCCCAATTTCAGAAGGCTTGTGCGCCGATAATGTATTTTGTCGTGTTGCCTCGGTGGGCACTGTCCTGCCAAAGAGTTTCCCCAAGGGGATTAATAAAGTATTCTGAATCTGAATTCTGAATTCTGAATGTTCTCATTGGTTACAAGTCCATAAAAGTATGTTCAGTTTTTTATTGCCTTAAAGTGCTTTTTAGCGCCTTTTTAACGTTTTCAAAGCAACGGCAAAGAATTGTATTTAACTTCTGAAAGACCATTTTCTAAACATGTTCTACCATTTCAATATGTTCATTTTGCAGTTGTATACATGGTAAAGAGTTTATGCACTGAAATCATGACTTACTAGTCAGTAATAGCAGGTTTAGTTTTTTTATTGCCTTAAAGTGCTTTTCAGCTCCTTAGTAGCATTTCCAATGCAACTGCAAAGTTTTGTATGTAACCTCTCAGCCATCAGTTTTCAATCAGTTTTACTAATCTAACGTGGTCTCATAGATTGTTTATACATTGGAAAGTTGTTTTGGCACTGGAATTGTCCAATACAAGTCCGTAAAAGTATGTTCAGTTTTTTATTGCCTTAATGTGCTTTTTAGCGCCTTTTTAACGTTTTCAAAGCAACGGCAAAGAATTGTATTTAACTTCTGAATGGCCATTTTCTAAACATGTTCTACCATTTCAATATGTTCATTTTGCAGTTGTGTATACATGGGAAAAGAGTTTATGCACTGAAATCATGACTTACTAGTCAGTAATAGCAGGTTTAGTTTTTTTATTGCCTTAAAGTGCTTTTCAGCTCCTTAATAGCATTTTCAATGCAACTGCAAAGTTTTGTATGTAACCTCTCAGCGATCAGTTTTCAATCAGTTTTACTAATCTAACGTGGTCTCATAGATTGTTTATACATTGGAAAGTTGTTTTGGAACTGGAATTGTCCAATACAAGTCCGTAAAAGTATGTTCAGTTTTTTATTGCCTTAAAGTGCTTTTCAGCGCCTTTGTAACGTTTTCAAATTAACGGCAAAGAATTGTATTTAACTTCTGAATGGCCATTTTCTAAACATGTTCTACCAATTCAATATGTTCATTTTGCAGTTGTATACATGGGAAAAGAGTTTATGCACTGAAATCATGACTTACTAGTCAGTAATAGCAGGTTTAGTTTTTTATTGCCTTAAAGTACTTTTCAGCGCTTTGTAACGTTTTCAATGCAACAACAAAAAATTGTATGTAACGTTTGAATGACCAGTGTCTAATAATTTTCTACTATTCTAATACGTTCATATTGGAGTTGTTTATTGCCTTAAAGTGCCTTTGAGCTCCTTAGTAGCGTTTTCAATGCAAATGCAAAGTTTTGTATGTAACTTCTCAGTGATTAGTTTGTTATCAACTTTTACTATTCTTCAGTTTTTATTGCCTTGAAGTGCTTTTCAGCACCTTTGTAACGTATTCATTGCAACGACAGAGTTTTGTATATAATCTGTCAGTGAACAGTTTGTAATTAACTTTTACTATTCTAATATGTTGTGTAAACTAACTCTACGAGCAATGACATGAGCATATGTTTTCGGCTCCAAATTCCTGTACGGCTGTGCCTGGTACCGTGCAGGGCTACCCCTCCCCCTACCTGTTTCTATCTTGCAAGATTGAGGTACGACGTCTCTCTACACCCCCTCCCCCACCCCAACCCCCCACCCCTCACCCCTTTCTGTGAGAGTTGTCTGGCTGGAACAAGATGTCCTGACCTCAAGGCCATGAGGCAGATTGTTCTGTGTTTTGGCTACGAACACAGATTCATCCAACGCCTCCACCTGCTTGTTGTTGTTGCTTATCTGTCTGCTGAGGAGTTTTTTTTTGGTTACAGGCTCTGGCATGTATCCTTTTTTCTCCTCGAAAATCTATTTGTGTTTTCCCAATTTCAGAAGGCTTGTGCGCCGATAATGTATTTTGTCGTGTTGCCTCGGTGGGCACTGTCCTGCCAAAGAGTTTCCCCAAGGGGATTAATAAAGTATTCTGAATCTGAATTCTGAATTCTAAGTGTTCTCATTGGTTACAAGTCCATAAAAGTATGTTCAGTTTTTTATTGCCTTAAAGTGCTTTTTAGCGCCTTTTTAACGTTTTCAAAGCAACGGCAAAGAATTGTATTTAACTTCTGAATGAACATTTCCTAAACATTTTCTACCATTTTATTATATTCATTTTGGAGTTGTATACATGGGAAAAGAGTTTATGCACTGAAATCATGACTTACTAGTCAGTAACAGCATGTTTAGTTTTTTACTGCCTTAAACTGCTTTTCAGCGCTTTGTAACGTTTTCAATGCAACAACAAAAAATTGTATGTAACGTTTGAATGACCAGTGTCTAATAATTTTCTACTATTCTAATACGTTCATATTGGAGTTGTTTATTGCCTTAAAGTGCCTTTGAGCTCCTTAGTAGCGTTTTCAATGCAACTGCAAAGTTTTGTATGTAACTTCTCAGTGATTTGTTTGTAATCAACTTTTACTAGTCTTCAGTTTTTATTGCCTTGAAGTGCTTTTCAGCGACTTTGTAATGTATTCATTGCAACGACAGAGTTTTGTATATAATCTGTCAGTGAACAGTTTGTAATTAACTTTTACTATTCTAATATGTTGTGTAAACTAACTCTACGAGCAATGACATGAGCATATGTTTTCGGCTCCAAATTCCTGTACGGCTGTGCCTGGTACCGTGCAGGGCTACCCCTCCCCCTACCTGTTTCTATCTTGCAAGATTGAGGTACGACGTCTCTCTACACCCCCTCCCCCACCCCAACCCCCCACCCCAACCCCCCACCCCTCACCCCTTTCTGTGAGAGTTGTCTGGCTGGAACAAGATGTCCTGACCTCAAGGCCATGAGGCAGATTGTTCTGTGTTTTGGCTACGAACACAGATTCATCCAACGCCTCCACCTGCTTGTTGTTGTTGCTTATCTGTCTGCTGAGGAGTTTTTTTTTGGTTACAGGCTCTGGCATGTATCCTTTTTTCTCCTCGAAAATCTATTTGTGTTTTCCCAATTTCAGAAGGCTTGTGCGCCGATAATGTATTTTGTCGTGTTGCCTCGGTGGGCACTGTCCTGCCAAAGAGTTTCCCCAAGGGGATTAATAAAGTATTCTGAATCTGAATTCTGAATTCTGAATGTTCTCATTGGTTACAAGTCCATAAAAGTATGTTCAGTTTTTTATTGCCTTAAAGTGCTTTTTAGCGCCTTTTTAACGTTTTCAAAGCAACGGCAAAGAATTGTATTTAACTTCTGAAAGACCATTTTCTAAACATGTTCTACCATTTCAATATGTTCATTTTGCAGTTGTATACATGGTAAAGAGTTTATGCACTGAAATCATGACTTACTAGTCAGTAATAGCAGGTTTAGTTTTTTTATTGCCTTAAAGTGCTTTTCAGCTCCTTAGTAGCATTTCCAATGCAACTGCAAAGTTTTGTATGTAACCTCTCAGCCATCAGTTTTCAATCAGTTTTACTAATCTAACGTGGTCTCATAGATTGTTTATACATTGGAAAGTTGTTTTGGCACTGGAATTGTCCAATACAAGTCCGTAAAAGTATGTTCAGTTTTTTATTGCCTTAATGTGCTTTTTAGCGCCTTTTTAACGTTTTCAAAGCAACGGCAAAAAATTGTATTTAACTTCTGAATGGCCATTTTCTAAACATGTTCTACCATTTCAATATGTTCATTTTGCAGTTGTGTATACATGGGAAAAGAGTTTATGCACTGAAATCATGACTTACTAGTCAGTAATAGCAGGTTTAGTTTTTTTATTGCCTTAAAGTGCTTTTCAGCTCCTTAATAGCATTTTCAATGCAACTGCAAAGTTTTGTATGTAACCTCTCAGCGATCAGTTTTCAATCAGTTTTACTAATCTAACGTGGTCTCATAGATTGTTTATACATTGGAAAGTTGTTTTGGCACTGGAATTGTCCAATACAAGTCCGTAAAAGTATGTTCAGTTTTTTATTGCCTTAAAGTGCTTTTTAGCGCCTTTTTAACGTTTTCAAAGCAACGGCAAAGAATTGTATTTAACTTCTGAATGGCCATTTTCTAAACATGTTCTACCAATTCAATATGTTCATTTTGCAGTTGTATACATGGGAAAGAGTTTATGCACTGAAATCATGACTTACTAGTCAGTAATAGCAGGTTTAGTTTTTTATTGCCTTAACCCTTTCATGCATGAATTATGATAAAATCAGTCAGGATTTTTTTACTAAGTATTTTTATACATCTTTAGGGATGTAAAACAAGGTTCAAATTTATTTTTTTGTCCATCTTTATTCTATAAAGAAATAATTATCTGTACACTCAAGTGTACTTCATGCATTTTGAAATAAACAACATCAATGTTTAATAACATGGAAGTTATGTAGGTATTGTTGTAATTTAGTTATACAGTTATAATATGGTATTATGTTGGAATAGTGGTTCCTCCACTACCCTGTAGGCCTCTCTATTTGAGCTCTGTTGATTGATTGATGTAAAACAAGGTTACAAAATTGAGACATTCTCTCTGAACCGAGGACAGTGGGTCTCCAATCCTGGTCCTCAAGGGCCACTGTCCTGACGGTTTTAGATACGGAGAGCAGTGTCCATGGCCCTCCCCGAGATCCGGCACGCCCCCGGAAACCACTGGCCCCAGCCCAAGGAAGCAAAAAACACCAGCAGATGCCAAGATACTGCGCGCACACGAAGAACCAAGCTCACATGCACGCAGAGGAATATGAGAAGCTAGATACTATGAGGATCTACGCTCAGTTCAGTGACTGTTACTTTTGTTACACCACGGGTCTCCAATCCTGGTCCTCGAGGGCCGCTGTCCTGAAGGTTTTAGATGTTTCCCTGCTCCAGCACACCTACACAGAGCTTGGTTACGATCCTTCATTAGAATCAGGAGACTATTTTCTATGATAGTTGCCAAAGCATCCGGGGCACAAAGCTACAAAACACTGCATGCATGTGTACTTGGTTCCTTGTGTGCACGCAGCATCCCCGCATCCGCCGGCACCCCCCGCCTGCCCGAGCTGGGGCCAGCGGCCCCCAGGGGCACACCGGACCCCAGGGAGGGCCACAGACACTGCCCTCAGCTTTGCCGGTTGTGGAGTGGTACTGGGTCTGCCTCTGGATATACTCTAATTCTACTTCTTGCACCTGTCTGTACTGGCAGCCATTCTTCATCACTGCTACCAGAAGCACACTCTTCCTCACTGGAGTCACTCCTCTATTACCCTGTATGCCTGTCTTTTTGAGCCCTACAAAAAATATGCATGTATAAAAACACTCAAATTATATTTTACAAACATAAAGCAGTTGATTTACAGCCAAAGTATTACAATATATTAATTATTTTCAAGAACAACATTGGTAGTAATTGACATTGCATTGAAGTTGTGAACTGTTATTACCACCCCCTGGAGGACAAATAAAGGTTTATCTAATATCATTTGAAACATAACCTATGATGCATGATGTACAATTGAGTGGACAGACGATTAATCTGTATTTCCTCCAAATATAAAATGCAAACTTGGAAAATCTTTACATAATATGTCACCTTAGATGTTACTTGATGCAATTATATTTTTTTTACCTGCAATGGCATGTTTTTATAGAAGGTAGAAACCTAAATAGCTGAGGTGGTTGGTCCTTCTCCCTGTCTGTCGGCCATCTTGGTTTTACCGACTACTTTTTCCCATTGCAATGGCCTGCCAATTGGATTTTTTTGCATGGGATGATGCAAAAGGCTTCACTAGAGTGGACTAAATGCAGCAGGGCCCAAAATTGCAGGCATTTAAAGAGAAAACACACTTTTAAACAGCTGTACACTGTAGTGACCTCTATGCATGAAAGGGTTAAAGTACTTTTCAGCGCTTTGTAACGTTTTCAATGCAACAACCAAAAATTGTATGTAACGTTTGAATGACCAGTGTCTAATAATTTTCTACTATTCTAATACGTTCATATTGGAGTTGTTTATTGCCTTAAAGTGCCTTTGAGCTCCTTAGTAGCGTTTTCAATGCAACTGCAAAGTTTTGTATGTAACTTCTCAGTGATTAGTTTGTAATCAACTTTTACTAGTCTTCAGTTTTTATTGCCTTGAAGTGCTTTTCAGCGACTTTGTAATGTATTCATTGCAACGACAGAGTTTTGTATATAATCTGTCAGTGAACAGTTTGTAATTAACTTTTACTATTCTAATATGTTGTGTAAACTAACTCTACGAGCAATGACATGAGCATATGTTTTCGGCTCCAAATTCCTGTACGGCTGTGCCTGGTACCGTGCAGGGCTACCCCTCCCCCTACCTGTTTCTATCTTGCAAGATTGAGGTACGACGTCTCTCTACACCCCCTCCCCCACCCCAACCCCCCACCCCTCACCCCTTTCTGTGAGAGTTGTCTGGCTGGAACAAGATGTCCTGACCTCAAGGCCATGAGGCAGATTGTTCTGTGTTTTGGCTACGAACACAGATTCATCCAACGCCTCCACCTGCTTGTTGTTGTTGCTTATCTGTCTGCTGAGGAGTTTTTTTTTGGTTACAGGCTCTGGCATGTATCCTTTTTTCTCCTCGAAAATCTATTTGTGTTTTCCCAATTTCAGAAGGCTTGTGCGCCGATAATGTATTTTGTCGTGTTGCCTCGGTGGGCACTGTCCTGCCAAAGAGTTTCCCCAAGGGGATTAATAAAGTATTCTGAATCTGAATTCTGAATTCTGAATGTTCTCATTGGTTACAAGTCCATAAAAGTATGTTCAGTTTTTTATTGCCTTAAAGTGCTTTTTAGCGCCTTTTTAACGTTTTCAAAGCAACGGCAAAGAATTGTATTTAACTTCTGAAAGACCATTTTCTAAACATGTTCTACCATTTCAATATGTTCATTTTGCAGTTGTATACATGGTAAAGAGTTTATGCACTGAAATCATGACTTACTAGTCAGTAATAGCAGGTTTAGTTTTTTTATTGCCTTAAAGTGCTTTTCAGCTCCTTAGTAGCATTTCCAATGCAACTGCAAAGTTTTGTATGTAACCTCTCAGCCATCAGTTTTCAATCAGTTTTACTAATCTAACGTGGTCTCATAGATTGTTTATACATTGGAAAGTTGTTTTGGCACTGGAATTGTCCAATACAAGTCCGTAAAAGTATGTTCAGTTTTTTATTGCCTTAATGTGCTTTTTAGCGCCTTTTTAACGTTTTCAAAGCAACGGCAAAGAATTGTATTTAACTTCTGAATGGCCATTTTCTAAACATGTTCTACCATTTCAATATGTTCATTTTGCAGTTGTGTATACATGGGAAAAGAGTTTATGCACTGAAATCATGACTTACTAGTCAGTAATAGCAGGTTTAGTTTTTTTATTGCCTTAAAGTGCTTTTCAGCTCCTTAATAGCATTTTCAATGCAACTGCAAAGTTTTGTATGTAACCTCTCAGCGATCAGTTTTCAATCAGTTTTACTAATCTAACGTGGTCTCATAGATTGTTTATACATTGGAAAGTTGTTTTGGAACTGGAATTGTCCAATACAAGTCCGTAAAAGTATGTTCAGTTTTTTATTGCCTTAAAGTGCTTTTCAGCGCCTTTGTAACGTTTTCAAATTAACGGCAAAGAATTGTATTTAACTTCTGAATGGCCATTTTCTAAACATGTTCTACCAATTCAATATGTTCATTTTGCAGTTGTATACATGGGAAAGAGTTTATGCACTGAAATCATGACTTACTAGTCAGTAATAGCAGGTTTAGTTTTTTATTGCCTTAAAGTACTTTTCAGCGCTTTGTAACGTTTTCAATGCAACAACAAAAAATTGTATGTAACGTTTGAATGACCAGTGTCTAATAATTTTCTACTATTCTAATACGTTCATATTGGAGTTGTTTATTGCCTTAAAGTGCCTTTGAGCTCCTTAGTAGCGTTTTCAATGCAACTGCAAAGTTTTGTATGTAACTTCTCAGTGATTAGTTTGTAATCAACTTTTACTAGTCTTCAGTTTTTATTGCCTTGAAGTGCTTTTCAGCGACTTTGTAATGTATTCATTGCAACGACAGAGTTTTGTATATAATCTGTCAGTGAACAGTTTGTAATTAACTTTTACTATTCTAATATGTTGTGTAAACTAACTCTACGAGCAATGACATGAGCATATGTTTTCGGCTCCAAATTCCTGTACGGCTGTGCCTGGTACCGTGCAGGGCTACCCCTCCCCCTACCTGTTTCTATCTTGCAAGATTGAGGTACGACGTCTCTCTACACCCCCTCCCCCACCCCAACCCCCCACCCCTCACCCCTTTCTGTGAGAGTTGTCTGGCTGGAACAAGATGTCCTGACCTCAAGGCCATGAGGCAGATTGTTCTGTGTTTTGGCTACGAACACAGATTCATCCAACGCCTCCACCTGCTTGTTGTTGTTGCTTATCTGTCTGCTGAGGAGTTTTTTTTTGGTTACAGGCTCTGGCATGTATCCTTTTTTCTCCTCGAAAATCTATTTGTGTTTTCCCAATTTCAGAAGGCTTGTGCGCCGATAATGTATTTTGTCGTGTTGCCTCGGTGGGCACTGTCCTGCCAAAGAGTTTCCCCAAGGGGATTAATAAAGTATTCTGAATCTGAATTCTGAATTCTGAATGTTCTCATTGGTTACAAGTCCATAAAAGTATGTTCAGTTTTTTATTGCCTTAAAGTGCTTTTTAGCGCCTTTTTAACGTTTTCAAAGCAACGGCAAAGAATTGTATTTAACTTCTGAAAGACCATTTTCTAAACATGTTCTACCATTTCAATATGTTCATTTTGCAGTTGTATACATGGTAAAGAGTTTATGCACTGAAATCATGACTTACTAGTCAGTAATAGCAGGTTTAGTTTTTTTATTGCCTTAAAGTGCTTTTCAGCTCCTTAGTAGCATTTCCAATGCAACTGCAAAGTTTTGTATGTAACCTCTCAGCCATCAGTTTTCAATCAGTTTTACTAATCTAACGTGGTCTCATAGATTGTTTATACATTGGAAAGTTGTTTTGGCACTGGAATTGTCCAATACAAGTCCGTAAAAGTATGTTCAGTTTTTTATTGCCTTAATGTGCTTTTTAGCGCCTTTTTAACGTTTTCAAAGCAACGGCAAAGAATTGTATTTAACTTCTGAATGGCCATTTTCTAAACATGTTCTACCATTTCAATATGTTCATTTTGCAGTTGTGTATACATGGGAAAAGAGTTTATGCACTGAAATCATGACTTACTAGTCAGTAATAGCAGGTTTAGTTTTTTTATTGCCTTAAAGTGCTTTTCAGCTCCTTAATAGCATTTTCAATGCAACTGCAAAGTTTTGTATGTAACCTCTCAGCGATCAGTTTTCAATCAGTTTTACTAATCTAACGTGGTCTCATAGATTGTTTATACATTGGAAAGTTGTTTTGGCACTGGAATTGTCCAATACAAGTCCGTAAAAGTATGTTCAGTTTTTTTATTGCCTTAAAGTGCTTTTTAGCGCCTTTTTAACGTTTTCAAAGCAACGGCAAAGAATTGTATTTAACTTCTGAAAGACCATTTTCTAAACATGTTCTACCATTTTAATATGTTCATTTTGGAGTTGTATACATGGGAAAAGAGTTTATGCACTGAAATCATGACTTACTAGTCAGTAATAGCAGGTTTCGTTTTTTATTGCCTTAAAGTGCTTTTTAGCGCCTTTTTAACGTTTTCAAAGCAACGGCAAAGAATTGTATTTCACTTCTGAATGAACATTTCCTAAACATTTTCTACCATTTTATTATATTCATTTTGGAGTTGTATACATGGGAAAAGAGTTTATGCACTGAAATCATGACTTACTAGTCAGTAACAGCATGTTTAGTTTTTTATTGCCTTAAACTGCTTTTCAGCTCCTTAATAGCATTTTCAATGCAACTGCAAAGTTTTGTATGTAACCTCTCAGCGATCAGTTTTCAATCAGTTTTACTAATCTAACGTGGTCTCATAGATTGTTTATACATTGGAAAGTTGTTTTGGAACTGGAATTGTCCAATACAAGTCCGTAAAAGTATGTTCAGTTTTTTATTGCCTTAAAGTGCTTTTCAGCGCCTTTGTAACGTTTTCAAATTAACGGCAAAGAATTGTATTTAACTTCTGAATGGCCATTTTCTAAACATGTTCTACCAATTCAATATGTTCATTTTGCAGTTGTATACATGGGAAAGAGTTTATGCACTGAAATCATGACTTACTAGTCAGTAATAGCAGGTTTAGTTTTTTATTGCCTTAAAGTACTTTTCAGCGCTTTGTAACGTTTTCAATGCAACAACAAAAAATTGTATGTAACGTTTGAATGACCAGTGTCTAATAATTTTCTACTATTCTAATACGTTCATATTGGAGTTGTTTATTGCCTTAAAGTGCCTTTGAGCTCCTTAGTAGCGTTTTCAATGCAACTGCAAAGTTTTGTATGTAACTTCTCAGTGATTAGTTTGTAATCAACTTTTACTAGTCTTCAGTTTTTATTGCCTTGAAGTGCTTTTCAGCGACTTTGTAATGTATTCATTGCAACGACAGAGTTTTGTATATAATCTCTCAGTGAACAGTTTGTAATTAACTTTTACTATTCTAATATGTTGTGTAAACTAACTCTACGAGCAATGACATGAGCATATGTTTTCCGCTCCAAATTCCTGTACGGCTGTGCCTGGTACCGTGCAGGGCTACCCCTCCCCCTACCTGTTTCTATCTTGCAAGATGGAGGTACTACGTCTCTCTACACCCCCTCCCCCACCCCAACCCCCCACCCCTCACCCCTTTCTGTAAGAGTTGTCTGGCTGGAACAAGATGTCCTGACCTCAAGGCCATGAGGCAGATTGTTCTGTGTTTTGGCTACGAACACAGATTCATCCAACGCCTCCACCTGCTTGTTGTTGTTGCTTATCTGTCTGCTGAGGAGTTTTTTTGGGTTACAGGCTCTGGCATGTATCCTTTTTTCTCCTCGAAAATCTATTTGTGTTTTCCCAATTTCAGAAGGCTTGTGCGCCGATAATGTATTTTGTCGTGTTGCCTCGGTGGGCACTGTCCTGCCAAAGAGTTTCCCCAAGGGGATTAATAAAGTATTCTGAATCTGAATTCTGAATTCTGAATGTTCTCATTGGTTACAAGTCCATAAAAGTATGTTCAGTTTTTTATTGCCTTAAAGTGCTTTTTAGCGCCTTTTTAACGTTTTCAAAGCAACGGCAAAGAATTGTATTTAACTTCTGAAAAACCATTTTCTAAACATGTTCTACCATTTTAATATGTTCATTTTGGAGTTGTATACATGGGAAAAGAGTTTATGCACTGAAATCATGACTTACTAGTCAGTAATAGAAGGTTTAGTTTTTTATTGCCTTAAAGTGCTTTTCAGCTCCTTAGTAGCATTTCCAATGCAACTGCAAAGTTTTGTATGTAACCTCTCAGCCATCAGTTTTCAATCAGTTTTACTAATCTAACGTGGTCTCATAGATTGTTTATACATTGGAAAGTTGTTTTGGCACTGGAATTGTCCAATACAAGTCCGTAAAAGTATGTTCAGTTTTTTTATTGCCTTAAAGTGCTTTTTAGCGCCTTTTTAACGTTTTCAAAGCAACGGCAAAGAATTGTATTTAACTTCTGAAAGACCATTTTCTAAACATGTTCTACCATTTTAATATGTTCATTTTGGAGTTGTATACATGGGAAAAGAGTTTATGCACTGAAATCATGACTTACTAGTCAGTAATAGCAGGTTTCGTTTTTTATTGCCTTAAAGTGCTTTTCAGCTCCTTAGTAGCATTTCCAATGCAACTGCAAAGTTTTGTATGTAACCTCTCAGCCATCAGTTTTCAATCAGTTTTACTAATCTAACGTGGTCTCATAGATTGTTTATACATTGGAAAGTTGTTTTGGCACTGGAATTGTCCAATACAAGTCCGTAAAAGTATGTTCAGTTTTTTATTGCCTTAAAGTGCTTTTTAGCGCCTTTTTAACGTTTTCAAAGCAACGGCAAAGAATTGTATTTAACTTCTGAATGAACATTTCCTAAACATTTTCTACCATTTTATTATATTCATTTTGGAGTTGTATACATGGGAAAAGAGTTTATGCACTGAAATCATGACTTACTAGTCAGTAACAGCATGTTTAGTTTTTTATTGCCTTAAAGTGCTTTTCAGCTCCTTAATAGCATTTTCAATGCAACTGCAAAGTTTTGTATGTAACCTCTCAGCGATCAGTTTTCAATCAGTTTTACTAATCTAACGTGGTCTCATAGATTGTTTATACATTGGAAAGTTGTTTTGGAACTGGAATTGTCCAATACAAGTCCGTAAAAGTATGTTCAGTTTTTTATTGCCTTAAAGTGCTTTTCAGCGCCTTTGTAACGTTTTCAAATTAACGGCAAAGAATTGTATTTAACTTCTGAATGGCCATTTTCTAAACAAGTTCTACCAATTCAATATGTTCATTTTGCAGTTGTATACATGGGAAAGAGTTTATGCACTGAAATCATGACTTACTAGTCAGTAATAGCAGGTTTAGTTTTTTATTGCCTTAAAGTACTTTTCAGCGCTTTGTAACGTTTTCAATGCAACAACAAAAAATTGTATGTAACGTTTGAATGACCAGTGTCTAATAATTTTCTACTATTCTAATACGTTCATATTGGAGTTGTTTATTGCCTTAAAGTGCCTTTGAGCTCCTTAGTAGCGTTTTCAATGCAACTGCAAAGTTTTGTATGTAACTTCTCAGTGATTAGTTTGTAATCAACTTTTACTAGTCTTCAGTTTTTATTGCCTTGAAGTGCTTTTCAGCGACTTTGTAATGTATTCATTGCAACGACAGAGTTTTGTATATAATCTCTCAGTGAACAGTTTGTAATTAACTTTTACTATTCTAATATGTTGTGTAAACTAACTCTACGAGCAATGACATGAGCATATGTTTTCCGCTCCAAATTCCTGTACGGCTGTGCCTGGTACCGTGCAGGGCTACCCCTCCCCCTACCTGTTTCTATCTTGCAAGATGGAGGTACTACGTCTCTCTACACCCCCTCCCCCACCCCAACCCCCCACCCCTCACCCCTTTCTGTAAGAGTTGTCTGGCTGGAACAAGATGTCCTGACCTCAAGGCCATGAGGCAGATTGTTCTGTGTTTTGGCTACGAACACAGATTCATCCAACGCCTCCACCTGCTTGTTGTTGTTGCTTATCTGTCTGCTGAGGAGTTTTTTTGGGTTACAGGCTCTGGCATGTATCCTTTTTTCTCCTCGAAAATCTATTTGTGTTTTCCCAATTTCAGAAGGCTTGTGCGCCGATAATGTATTTTGTCGTGTTGCCTCGGTGGGCACTGTCCTGCCAAAGAGTTTCCCCAAGGGGATTAATAAAGTATTCTGAATCTGAATTCTGAATTCTGAATGTTCTCATTGGTTACAAGTCCATAAAAGTATGTTCAGTTTTTTATTGCCTTAAAGTGCTTTTTAGCGCCTTTTTAACGTTTTCAAAGCAACGGCAAAGAATTGTATTTAACTTCTGAAAAACCATTTTCTAAACATGTTCTACCATTTTAATATGTTCATTTTGGAGTTGTATACATGGGAAAAGAGTTTATGCACTGAAATCATGACTTACTAGTCAGTAATAGAAGGTTTAGTTTTTTATTGCCTTAAAGTGCTTTTCAG
Source organism: Neosalanx taihuensis (assembly GCA_030340665.1). Taxonomy (NCBI): domain Eukaryota; kingdom Metazoa; phylum Chordata; class Actinopteri; order Osmeriformes; family Salangidae; genus Neosalanx; species Neosalanx taihuensis. The sequence goes on along the minus strand of CM059313.1, from coordinate 1,583,951 downwards.
CTCCTTAGTAGCATTTCCAATGCAACTGCAAAGTTTTGTATGTAACCTCTCAGCCATCAGTTTTCAATCAGTTTTACTAATCTAACGTGGTCTCATAGATTGTTTATACATTGGAAAGTTGTTTTGGCACTGGAATTGTCCAATACAAGTCCGTAAAAGTATGTTCAGTTTTTTTATTGCCTTAAAGTGCTTTTTAGCGCCTTTTTAACGTTTTCAAAGCAACGGCAAAGAATTGTATTTAACTTCTGAAAGACCATTTTCTAAACATGTTCTACCATTTTAATATGTTCATTTTGGAGTTGTATACATGGGAAAAGAGTTTATGCACTGAAATCATGACTTACTAGTCAGTAATAGCAGGTTTCGTTTTTTATTGCCTTAAAGTGCTTTTTAGCGCCTTTTTAACGTTTTCAAAGCAACGGCAAAGAATTGTATTTCACTTCTGAATGAACATTTCCTAAACATTTTCTACCATTTTATTATATTCATTTTGGAGTTGTATACATGGGAAAAGAGTTTATGCACTGAAATCATGACTTACTAGTCAGTAACAGCATGTTTAGTTTTTTATTGCCTTAAACTGCTTTTCAGCTCCTTAATAGCATTTTCAATGCAACTGCAAAGTTTTGTATGTAACCTCTCAGCGATCAGTTTTCAATCAGTTTTACTAATCTAACGTGGTCTCATAGATTGTTTATACATTGGAAAGTTGTTTTGGAACTGGAATTGTCCAATACAAGTCCGTAAAAGTATGTTCAGTTTTTTATTGCCTTAAAGTGCTTTTCAGCGCCTTTGTAACGTTTTCAAATTAACGGCAAAGAATTGTATTTAACTTCTGAATGGCCATTTTCTAAACATGTTCTACCAATTCAATATGTTCATTTTGCAGTTGTATACATGGGAAAGAGTTTATGCACTGAAATCATGACTTACTAGTCAGTAATAGCAGGTTTAGTTTTTTATTGCCTTAAAGTACTTTTCAGCGCTTTGTAACGTTTTCAATGCAACAACAAAAAATTGTATGTAACGTTTGAATGACCAGTGTCTAATAATTTTCTACTATTCTAATACGTTCATATTGGAGTTGTTTATTGCCTTAAAGTGCCTTTGAGCTCCTTAGTAGCGTTTTCAATGCAACTGCAAAGTTTTGTATGTAACTTCTCAGTGATTAGTTTGTAATCAACTTTTACTAGTCTTCAGTTTTTATTGCCTTGAAGTGCTTTTCAGCGACTTTGTAATGTATTCATTGCAACGACAGAGTTTTGTATATAATCTCTCAGTGAACAGTTTGTAATTAACTTTTACTATTCTAATATGTTGTGTAAACTAACTCTACGAGCAATGACATGAGCATATGTTTTCCGCTCCAAATTCCTGTACGGCTGTGCCTGGTACCGTGCAGGGCTACCCCTCCCCCTACCTGTTTCTATCTTGCAAGATGGAGGTACTACGTCTCTCTACACCCCCTCCCCCACCCCAACCCCCCACCCCTCACCCCTTTCTGTAAGAGTTGTCTGGCTGGAACAAGATGTCCTGACCTCAAGGCCATGAGGCAGATTGTTCTGTGTTTTGGCTACGAACACAGATTCATCCAACGCCTCCACCTGCTTGTTGTTGTTGCTTATCTGTCTGCTGAGGAGTTTTTTTGGGTTACAGGCTCTGGCATGTATCCTTTTTTCTCCTCGAAAATCTATTTGTGTTTTCCCAATTTCAGAAGGCTTGTGCGCCGATAATGTATTTTGTCGTGTTGCCTCGGTGGGCACTGTCCTGCCAAAGAGTTTCCCCAAGGGGATTAATAAAGTATTCTGAATCTGAATTCTGAATTCTGAATGTTCTCATTGGTTACAAGTCCATAAAAGTATGTTCAGTTTTTTATTGCCTTAAAGTGCTTTTTAGCGCCTTTTTAACGTTTTCAAAGCAACGGCAAAGAATTGTATTTAACTTCTGAAAAACCATTTTCTAAACATGTTCTACCATTTTAATATGTTCATTTTGGAGTTGTATACATGGGAAAAGAGTTTATGCACTGAAATCATGACTTACTAGTCAGTAATAGAAGGTTTAGTTTTTTATTGCCTTAAAGTGCTTTTCAGCTCCTTAGTAGCATTTCCAATGCAACTGCAAAGTTTTGTATGTAACCTCTCAGCCATCAGTTTTCAATCAGTTTTACTAATCTAACGTGGTCTCATAGATTGTTTATACATTGGAAAGTTGTTTTGGCACTGGAATTGTCCAATACAAGTCCGTAAAAGTATGTTCAGTTTTTTTATTGCCTTAAAGTGCTTTTTAGCGCCTTTTTAACGTTTTCAAAGCAACGGCAAAGAATTGTATTTAACTTCTGAAAGACCATTTTCTAAACATGTTCTACCATTTTAATATGTTCATTTTGGAGTTGTATACATGGGAAAAGAGTTTATGCACTGAAATCATGACTTACTAGTCAGTAATAGCAGGTTTCGTTTTTTATTGCCTTAAAGTGCTTTTTAGCGCCTTTTTAACGTTTTCAAAGCAACGGCAAAGAATTGTATTTCACTTCTGAATGAACATTTCCTAAACATTTTCTACCATTTTATTATATTCATTTTGGAGTTGTATACATGGGAAAAGAGTTTATGCACTGAAATCATGACTTACTAGTCAGTAACAGCATGTTTAGTTTTTTATTGCCTTAAACTGCTTTTCAGCTCCTTAATAGCATTTTCAATGCAACTGCAAAGTTTTGTATGTAACCTCTCAGCGATCAGTTTTCAATCAGTTTTACTAATCTAACGTGGTCTCATAGATTGTTTATACATTGGAAAGTTGTTTTGGAACTGGAATTGTCCAATACAAGTCCGTAAAAGTATGTTCAGTTTTTTATTGCCTTAAAGTGCTTTTCAGCGCCTTTGTAACGTTTTCAAATTAACGGCAAAGAATTGTATTTAACTTCTGAATGGCCATTTTCTAAACATGTTCTACCAATTCAATATGTTCATTTTGCAGTTGTATACATGGGAAAGAGTTTATGCACTGAAATCATGACTTACTAGTCAGTAATAGCAGGTTTAGTTTTTTATTGCCTTAAAGTACTTTTCAGCGCTTTGTAACGTTTTCAATGCAACAACAAAAAATTGTATGTAACGTTTGAATGACCAGTGTCTAATAATTTTCTACTATTCTAATACGTTCATATTGGAGTTGTTTATTGCCTTAAAGTGCCTTTGAGCTCCTTAGTAGCGTTTTCAATGCAACTGCAAAGTTTTGTATGTAACTTCTCAGTGATTAGTTTGTAATCAACTTTTACTAGTCTTCAGTTTTTATTGCCTTGAAGTGCTTTTCAGCGACTTTGTAATGTATTCATTGCAACGACAGAGTTTTGTATATAATCTCTCAGTGAACAGTTTGTAATTAACTTTTACTATTCTAATATGTTGTGTAAACTAACTCTACGAGCAATGACATGAGCATATGTTTTCCGCTCCAAATTCCTGTACGGCTGTGCCTGGTACCGTGCAGGGCTACCCCTCCCCCTACCTGTTTCTATCTTGCAAGATGGAGGTACTACGTCTCTCTACACCCCCTCCCCCACCCCAACCCCCCACCCCTCACCCCTTTCTGTAAGAGTTGTCTGGCTGGAACAAGATGTCCTGACCTCAAGGCCATGAGGCAGATTGTTCTGTGTTTTGGCTACGAACACAGATTCATCCAACGCCTCCACCTGCTTGTTGTTGTTGCTTATCTGTCTGCTGAGGAGTTTTTTTGGGTTACAGGCTCTGGCATGTATCCTTTTTTCTCCTCGAAAATCTATTTGTGTTTTCCCAATTTCAGAAGGCTTGTGCGCCGATAATGTATTTTGTCGTGTTGCCTCGGTGGGCACTGTCCTGCCAAAGAGTTTCCCCAAGGGGATTAATAAAGTATTCTGAATCTGAATTCTGAATTCTGAATGTTCTCATTGGTTACAAGTCCATAAAAGTATGTTCAGTTTTTTATTGCCTTAAAGTGCTTTTTAGCGCCTTTTTAACGTTTTCAAAGCAACGGCAAAGAATTGTATTTAACTTCTGAAAAACCATTTTCTAAACATGTTCTACCATTTTAATATGTTCATTTTGGAGTTGTATACATGGGAAAAGAGTTTATGCACTGAAATCATGACTTACTAGTCAGTAATAGAAGGTTTAGTTTTTTATTGCCTTAAAGTGCTTTTCAGCTCCTTAGTAGCATTTCCAATGCAACTGCAAAGTTTTGTATGTAACCTCTCAGCCATCAGTTTTCAATCAGTTTTACTAATCTAACGTGGTCTCATAGATTGTTTATACATTGGAAAGTTGTTTTGGCACTGGAATTGTCCAATACAAGTCCGTAAAAGTATGTTCAGTTTTTTTATTGCCTTAAAGTGCTTTTTAGCGCCTTTTTAACGTTTTCAAAGCAACGGCAAAGAATTGTATTTAACTTCTGAAAGACCATTTTCTAAACATGTTCTACCATTTTAATATGTTCATTTTGGAGTTGTATACATGGGAAAAGAGTTTATGCACTGAAATCATGACTTACTAGTCAGTAATAGCAGGTTTCGTTTTTTATTGCCTTAAAGTGCTTTTCAGCTCCTTAGTAGCATTTCCAATGCAACTGCAAAGTTTTGTATGTAACCTCTCAGCCATCAGTTTTCAATCAGTTTTACTAATCTAACGTGGTCTCATAGATTGTTTATACATTGGAAAGTTGTTTTGGCACTGGAATTGTCCAATACAAGTCCGTAAAAGTATGTTCAGTTTTTTATTGCCTTAAAGTGCTTTTTAGCGCCTTTTTAACGTTTTCAAAGCAACGGCAAAGAATTGTATTTAACTTCTGAATGAACATTTCCTAAACATTTTCTACCATTTTATTATATTCATTTTGGAGTTGTATACATGGGAAAAGAGTTTATGCACTGAAATCATGACTTACTAGTCAGTAACAGCATGTTTAGTTTTTTATTGCCTTAAAGTGCTTTTCAGCTCCTTAATAGCATTTTCAATGCAACTGCAAAGTTTTGTATGTAACCTCTCAGCGATCAGTTTTCAATCAGTTTTACTAATCTAACGTGGTCTCATAGATTGTTTATACATTGGAAAGTTGTTTTGGAACTGGAATTGTCCAATACAAGTCCGTAAAAGTATGTTCAGTTTTTTATTGCCTTAAAGTGCTTTTCAGCGCCTTTGTAACGTTTTCAAATTAACGGCAAAGAATTGTATTTAACTTCTGAATGGCCATTTTCTAAACAAGTTCTACCAATTCAATATGTTCATTTTGCAGTTGTATACATGGGAAAGAGTTTATGCACTGAAATCATGACTTACTAGTCAGTAATAGCAGGTTTAGTTTTTTATTGCCTTAAAGTACTTTTCAGCGCTTTGTAACGTTTTCAATGCAACAACAAAAAATTGTATGTAACGTTTGAATGACCAGTGTCTAATAATTTTCTACTATTCTAATACGTTCATATTGGAGTTGTTTATTGCCTTAAAGTGCCTTTGAGCTCCTTAGTAGCGTTTTCAATGCAACTGCAAAGTTTTGTATGTAACTTCTCAGTGATTAGTTTGTAATCAACTTTTACTAGTCTTCAGTTTTTATTGCCTTGAAGTGCTTTTCAGCGACTTTGTAATGTATTCATTGCAACGACAGAGTTTTGTATATAATCTCTCAGTGAACAGTTTGTAATTAACTTTTACTATTCTAATATGTTGTGTAAACTAACTCTACGAGCAATGACATGAGCATATGTTTTCCGCTCCAAATTCCTGTACGGCTGTGCCTGGTACCGTGCAGGGCTACCCCTCCCCCTACCTGTTTCTATCTTGCAAGATGGAGGTACTACGTCTCTCTACACCCCCTCCCCCACCCCAACCCCCCACCCCTCACCCCTTTCTGTAAGAGTTGTCTGGCTGGAACAAGATGTCCTGACCTCAAGGCCATGAGGCAGATTGTTCTGTGTTTTGGCTACGAACACAGATTCATCCAACGCCTCCACCTGCTTGTTGTTGTTGCTTATCTGTCTGCTGAGGAGTTTTTTTGGGTTACAGGCTCTGGCATGTATCCTTTTTTCTCCTCGAAAATCTATTTGTGTTTTCCCAATTTCAGAAGGCTTGTGCGCCGATAATGTATTTTGTCGTGTTGCCTCGGTGGGCACTGTCCTGCCAAAGAGTTTCCCCAAGGGGATTAATAAAGTATTCTGAATCTGAATTCTGAATTCTGAATGTTCTCATTGGTTACAAGTCCATAAAAGTATGTTCAGTTTTTTATTGCCTTAAAGTGCTTTTTAGCGCCTTTTTAACGTTTTCAAAGCAACGGCAAAGAATTGTATTTAACTTCTGAAAAACCATTTTCTAAACATGTTCTACCATTTTAATATGTTCATTTTGGAGTTGTATACATGGGAAAAGAGTTTATGCACTGAAATCATGACTTACTAGTCAGTAATAGAAGGTTTAGTTTTTTATTGCCTTAAAGTGCTTTTCAGCTCCTTAGTAGCATTTCCAATGCAACTGCAAAGTTTTGTATGTAACCTCTCAGCCATCAGTTTTCAATCAGTTTTACTAATCTAACGTGGTCTCATAGATTGTTTATACATTGGAAAGTTGTTTTGGCACTGGAATTGTCCAATACAAGTCCGTAAAAGTATGTTCAGTTTTTTTATTGCCTTAAAGTGCTTTTTAGCGCCTTTTTAACGTTTTCAAAGCAACGGCAAAGAATTGTATTTAACTTCTGAAAGACCATTTTCTAAACATGTTCTACCATTTTAATATGTTCATTTTGGAGTTGTATACATGGGAAAAGAGTTTATGCACTGAAATCATGACTTACTAGTCAGTAATAGCAGGTTTCGTTTTTTATTGCCTTAAAGTGCTTTTTAGCGCCTTTTTAACGTTTTCAAAGCAACGGCAAAGAATTGTATTTCACTTCTGAATGAACATTTCCTAAACATTTTCTACCATTTTATTATATTCATTTTGGAGTTGTATACATGGGAAAAGAGTTTATGCACTGAAATCATGACTTACTAGTCAGTAACAGCATGTTTAGTTTTTTATTGCCTTAAACTGCTTTTCAGCTCCTTAATAGCATTTTCAATGCAACTGCAAAGTTTTGTATGTAACCTCTCAGCGATCAGTTTTCAATCAGTTTTACTAATCTAACGTGGTCTCATAGATTGTTTATACATTGGAAAGTTGTTTTGGAACTGGAATTGTCCAATACAAGTCCGTAAAAGTATGTTCAGTTTTTTATTGCCTTAAAGTGCTTTTCAGCGCCTTTGTAACGTTTTCAAATTAACGGCAAAGAATTGTATTTAACTTCTGAATGGCCATTTTCTAAACATGTTCTACCAATTCAATATGTTCATTTTGCAGTTGTATACATGGGAAAGAGTTTATGCACTGAAATCATGACTTACTAGTCAGTAATAGCAGGTTTAGTTTTTTATTGCCTTAAAGTACTTTTCAGCGCTTTGTAACGTTTTCAATGCAACAACAAAAAATTGTATGTAACGTTTGAATGACCAGTGTCTAATAATTTTCTACTATTCTAATACGTTCATATTGGAGTTGTTTATTGCCTTAAAGTGCCTTTGAGCTCCTTAGTAGCGTTTTCAATGCAACTGCAAAGTTTTGTATGTAACTTCTCAGTGATTAGTTTGTAATCAACTTTTACTAGTCTTCAGTTTTTATTGCCTTGAAGTGCTTTTCAGCGACTTTGTAATGTATTCATTGCAACGACAGAGTTTTGTATATAATCTCTCAGTGAACAGTTTGTAATTAACTTTTACTATTCTAATATGTTGTGTAAACTAACTCTACGAGCAATGACATGAGCATATGTTTTCCGCTCCAAATTCCTGTACGGCTGTGCCTGGTACCGTGCAGGGCTACCCCTCCCCCTACCTGTTTCTATCTTGCAAGATGGAGGTACTACGTCTCTCTACACCCCCTCCCCCACCCCAACCCCCCACCCCTCACCCCTTTCTGTAAGAGTTGTCTGGCTGGAACAAGATGTCCTGACCTCAAGGCCATGAGGCAGATTGTTCTGTGTTTTGGCTACGAACACAGATTCATCCAACGCCTCCACCTGCTTGTTGTTGTTGCTTATCTGTCTGCTGAGGAGTTTTTTTGGGTTACAGGCTCTGGCATGTATCCTTTTTTCTCCTCGAAAATCTATTTGTGTTTTCCCAATTTCAGAAGGCTTGTGCGCCGATAATGTATTTTGTCGTGTTGCCTCGGTGGGCACTGTCCTGCCAAAGAGTTTCCCCAAGGGGATTAATAAAGTATTCTGAATCTGAATTCTGAATTCTGAATGTTCTCATTGGTTACAAGTCCATAAAAGTATGTTCAGTTTTTTATTGCCTTAAAGTGCTTTTTAGCGCCTTTTTAACGTTTTCAAAGCAACGGCAAAGAATTGTATTTAACTTCTGAAAAACCATTTTCTAAACATGTTCTACCATTTTAATATGTTCATTTTGGAGTTGTATACATGGGAAAAGAGTTTATGCACTGAAATCATGACTTACTAGTCAGTAATAGAAGGTTTAGTTTTTTATTGCCTTAAAGTGCTTTTCAGCTCCTTAGTAGCATTTCCAATGCAACTGCAAAGTTTTGTATGTAACCTCTCAGCCATCAGTTTTCAATCAGTTTTACTAATCTAACGTGGTCTCATAGATTGTTTATACATTGGAAAGTTGTTTTGGCACTGGAATTGTCCAATACAAGTCCGTAAAAGTATGTTCAGTTTTTTTATTGCCTTAAAGTGCTTTTTAGCGCCTTTTTAACGTTTTCAAAGCAACGGCAAAGAATTGTATTTAACTTCTGAAAGACCATTTTCTAAACATGTTCTACCATTTTAATATGTTCATTTTGGAGTTGTATACATGGGAAAAGAGTTTATGCACTGAAATCATGACTTACTAGTCAGTAATAGCAGGTTTCGTTTTTTATTGCCTTAAAGTGCTTTTTAGCGCCTTTTTAACGTTTTCAAAGCAACGGCAAAGAATTGTATTTCACTTCTGAATGAACATTTCCTAAACATTTTCTACCATTTTATTATATTCATTTTGGAGTTGTATACATGGGAAAAGAGTTTATGCACTGAAATCATGACTTACTAGTCAGTAACAGCATGTTTAGTTTTTTATTGCCTTAAACTGCTTTTCAGCTCCTTAATAGCATTTTCAATGCAACTGCAAAGTTTTGTATGTAACCTCTCAGCGATCAGTTTTCAATCAGTTTTACTAATCTAACGTGGTCTCATAGATTGTTTATACATTGGAAAGTTGTTTTGGAACTGGAATTGTCCAATACAAGTCCGTAAAAGTATGTTCAGTTTTTTATTGCCTTAAAGTGCTTTTCAGCGCCTTTGTAACGTTTTCAAATTAACGGCAAAGAATTGTATTTAACTTCTGAATGGCCATTTTCTAAACATGTTCTACCAATTCAATATGTTCATTTTGCAGTTGTATACATGGGAAAGAGTTTATGCACTGAAATCATGACTTACTAGTCAGTAATAGCAGGTTTAGTTTTTTATTGCCTTAAAGTACTTTTCAGCGCTTTGTAACGTTTTCAATGCAACAACAAAAAATTGTATGTAACGTTTGAATGACCAGTGTCTAATAATTTTCTACTATTCTAATACGTTCATATTGGAGTTGTTTATTGCCTTAAAGTGCCTTTGAGCTCCTTAGTAGCGTTTTCAATGCAACTGCAAAGTTTTGTATGTAACTTCTCAGTGATTAGTTTGTAATCAACTTTTACTAGTCTTCAGTTTTTATTGCCTTGAAGTGCTTTTCAGCGACTTTGTAATGTATTCATTGCAACGACAGAGTTTTGTATATAATCTCTCAGTGAACAGTTTGTAATTAACTTTTACTATTCTAATATGTTGTGTAAACTAACTCTACGAGCAATGACATGAGCATATGTTTTCCGCTCCAAATTCCTGTACGGCTGTGCCTGGTACCGTGCAGGGCTACCCCTCCCCCTACCTGTTTCTATCTTGCAAGATGGAGGTACGACGTCTCTCTACACCCCCTCCCCCACCCCAACCCCCCACCCCTCACCCCTTTCTGTGAGAGTTGTCTGGCTGGAACAAGATGTCCTGACCTCAAGGCCATGAGGCAGATTGTTCTGTGTTTTGGCTACGAACACAGATTCATCCAACGCCTCCACCTGCTTGTTGTTGTTGCTTATCTGTCTGCTGAGGAGTTTTTTTGGGTTACAGGCTCTGGCATGTATCCTTTTTTCTCCTCGAAAATCTATTTGTGTTTTCCCAATTTCAGAAGGCTTGTGCGCCGATAATGTATTTTGTCGTGTTGCCTCGGTGGGCACTGTCCTGCCAAAGAGTTTCCCCAAGGGGATTAATAAAGTATTCTGAATCTGAATTCTGAATTCTGAATGTTCTCATTGGTTACAAGTCCATAAAAGTATGTTCAGTTTTTTATTGCCTTAAAGTGCTTTTTAGCGCCTTTTTAACGTTTTCAAAGCAACGGCAAAGAATTGTATTTAACTTCTGAAAAACCATTTTCTAAACATGTTCTACCATTTTAATATGTTCATTTTGGAGTTGTATACATGGGAAAAGAGTTTATGCACTGAAATCATGACTTACTAGTCAGTAATAGAAGGTTTAGTTTTTTATTGCCTTAAAGTGCTTTTCAGCTCCTTAGTAGCATTTCCAATGCAACTGCAAAGTTTTGTATGTAACCTCTCAGCCATCAGTTTTCAATCAGTTTTACTAATCTAACGTGGTCTCATAGATTGTTTATACATTGGAAAGTTGTTTTGGCACTGGAATTGTCCAATACAAGTCCGTAAAAGTATGTTCAGTTTTTTTATTGCCTTAAAGTGCTTTTTAGCGCCTTTTTAACGTTTTCAAAGCAACGGCAAAGAATTGTATTTAACTTCTGAAAGACCATTTTCTAAACATGTTCTACCATTTTAATATGTTCATTTTGGAGTTGTATACATGGGAAAAGAGTTTATGCACTGAAATCATGACTTACTAGTCAGTAATAGCAGGTTTCGTTTTTTATTGCCTTAAAGTGCTTTTTAGCGCCTTTTTAACGTTTTCAAAGCAACGGCAAAGAATTGTATTTAACTTCTGAAAAACCATTTTCTAAACATGTTCTACCATTTTAATATGTTCATTTTGGAGTTGTATACATGGGAAAAGAGTTTATGCACTGAAATCATGACTTACTAGTCAGTAATAGAAGGTTTAGTTTTTTATTGCCTTAAAGTGCTTTTCAGCTCCTTAGTAGCATTTCCAATGCAACTGCAAAGTTTTGTATGTAACCTCTCAGCCATCAGTTTTCAATCAGTTTTACTAATCTAACGTGGTCTCATAGATTGTTTATACATTGGAAAGTTGTTTTGGCACTGGAATTGTCCAATACAAGTCCGTAAAAGTATGTTCAGTTTTTTTATTGCCTTAAAGTGCTTTTTAGCGCCTTTTTAACGTTTTCAAAGCAACGGCAAAGAATTGTATTTAACTTCTGAAAGACCATTTTCTAAACATGTTCTACCATTTTAATATGTTCATTTTGGAGTTGTATACATGGGAAAAGAGTTTATGCACTGAAATCATGACTTACTAGTCAGTAATAGCAGGTTTCGTTTTTTATTGCCTTAAAGTGCTTTTCAGCTCCTTAGTAGCATTTCCAATGCAACTGCAAAGTTTTGTATGTAACCTCTCAGCCATCAGTTTTCAATCAGTTTTACTAATCTAACGTGGTCTCATAGATTGTTTATACATTGGAAAGTTGTTTTGGCACTGGAATTGTCCAATACAAGTCCGTAAAAGTATGTTCAGTTTTTTATTGCCTTAAAGTGCTTTTTAGCGCCTTTTTAACGTTTTCAAAGCAACGGCAAAGAATTGTATTTAACTTCTGAATGAACATTTCCTAAACATTTTCTACCATTTTATTATATTCATTTTGGAGTTGTATACATGGGAAAAGAGTTTATGCACTGAAATCATGACTTACTAGTCAGTAACAGCATGTTTAGTTTTTTATTGCCTTAAACTGCTTTTCAGCGCTTTGTAACGTTTTCAATGCAACAACAAAAAATTGTATGTAACGTTTGAATGACCAGTGTCTAATAATTTTCTACTATTCTAATACGTTCATATTGGAGTTGTTTATTGCCTTAAAGTGCCTTTGAGCTCCTTAGTAGCGTTTTCAATGCAAATGCAAAGTTTTGTATGTAACTTCTCAGTGATTAGTTTGTAATCAACTTTTACTATTCTTCAGTTTTTATTGCCTTGAAGTGCTTTTCAGCACCTTTGTAACGTATTCATTGCAACGACAGAGTTTTGTATATAATCTGTCAGTGAACAGTTTGTAATTAACTTTTACTATTCTAATATGTTGTGTAAACTAACTCTACGAGCAATGACATGAGCATATGTTTTCGGCTCCAAATTCCTGTACGGCTGTGCCTGGTACCGTGCAGGGCTACCCCTCCCCCTACCTGTTTCTATCTTGCAAGATTGAGGTACGACGTCTCTCTACACCCCCTCCCCCACCCCAACCCCCCACCCCTCACCCCTTTCTGTGAGAGTTGTCTGGCTGGAACAAGATGTCCTGACCTCAAGGCCATGAGGCAGATTGTTCTGTGTTTTGGCTACGAACACAGATTCATCCAACGCCTCCACCTGCTTGTTGTTGTTGCTTATCTGTCTGCTGAGGAGTTTTTTTTTGGTTACAGGCTCTGGCATGTATCCTTTTTTCTCCTCGAAAATCTATTTGTGTTTTCCCAATTTCAGAAGGCTTGTGCGCCGATAATGTATTTTGTCGTGTTGCCTCGGTGGGCACTGTCCTGCCAAAGAGTTTCCCCAAGGGGATTAATAAAGTATTCTGAATCTGAATTCTGAATTCTGAATGTTCTCATTGGTTACAAGTCCATAAAAGTATGTTCAGTTTTTTATTGCCTTAAAGTGCTTTTTAGCGCCTTATTAACGTTTTCAAAGCAACGGCAAAGAATTGTATTTAACTTCTGAAAGACCATTTTCTAAACATGTTCTACCATTTCAATATGTTCATTTTGCAGTTGTATACATGGGAAAGAGTTTATGCACTGAAATCATGACTTACTAGTCAGTAATAGCAGGTTTAGTTTTTTTATTGCCTTAAAGTGCTTTTCAGCTCCTTAGTAGCATTTTCAATGCAACTGCAAAGTTTTGTATGTAACCTCTCAGCGATCAGTTTTCAATCAGTTTTACTAATCTAACGAGGTCTCATAGATTGTTTATACATTGGAAAGTTGTTTTGGCACTGGAATTGTCCAATACAAGTCCGTAAAAGTATGTTCAGTTTTTTATTGCCTTAAAGTGCTTTTTAGCGCCTTTTTAACGTTTTCAAAGCAACGGCAAAGAATTGTATTTCACTTCTGAAAGACCATTTTCTAAACATGTTCTACCATTTTAATATGTTCATTTTGGAGTTGTATACATGGGAAAAGAGTTTATGCACTGAAATCATGACTTACTAGTCAGTAATAGCAGGTTTAGTTTTTTATTGCCTTAAAGTGCTTTTCAGCTCCTTAGTAGCATTTCCAATGCAACTGCAAAGTTTTGTATGTAACCTCTCAGCCATCAGTTTTCAATCAGTTTTACTAATCTAACGTGGTCTCATAGATTGTTTATACATTGGAAAGTTGTTTTGGCACTGGAATTGTCCAATACAAGTCCGTAAAAGTATGTTCAGTTTTTTTATTGCCTTAAAGTGCTTTTTAGCGCCTTTTTAACGTTTTCAAAGCAACGGCAAAGAATTGTATTTAACTTCTGAAAGACCATTTTCTAAACATGTTCTACCATTTTAATATGTTCATTTTGGAGTTGTATACATGGGAAAAGAGTTTATGCACTGAAATCATGACTTACTAGTCAGTAATAGCAGGTTTAGTTTTTTATTGCCTTAAAGTGCTTTTCAGCTCCTTAGTAGCATTTCCAATGCAACTGCAAAGTTTTGTATGTAACCTCTCAGCCATCAGTTTTCAATCAGTTTTACTAATCTAACGTGGTCTCATAGATTGTTTATACATTGGAAAGTTGTTTTGGCACTGGAATTGTCCAATACAAGTCCGTAAAAGTATGTTCAGTTTTTTATTGCCTTAAAGTGCTTTTTAGCGCCTTTTTAACGTTTTCAAAGCAACGGCAAAGAATTGTATTTCACTTCTGAATGAACATTTCCTAAACATTTTCTACCATTTTATTATATTCATTTTGGAGTTGTATACATGGGAAAAGAGTTTATGCACTGAAATCATGACTTACTAGTCAGTAACAGCATGTTTAGTTTTTTATTGCCTTAAACTGCTTTTCAGCGCTTTGTAACGTTTTCAATGCAACAACAAAAAATTGTATGTAACGTTTGAATGACCAGTGTCTAATAATTTTCTACTATTCTAATACGTTCATATTGGAGTTGTTTATTGCCTTAAAGTGCCTTTGAGCTCCTTAGTAGCGTTTTCAATGCAAATGCAAAGTTTTGTATGTAACTTCTCAGTGATTAGTTTGTAATCAACTTTTACTATTCTTCAGTTTTTATTGCCTTGAAGTGCTTTTCAGCACCTTTGTAACGTATTCATTGCAACGACAGAGTTTTGTATATAATCTGTCAGTGAACAGTTTGTAATTAACTTTTACTATTCTAATATGTTGTGTAAACTAACTCTACGAGCAATGACATGAGCATATGTTTTCGGCTCCAAATTCCTGTACGGCTGTGCCTGGTACCGTGCAGGGCTACCCCTCCCCCTACCTGTTTCTATCTTGCAAGATTGAGGTACGACGTCTCTCTACACCCCCTCCCCCACCCCAACCCCCCACCCCTCACCCCTTTCTGTGAGAGTTGTCTGGCTGGAACAAGATGTCCTGACCTCAAGGCCATGAGGCAGATTGTTCTGTGTTTTGGCTACGAACACAGATTCATCCAACGCCTCCACCTGCTTGTTGTTGTTGCTTATCTGTCTGCTGAGGAGTTTTTTTTTGGTTACAGGCTCTGGCATGTATCCTTTTTTCTCCTCGAAAATCTATTTGTGTTTTCCCAATTTCAGAAGGCTTGTGCGCCGATAATGTATTTTGTCGTGTTGCCTCGGTGGGCACTGTCCTGCCAAAGAGTTTCCCCAAGGGGATTAATAAAGTATTCTGAATCTGAATTCTGAATTCTGAATGTTCTCATTGGTTACAAGTCCATAAAAGTATGTTCAGTTTTTTATTGCCTTAAAGTGCTTTTTAGCGCCTTTTTAACGTTTTCAAAGCAACGGCAAAGAATTGTATTTCACTTCTGAAAGACCATTTTCTAAACATGTTCTACCATTTTAATATGTTCATTTTGGAGTTGTATACATGGGAAAAGAGTTTATGCACTGAAATCATGACTTACTAGTCAGTAATAGCAGGTTTAGTTTTTTATTGCCTTAAAGTGCTTTTCAGCTCCTTAGTAGCATTTCCAATGCAACTGCAAAGTTTTGTATGTAACCTCTCAGCCATCAGTTTTCAATCAGTTTTACTAATCTAACGTGGTCTCATAGATTGTTTATACATTGGAAAGTTGTTTTGGCACTGGAATTGTCCAATACAAGTCCGTAAAAGTATGTTCAGTTTTTTTATTGCCTTAAAGTGCTTTTTAGCGCCTTTTTAACGTTTTCAAAGCAACGGCAAAGAATTGTATTTAACTTCTGAAAGACCATTTTCTAAACATGTTCTACCATTTTAATATGTTCATTTTGGAGTTGTATACATGGGAAAAGAGTTTATGCACTGAAATCATGACTTACTAGTCAGTAATAGCAGGTTTAGTTTTTTATTGCCTTAAAGTGCTTTTCAGCTCCTTAGTAGCATTTCCAATGCAACTGCAAAGTTTTGTATGTAACCTCTCAGCCATCAGTTTTCAATCAGTTTTACTAATCTAACGTGGTCTCATAGATTGTTTATACATTGGAAAGTTGTTTTGGCACTGGAATTGTCCAATACAAGTCCGTAAAAGTATGTTCAGTTTTTTATTGCCTTAAAGTGCTTTTTAGCGCCTTTTTAACGTTTTCAAAGCAACGGCAAAGAATTGTATTTCACTTCTGAATGAACATTTCCTAAACATTTTCTACCATTTTATTATATTCATTTTGGAGTTGTATACATGGGAAAAGAGTTTATGCACTGAAATCATGACTTACTAGTCAGTAACAGCATGTTTAGTTTTTTATTGCCTTAAACTGCTTTTCAGCGCTTTGTAACGTTTTCAATGCAACAACAAAAAATTGTATGTAACGTTTGAATGACCAGTGTCTAATAATTTTCTACTATTCTAATACGTTCATATTGGAGTTGTTTATTGCCTTAAAGTGCCTTTGAGCTCCTTAGTAGCGTTTTCAATGCAAATGCAAAGTTTTGTATGTAACTTCTCAGTGATTAGTTTGTAATCAACTTTTACTATTCTTCAGTTTTTATTGCCTTGAAGTGCTTTTCAGCACCTTTGTAACGTATTCATTGCAACGACAGAGTTTTGTATATAATCTGTCAGTGAACAGTTTGTAATTAACTTTTACTATTCTAATATGTTGTGTAAACTAACTCTACGAGCAATGACATGAGCATATGTTTTCGGCTCCAAATTCCTGTACGGCTGTGCCTGGTACCGTGCAGGGCTACCCCTCCCCCTACCTGTTTCTATCTTGCAAGATTGAGGTACGACGTCTCTCTACACCCCCTCCCCCACCCCAACCCCCCACCCCTCACCCCTTTCTGTGAGAGTTGTCTGGCTGGAACAAGATGTCCTGACCTCAAGGCCATGAGGCAGATTGTTCTGTGTTTTGGCTACGAACACAGATTCATCCAACGCCTCCACCTGCTTGTTGTTGTTGCTTATCTGTCTGCTGAGGAGTTTTTTTTTGGTTACAGGCTCTGGCATGTATCCTTTTTTCTCCTCGAAAATCTATTTGTGTTTTCCCAATTTCAGAAGGCTTGTGCGCCGATAATGTATTTTGTCGTGTTGCCTCGGTGGGCACTGTCCTGCCAAAGAGTTTCCCCAAGGGGATTAATAAAGTATTCTGAATCTGAATTCTGAATTCTGAATGTTCTCATTGGTTACAAGTCCATAAAAGTATGTTCAGTTTTTTATTGCCTTAAAGTGCTTTTTAGCGCCTTATTAACGTTTTCAAAGCAACGGCAAAGAATTGTATTTAACTTCTGAAAGACCATTTTCTAAACATGTTCTACCATTTCAATATGTTCATTTTGCAGTTGTATACATGGGAAAGAGTTTATGCACTGAAATCATGACTTACTAGTCAGTAATAGCAGGTTTAGTTTTTTTATTGCCTTAAAGTGCTTTTCAGCTCCTTAGTAGCATTTTCAATGCAACTGCAAAGTTTTGTATGTAACCTCTCAGCGATCAGTTTTCAATCAGTTTTACTAATCTAACGAGGTCTCATAGATTGTTTATACATTGGAAAGTTGTTTTGGCACTGGAATTGTCCAATACAAGTCCGTAAAAGTATGTTCAGTTTTTTATTGCCTTAAAGTGCTTTTTAGCGCCTTTTTAACGTTTTCAAAGCAACGGCAAAGAATTGTATTTCACTTCTGAAAGACCATTTTCTAAACATGTTCTACCATTTTAATATGTTCATTTTGGAGTTGTATACATGGGAAAAGAGTTTATGCACTGAAATCATGACTTACTAGTCAGTAATAGCAGGTTTAGTTTTTTATTGCCTTAAAGTGCTTTTCAGCTCCTTAGTAGCATTTCCAATGCAACTGCAAAGTTTTGTATGTAACCTCTCAGCCATCAGTTTTCAATCAGTTTTACTAATCTAACGTGGTCTCATAGATTGTTTATACATTGGAAAGTTGTTTTGGCACTGGAATTGTCCAATACAAGTCCGTAAAAGTATGTTCAGTTTTTTTATTGCCTTAAAGTGCTTTTTAGCGTCTTTTTAACGTTTTCAAAGCAACGGCAAAGAATTGTATTTAACTTCTGAAAGACCATTTTCTAAACATGTTCTACCATTTTAATATGTTCATTTTGGAGTTGTATACATGGGAAAAGAGTTTATGCACTGAAATCATGACTTACTAGTCAGTAATAGCAGGTTTAGTTTTTTATTGCCTTAAAGTGCTTTTCAGCTCCTTAGTAGCATTTCCAATGCAACTGCAAAGTTTTGTATGTAACCTCTCAGCCATCAGTTTTCAATCAGTTTTACTAATCTAACGTGGTCTCATAGATTGTTTATACATTGGAAAGTTGTTTTGGCACTGGAATTGTCCAATACAAGTCCGTAAAAGTATGTTCAGTTTTTTATTGCCTTAAAGTGCTTTTTAGCGCCTTTTTAACGTTTTCAAAGCAACGGCAAAGAATTGTATTTCACTTCTGAATGAACATTTCCTAAACATTTTCTACCATTTTATTATATTCATTTTGGAGTTGTATACATGGGAAAAGAGTTTATGCACTGAAATCATGACTTACTAGTCAGTAACAGCATGTTTAGTTTTTTATTGCCTTAAACTGCTTTTCAGCGCTTTGTAACGTTTTCAATGCAACAACAAAAAATTGTATGTAACGTTTGAATGACCAGTGTCTAATAATTTTCTACTATTCTAATACGTTCATATTGGAGTTGTTTATTGCCTTAAAGTGCCTTTGAGCTCCTTAGTAGCGTTTTCAATGCAAATGCAAAGTTTTGTATGTAACTTCTCAGTGATTAGTTTGTAATCAACTTTTACTATTCTTCAGTTTTTATTGCCTTGAAGTGCTTTTCAGCACCTTTGTAACGTATTCATTGCAACGACAGAGTTTTGTATATAATCTGTCAGTGAACAGTTTGTAATTAACTTTTACTATTCTAATATGTTGTGTAAACTAACTCTACGAGCAATGACATGAGCATATGTTTTCGGCTCCAAATTCCTGTACGGCTGTGCCTGGTACCGTGCAGGGCTACCCCTCCCCCTACCTGTTTCTATCTTGCAAGATTGAGGTACGACGTCTCTCTACACCCCCTCCCCCACCCCAACCCCCCACCCCTCACCCCTTTCTGTGAGAGTTGTCTGGCTGGAACAAGATGTCCTGACCTCAAGGCCATGAGGCAGATTGTTCTGTGTTTTGGCTACGAACACAGATTCATCCAACGCCTCCACCTGCTTGTTGTTGTTGCTTATCTGTCTGCTGAGGAGTTTTTTTTTGGTTACAGGCTCTGGCATGTATCCTTTTTTCTCCTCGAAAATCTATTTGTGTTTTCCCAATTTCAGAAGGCTTGTGCGCCGATAATGTATTTTGTCGTGTTGCCTCGGTGGGCACTGTCCTGCCAAAGAGTTTCCCCAAGGGGATTAATAAAGTATTCTGAATCTGAATTCTGAATTCTGAATGTTCTCATTGGTTACAAGTCCATAAAAGTATGTTCAGTTTTTTATTGCCTTAAAGTGCTTTTTAGCGCCTTTTTAACGTTTTCAAAGCAACGGCAAAGAATTGTATTTCACTTCTGAAAGACCATTTTCTAAACATGTTCTACCATTTTAATATGTTCATTTTGGAGTTGTATACATGGGAAAAGAGTTTATGCACTGAAATCATGACTTACTAGTCAGTAATAGCAGGTTTAGTTTTTTATTGCCTTAAAGTGCTTTTCAGCTCCTTAGTAGCATTTCCAATGCAACTGCAAAGTTTTGTATGTAACCTCTCAGCCATCAGTTTTCAATCAGTTTTACTAATCTAACGTGGTCTCATAGATTGTTTATACATTGGAAAGTTGTTTTGGCACTGGAATTGTCCAATACAAGTCCGTAAAAGTATGTTCAGTTTTTTTATTGCCTTAAAGTGCTTTTTAGCGCCTTTTTAACGTTTTCAAAGCAACGGCAAAGAATTGTATTTAACTTCTGAAAGACCATTTTCTAAACATGTTCTACCATTTTAATATGTTCATTTTGGAGTTGTATACATGGGAAAAGAGTTTATGCACTGAAATCATGACTTACTAGTCAGTAATAGCAGGTTTAGTTTTTTATTGCCTTAAAGTGCTTTTCAGCTCCTTAGTAGCATTTCCAATGCAACTGCAAAGTTTTGTATGTAACCTCTCAGCCATCAGTTTTCAATCAGTTTTACTAATCTAACGTGGTCTCATAGATTGTTTATACATTGGAAAGTTGTTTTGGCACTGGAATTGTCCAATACAAGTCCGTAAAAGTATGTTCAGTTTTTTATTGCCTTAAAGTGCTTTTTAGCGCCTTTTTAACGTTTTCAAAGCAACGGCAAAGAATTGTATTTCACTTCTGAATGAACATTTCCTAAACATTTTCTACCATTTTATTATATTCATTTTGGAGTTGTATACATGGGAAAAGAGTTTATGCACTGAAATCATGACTTACTAGTCAGTAACAGCATGTTTAGTTTTTTATTGCCTTAAACTGCTTTTCAGCGCTTTGTAACGTTTTCAATGCAACAACAAAAAATTGTATGTAACGTTTGAATGACCAGTGTCTAATCATTTTCTACTATTCTAATACGTTCATATTGGAGTTGTTTATTGCCTTAAAGTGCCTTTGAGCTCCTTAGTAGCGTTTTCAATGCAAATGCAAAGTTTTGTATGTAACTTCTCAGTGATTAGTTTGTAATCAACTTTTACTATTCTTCAGTTTTTATTGCCTTGAAGTGCTTTTCAGCACCTTTGTAACGTATTCATTGCAACGACAGAGTTTTGTATATAATCTGTCAGTGAACAGTTTGTAATTAACTTTTACTATTCTAATATGTTGTGTAAACTAACTCTACGAGCAATGACATGAGCATATGTTTTCGGCTCCAAATTCCTGTACGGCTGTGCCTGGTACCGTGCAGGGCTACCCCTCCCCCTACCTGTTTCTATCTTGCAAGATTGAGGTACGACGTCTCTCTACACCCCCTCCCCCACCCCAACCCCCCACCCCTCACCCCTTTCTGTGAGAGTTGTCTGGCTGGAACAAGATGTCCTGACCTCAAGGCCATGAGGCAGATTGTTCTGTGTTTTGGCTACGAACACAGATTCATCCAACGCCTCCACCTGCTTGTTGTTGTTGCTTATCTGTCTGCTGAGGAGTTTTTTTTTGGTTACAGGCTCTGGCATGTATCCTTTTTTCTCCTCGAAAATCTATTTGTGTTTTCCCAATTTCAGAAGGCTTTTGCGCCGATAATGTATTTTGTCGTTTTGCCTCGGTGGGCACTGTCCTGCCAAAGAGTTTCCCCAAGGGGATTAATAAAGTATTCTGAATCTGAATTCTGAATTCTGAATGTTCTCATTGGTTACAAGTCCATAAAAGTATGTTCAGTTTTTTATTGCCTTAAAGTGCTTTTTAGCGCCTTATTAACGTTTTCAAAGCAACGGCAAAGAATTGTATTTAACTTCTGAAAGACCATTTTCTAAACATGTTCTACCATTTCAATATGTTCATTTTGCAGTTGTATACATGGGAAAGAGTTTATGCACTGAAATCATGACTTACTAGTCAGTAATAGCAGGTTTAGTTTTTTTATTGCCTTAAAGTGCTTTTCAGCTCCTTAGTAGCATTTTCAATGCAACTGCAAAGTTTTGTATGTAACCTCTCAGCGATCAGTTTTCAATCAGTTTTACTAATCTAACGAGGTCTCATAGATTGTTTATACATTGGAAAGTTGTTTTGGCACTGGAATTGTCCAATACAAGTCCGTAAAAGTATGTTCAGTTTTTTATTGCCTTAAAGTGCTTTTTAGCGCCTTTTTAACGTTTTCAAAGCAACGGCAAAGAATTGTATTTCACTTCTGAAAGATCATTTTCTAAACATGTTCTACCATTTTAATATGTTCATTTTGGAGTTGTATACATGGGAAAAGAGTTTATGCACTGAAATCATGACTTACTAGTCAGTAATAGCAGGTTTAGTTTTTTATTGCCTTAAAGTGCTTTTCAGCTCCTTAGTAGCATTTCCAATGCAACTGCAAAGTTTTGTATGTAACCTCTCAGCCATCAGTTTTCAATCAGTTTTACTAATCTAACGTGGTCTCATAGATTGTTTATACATTGGAAAGTTGTTTTGGCACTGGAATTGTCCAATACAAGTCCGTAAAAGTATGTTCAGTTTTTTATTGCCTTAAAGTGCTTTTTAGCGCCTTTTTAACGTTTTCAAAGCAACGGCAAAGAATTGTATTTCACTTCTGAATGAACATTTCCTAAACATTTTCTACCATTTTATTATATTCATTTTGGAGTTGTATACATGGGAAAAGAGTTTATGCACTGAAATCATGACTTACTAGTCAGTAACAGCATGTTTAGTTTTTTATTGCCTTAAACTGCTTTTCAGCGCTTTGTAACGTTTTCAATGCAACAACAAAAAATTGTATGTAACGTTTGAATGACCAGTGTCTAATAATTTTCTACTATTCTAATACGTTCATATTGGAGTTGTTTATTGCCTTAAAGTGCCTTTGAGCTCCTTAGTAGCGTTTTCAATGCAAATGCAAAGTTTTGTATGTAACTTCTCAGTGATTAGTTTGTAATCAACTTTTACTATTCTTCAGTTTTTATTGCCTTGAAGTGCTTTTCAGCACCTTTGTAACGTATTCATTGCAACGACAGAGTTTTGTATATAATCTGTCAGTGAACAGTTTGTAATTAACTTTTACTATTCTAATATGTTGTGTAAACTAACTCTACGAGCAATGACATGAGCATATGTTTTCGGCTCCAAATTCCTGTACGGCTGTGCCTGGTACCGTGCAGGGCTACCCCTCCCCCTACCTGTTTCTATCTTGCAAGATTGAGGTACGACGTCTCTCTACACCCCCTCCCCCACCCCAACCCCCCACCCCTCACCCCTTTCTGTGAGAGTTGTCTGGCTGGAACAAGATGTCCTGACCTCAAGGCCATGAGGCAGATTGTTCTGTGTTTTGGCTACGAACACAGATTCATCCAACGCCTCCACCTGCTTGTTGTTGTTGCTTATCTGTCTGCTGAGGAGTTTTTTTTTGGTTACAGGCTCTGGCATGTATCCTTTTTTCTCCTCGAAAATCTATTTGTGTTTTCCCAATTTCAGAAGGCTTTTGCGCCGATAATGTATTTTGTCGTTTTGCCTCGGTGGGCACTGTCCTGCCAAAGAGTTTCCCCAAGGGGATTAATAAAGTATTCTGAATCTGAATTCTGAATTCTGAATGTTCTCATTGGTTACAAGTCCATAAAAGTATGTTCAGTTTTTTATTGCCTTAAAGTGCTTTTTAGCGCCTTATTAACGTTTTCAAAGCAACGGCAAAGAATTGTATTTAACTTCTGAAAGACCATTTTCTAAACATGTTCTACCATTTCAATATGTTCATTTTGCAGTTGTATACATGGGAAAGAGTTTATGCACTGAAATCATGACTTACTAGTCAGTAATAGCAGGTTTAGTTTTTTTATTGCCTTAAAGTGCTTTTCAGCTCCTTAGTAGCATTTTCAATGCAACTGCAAAGTTTTGTATGTAACCTCTCAGCGATCAGTTTTCAATCAGTTTTACTAATCTAACGAGGTCTCATAGATTGTTTATACATTGGAAAGTTGTTTTGGCACTGGAATTGTCCAATACAAGTCCGTAAAAGTATGTTCAGTTTTTTATTGCCTTAAAGTGCTTTTTAGCGCCTTTTTAACGTTTTCAAAGCAACGGCAAAGAATTGTATTTCACTTCTGAAAGATCATTTTCTAAACATGTTCTACCATTTTAATATGTTCATTTTGGAGTTGTATACATGGGAAAAGAGTTTATGCACTGAAATCATGACTTACTAGTCAGTAATAGCAGGTTTAGTTTTTTATTGCCTACCCCATGAGCTTTTCTTTTTCATGTCGGGAGTTTGACACGCGAGTGAACGCTGGCGCAACTAGCTGCCGCTGCTCGCCGCCAATCGTCAACTTTTTACGTTTTTAAAAGTTTTAAACCTTCGAATCTATTGTATGGTTTTATGACCTAAATCTGACAGTGTAAGTGCCATCACTGGAATATATCCACGAATCATCCGCACCATCATCCCTATGAGTTTGCTAACCGTCCACCTGCTAGTGGCAGGTTTGCTCCACTATTCGGCCACTGACCTGCTCCGGCTGCGCTATCACCTGCACGGACCTGCGCCAGAGGTACTCCATCTCCACCCGGACATCGCCTTCCAACCTCGACGGAGATACATCCATCGAGGGTCCCGTCGGAACTTTCAATACAACAGCTCAGCAGCAATAAAGTCCATCTGGTCCAGCTCCCGATCCCGCACTCGTCGTCCTCCGCATCCTACCAAGCCGGCTGTTGACCATAGCGTGTTAGCCAGCCTAGCTCGGTCGGCTAGCACCATCACCAGCTCCGACAGCACTTCACTCAACTTTGCTCTTCTCAACATCCGCTCACTGACAGGCAAGGGCCATCTCATCCATGATCTCATCACCGACCGTAAAATAGACTTTCTCTGTTTAACCGAGACGTGGCAACAGCCCCAAGACTATTCCCAGCTCAACGAATCAACTCCTAGTGGGTTTGTTTACACCTGTCGGCCCCGTGGCTCTGGCCGGGGGGGAGGTCTCGCAACAATTCAACGCGAGGAGTGGAAAGTCTTGCCGGTATCTGTGCCCATCTCCAGCACATTTGAATCTACTGTCTGTGAGTTATCTGGTCCCACTCCAACCATCATTGCTACTGTCTACCGCCCCCCAAAACCGAATAGTGCCTTTTTAAATGACTTTGCTGCTCTCCTCACCCATCTATCCTCCCTCTCACCAAACATAATGCTGCTGGGTGATTTCAATATCCACATGGACAACACCAATCTGCCCCTCACCAAGGACTTCACTTCCTGCCTAGAGAGTTTTGGTTGTCAGCAATATACCACTATTCCCACACACTCCAAAGGACATATTCTGGACCTAATCTGCTGCTCTGGTGTCACCCCCCTTGACCTAACAGCTGTTGAACTCCCGATTACTGACCATTTTCTCCTCTCATTTACAGTAAAGCTCACTCTTTCCACTTTTAAAACACCACGACTCATCTCTTTCCGGAATATAAAGAACATTAACCCCGCCTGTCTCACCTCACATGTCCAGTCCTTCTGCCACCTTAACTTCCATAATCTGGCCACCCCCGATGATCTGGTTTCTCATTACAACACTGGACTCCATCATATTTTAGATTCTCTTGCTCCGCTAAAAAACAGATCGGTCTCTTTCGCAGTATCTGCCCCTTGGTTCACCCCCGATCTTCGCCTCATGAAAAGCAAAGGTCGGCAACTTGAACGTCTCCATAGAAAAACTGGTCTCACTGTTCACAAGGAAATGTACAATGACCACATCTTACGCTATAAGGACTCTATTGCCAGTACCAAAACCCGCTACTACTCCAGTTTAATCACTGCCAATGAAGGAAACCCCAAGTCACTGTTCTCCCTCCTCAACAGAACCACCAAACCCCAGGACTCTTTGCCCCCTCATTTATACACAACCTCCTTTTGCAATGCCATTATGTCCTTTTTCACTGATAAAATCAAGATCATCCATCTGAACCTTGGATCTCTGTCTCTCCCCGGCACCTCAGCTGACCTTCCCCCACCCTTACACTCATTCTCCTCCTTCCAGCTCCCCACTCTCTCAGAAATCTCAGAACTCATCCGAAAATCCAAACCATCCACCTGTCAATTGGACCCCCTCCCCACCCAACTTGTTAAAACCTGCCTCCCTTCTCTGGCCCCCCTCATTGTTGCTATCATCCACTCCTCCCTAACTACTGGAACTGTCCCCACATCCTTCAAAACAGCTGCCATTACCCCAATTGTGAAAAAACCTGGCGCCGACCCCTCCAACTTCGACAACCTCCGCCCTATCTCTAATCTACCCTTCATCTCAAAAATCCTTGAAAAAACAGTTGCCTCCCAGCTCCATTCTCACCTATCCCACAATAGTCTGTATGAACAGTTCCAGTCCGGCTTCCGCCCACTCCACAGCACAGAAACAGCACTCGTCAAAATCACCAACGACCTGCTTATGGCATCTGACTCTGGACTCCTCACCATCCTCATCCTCCTCGACCTGAGTGCAGCTTTTGACACCATCTCTCACACCATCCTCCTCAGCAGGCTATCCTCCATTGGCATCACCCACACTCCCCTGGACTGGTTCACTTCCTACTTCTCTGGCCGCACTCAATTCATCCAACTCAAGTCCCTCAAATCCACCCCCTCCTCTGTCACCTCAGGTGTCCCCCAGGGCTCTGTCCTGGGGCCCCTCCTCTTCATTATCTACCTCCTTCCCCTTGGAAACATCCTCCGCAAATTCAACATCCACTTCCACTGTTATGCTGACGACACCCAGCTCTACCTCACCACTAAGCCTTCATCCTCTCTCCCGCCCACCTCCCTCTCCGACTGCATCTCAGAAATAAAGACCTGGTTCACCCAAAACTTCCTTAAACTAAACAGCAACAAAACAGAGGTTCTCCTCATTGGCACAAAATCCACTCTATCCAAAACCGACAGCTTCTCACTCAATATCGACAGTTCCTCCGTTTCACCCTCCCCCCAGGTTAAGAGTCTGGGTGTCATCCTTGACAGTTCACTATCCTTTCATTCCCATATCAATAGCATTACCCGGTCTGCATACTTTCATCTACGAAACATCAACCGCCTCCGCCCCTCCCTCACCCCCCACGCCACCGCCATCCTTGTCCACAGCCTTATCACCTCCCGTCTGGATTACTGTAACTCTTTACTCTTTGGCCTTCCTCATAAAT
Organism: Neosalanx taihuensis; assembly: GCA_030340665.1. Taxonomy (NCBI): domain Eukaryota; kingdom Metazoa; phylum Chordata; class Actinopteri; order Osmeriformes; family Salangidae; genus Neosalanx; species Neosalanx taihuensis. The sequence goes on along the minus strand of CM059313.1, from coordinate 1,557,203 downwards.
CACTCCATAAACTTCAACTGGTCCAGAATTCAGCTGCCCGCATCATAACAAGAACCCCCTCTAATGACCACATCACCCCTGTCCTTCAGCAGCTCCACTGGCTCCCGGTTCATTTCCGTATCCAATACAAAGTCCTCTTGGTAACATTTAAGGCCATTCACAATCTTGCCCCCCCATACCTGTCAGACCTCCTCCATGTTCCTGCTCCCTCCCGCTCCCTCAGATCCTCCTCATCCATACACCTGTCTGTCCCCTCCGCCCGGCTCACCACCATGGGGAGCAGAGCATTCAGCCGCTCCGCCCCCCGCCTCTGGAACTCACTCCCACCCCAACTCAGAAACATTGAATCACTCCCCGACTTCAAATCACTACTCAAAACACACCTGTTTAAACTGGCCTATTCCCTGTGATGCCACTTGCCCTGTCTCATCCCTTAATCCAATTTTAATTGTGTTTATTTTGTGTGCTTTTATTTATCTCTATTCTTGTATGTTGATATTGTGCTCGTTGTTGATGTGTTCTTTTGCCTCATTTTGTACGGTGTCCTTGAGTGTCTAGAAAGGCTCCATCCAAATAAAATGTATTATTATTATTATTATTATTAAAGTGCTTTTCAGCTCCTTAGTAGCATTTCCAATGCAACTGCAAAGTTTTGTATGTAACCTCTCAGCCATCAGTTTTCAATCAGTTTTACTAATCTAACGTGGTCTCATAGATTGTTTATACATTGGAAAGTTGTTTTGGCACTGGAATTGTCCAATACAAGTCCGTAAAAGTATGTTCAGTTTTTTATTGCCTTAAAGTGCTTTTTAGCGCCTTTTTAACGTTTTCAAAGCAACGGCAAAGAATTGTATTTCACTTCTGAATGAACATTTCCTAAACATTTTCTACCATTTTATTATATTCATTTTGGAGTTGTATACATGGGAAAAGAGTTTATGCACTGAAATCATGACTTACTAGTCAGTAACAGCATGTTTAGTTTTTTATTGCCTTAAACTGCTTTTCAGCGCTTTGTAACGTTTTCAATGCAACAACAAAAAATTGTATGTAACGTTTGAATGACCAGTGTCTAATAATTTTCTACTATTCTAATACGTTCATATTGGAGTTGTTTATTGCCTTAAAGTGCCTTTGAGCTCCTTAGTAGCGTTTTCAATGCAACTGCAAAGTTTTGTATGTAACTTCTCAGTGATTAGTTTGTAATCAACTTTTACTATTCTTCAGTTTTTATTGCCTTGAAGTGCTTTTCAGCACCTTTGTAACGTATTCATTGCAACGACAGAGTTTTGTATATAATCTGTCAGTGAACAGTTTGTAAATAACTTTTACTATTCTAATATGTTGTGTAAACTAACTCTACGAGCAATGACATGAGCATATGTTTTCGGCTCCAAATTCCTGTACGGCTGTGCCTGGTACCGTGCAGGGCTACCCCTCCCCCTACCTGTTTCTATCTTGCAAGATTGAGGTACGACGTCTCTCTACACCCCTTCCCCCACCCCAACCCCCCACCCCTCACCCCTTTCTGTGAGAGTTGTTTGGCTGGAACAAGATGTCCTGACCTCAAGGCCATGAGGCAGATTGTTCTGTGTTTTGGCTACGAACACAGATTCATCCAACGCCTCCACCTGCTTGTTGTTGTTGCTTATCTGTCTGCTGAGGAGTTTTTTTTTGGGTTACAGGCTCTGGCATGTATCCTTTTTTCTCCTCGAAAATCTATTTGTGTTTTCCCAATTTCAGAAGGCTTGTGCGCCGATAATGTATTTTGTCGTGTTGCCTCGGTGGGCACTGTCCTGCCAAAGAGTTTCCCCAAGGGGATTAATAAAGTATTCTGAATCTGAATTCTGAATTCTAAGTGTTCTCATTGGTTACAAGTCCATAAAGTATGTTCAGTTTTTTATTGCCTTAAAGTGCTTTTTAGCGCCTTTTTAACGTTTTCAAAGCAACGGCAAAGAATTGTATTTAACTTCTGAATGAACATTTCCTAAACATTTTCTACCATTTTATTATATTCATTTTGGAGTTGTATACATGGGAAAAGAGTTTATGCACTGAAATCATGACTTACTAGTCAGTAACAGCATGTTTAGTTTTTTACTGCCTTAAACTGCTTTTCAGCGCTTTGTAACGTTTTCAATGCAACAACAAAAAATTGTATGTAACGTTTGAATGACCAGTGTCTAATAATTTTCTACTATTCTAATACGTTGTGTAAACTAACTCTACGAGCAATGACATGAGCATATGTTTTCGGCTCCAAATTCCTGTACGGCTGTGCCTGGTACCGTGCAGGAATACCCCTCCCCCTACCTGTTTCTATCTTGCAAGATTGAGGTACGACGTCTCTCTACACCCCCTCCCCCACCCCAACCCCCCACCCCTCACCCCTTTCTGTGAGAGTTGTCTGGCTGGAACAAGATGTCCTGACCTCAAGGCCATGAGGCAGATTGTTCTGTGTTTTGGCTACGAACACAGATTCATCCAACACCTCCACCTGCTTGTTGTTGTTGCTTATCTGTCTGCTGAGGAGTTTTTTTTTTGGTTACAGGCTCTGGCATGTATCCTTTTTTCTCCTCGAAAATCTATTTGTGTTTTCCCAATTTCAGAAGGCTTGTGCGCCGATAATGTATTTTGTCGTGTTGCCTCGGTGGGCACTGTCCTGCCAAAGAGTTTCCCCAAGGGGATTAATAAAGTATTCTGAATCTGAATTCTGAATTCTGAATGTTCTCATTGGTTACAAGTCCATAAAAGTATGTTCAGTTTTTTATTGCCTTAAAGTGCTTTTTAGCGCCTTATTAACGTTTTCAAAGCAACGGCAAAGAATTGTATTTAACTTCTGAAAGACCATTTTCTAAACATGTTCTACCATTTCAATATGTTCATTTTGCAGTTGTATACATGGGAAAGAGTTTATGCACTGAAATCATGACTTACTAGTCAGTAATAGCAGGTTTAGTTTTTTTATTGCCTTAAAGTGCTTTTCAGCTCCTTAGTAGCATTTCCAATGCAACTGCAAAGTTTTGTATGTAACCTCTCAGCGATCAGTTTTCAATCAGTTTTACTAATCTAACGTGGTCTCATAGATTGTTTATACATTGGAAAGTTGTTTTGGCACTGGAGTTGTCCAATACAAGTCCGTAAAAGTATGTTCAGTTTTTTATTGCCTTAAAGTGCTTTTTAGCGCCTTTTTAACGTTTTCAAAGCAACGGCAAAGAATTGTATTTCACTTCTGAAAGACCATTTTCTAAACATGTTCTACCATTTTAATATGTTCATTTTGGAGTTGTATACATGGGAAAGAGTTTATGCACTGAAATCATGACTTACTAGTCAGTAATAGCAGGTTTAGTTTTTTTATTGCCTTAAAGTGCTTTTCAGCTCCTTAGTAGCATTTCCAATGCAACTGCAAAGTTTTGTATGTAACCTCTCAGCCATCAGTTTTCAATCAGTTTTACTAATCTAACGTGGTCTCATAGATTGTTTATACATTGGAAAGTTGTTTTGGCACTGGAATTGTCCAATACAAGTCCGTAAAAGTATGTTCAGTTTTTTATTGCCTTAAAGTGCTTTTTAGCGCCTTTTTAACGTTTTCAAAGCAACGGCAAAGAATTGTATTTCACTTCTGAATGAACATTTCCTAAACATTTTCTACCATTTTATTATATTCATTTTGGAGTTGTATACATGGGAAAAGAGTTTATGCACTGAAATCATGACTTACTAGTCAGTAACAGCATGTTTAGTTTTTTATTGCCTTAAACTGCTTTTCAGCGCTTTGTAACGTTTTCAATGCAACAACAAAAAATTGTATGTAACGTTTGAATGACCAGTGTCTAATAATTTTCTACTATTCTAATACGTTCATATTGGAGTTGTTTATTGCCTTAAAGTGCCTTTGAGCTCCTTAGTAGCGTTTTCAATGCAACTGCAAAGTTTTGTATGTAACTTCTCAGTGATTAGTTTGTAATCAACTTTTACTATTCTTCAGTTTTTATTGCCTTGAAGTGCTTTTCAGCACCTTTGTAACGTATTCATTGCAACGACAGAGTTTTGTATATAATCTGTCAGTGAACAGTTTGTAAATAACTTTTACTATTCTAATATGTTGTGTAAACTAACTCTACGAGCAATGACATGAGCATATGTTTTCGGCTCCAAATTCCTGTACGGCTGTGCCTGGTACCGTGCAGGGCTACCCCTCCCCCTACCTGTTTCTATCTTGCAAGATTGAGGTACGACGTCTCTCTACACCCCTTCCCCCACCCCAACCCCCCACCCCTCACCCCTTTCTGTGAGAGTTGTTTGGCTGGAACAAGATGTCCTGACCTCAAGGCCATGAGGCAGATTGTTCTGTGTTTTGGCTTTGAACACAGATTCATCCAACGCCTCCACCTGCTTGTTGTTGTTGCTTATCTGTCTGCTGAGGAGTTTTTTTTTGGGTTACAGGCTCTGGCATGTATCCTTTTTTCTCCTCGAAAATCTATTTGTGTTTTCCCAATTTCAGAAGGCTTGTGCGCCGATAATGTATTTTGTCGTGTTGCCTCGGTGGGCACTGTCCTGCCAAAGAGTTTCCCCAAGGGGATTAATAAAGTATTCTGAATCTGAATTCTGAATTCTAAGTGTTCTCATTGGTTACAAGTCCATAAAGTATGTTCAGTTTTTTATTGCCTTAAAGTGCTTTTTAGCGCCTTTTTAACGTTTTCAAAGCAACGGCAAAGAATTGTATTTAACTTCTGAAAGACCATTTTCTAAACATGTTCTACCATTTCAATATGTTCATTTTGCAGTTGTATACATGGGAAAGAGTTTATGCACTGAAATCATGACTTACTAGTCAGTAATAGCAGGTTTAGTTTTTTTATTGCCTTAAAGTGCTTTTCAGCTCCTTAGTAGCATTTTCAATGCAACTGCAAAGTTTTGTATGTAACCTCTCAGCGATCAGTTTTCAATCAGTTTTACTAATCTAACGAGGTCTCATAGATTGTTTATACATTGGAAAGTTGTTTTGGCACTGGAATTGTCCAATACAAGTCCGTAAAAGTATGTTCAGTTTTTTATTGCCTTAAAGTGCTTTTTAGCGCCTTTTTAACGTTTTCAAAGCAACGGCAAAGAATTGTATTTAACTTCTGAAAGACCATTTTCTAAACATGTTCTACCATTTCAATATGTTCATTTTGCAGTTGTATACATGGGAAAGAGTTTATGCACTGAAATCATGACTTACTAGTCAGTAATAGCAGGTTTAGTTTTTTTATTGCCTTAAAGTGCTTTTCAGCTCCTTAGTAGCATTTCCAATGCAACTGCAAAGTTTTGTATGTAACCTCTCAGCCATCAGTTTTCAATCAGTTTTACTAATCTAACGTGGTCTCATAGATTGTTTATACATTGGAAAGTTGTTTTGGCACTGGAATTGTCCAATACAAGTCCGTAAAAGTATGTTCAGTTTTTTATTGCCTTAAAGTGCTTTTTAGCGCCTTTTTAACGTTTTCAAAGCAACGGCAAAGAATTGTATTTCACTTCTGAAAGACCATTTTCTAAACATGTTCTACCATTTTAATATGTTCATTTTGGAGTTGTATACATGGGAAAAGAGTTTATGCACTGAAATCATGACTTACTAGTCAGTAATAGCAGGTTTCGTTTTTTATTGCCTTAAAGTGCTTTTCAGCTCCTTAGTAGCATTTCCAATGCAACTGCAAAGTTTTGTATGTAACCTCTCAGCCATCAGTTTTCAATCAGTTTTACTAATCTAACGTGGTCTCATAGATTGTTTATACATTGGAAAGTTGTTTTGGCACTGGAATTGTCCAATACAAGTCCGTAAAAGTATGTTCAGTTTTTTATTGCCTTAAAGTGCTTTTTAGCGCCTTTTTAACGTTTTCAAAGCAACGGCAAAGAATTGTATTTAACTTCTGAATGGCCATTTTCTAAACATGTTCTACCAATTCAATATGTTCATTTTGGAGTTGTATACATGGGAAAAGAGTTTATGCACTGAAATCATGACTTACTAGTCAGTAATAGCAGGTTTAGTTTTTTTATTGCCTTAAAGTGCTTTTCAGCTCCTTAGTAGCATTTTCAATGCAACTGCAAAGTTTTGTATGTAACCTCTCAGCGATCAGTTTTCAATCAGTTTTACTAATCTAACGAGGTCTCATAGATTGTTTATACATTGGAAAGTTGTTTTGGCACTGGAATTGTCCAATACAAGTCCGTAAAAGTATGTTCAGTTTTTTATTGCCTTAAAGTGCTTTTTAGCGCCTTTTTAACGTTTTCAAAGCAACGGCAAAGAATTGTATTTCACTTCTGAAAGACCATTTTCTAAACATGTTCTACCATTTTAATATGTTCATTTTGGAGTTGTATACATGGGAAAAGAGTTTATGCACTGAAATCATGACTTACTAGTCAGTAATAGCAGGTTTCGTTTTTTATTGCCTTAAAGTGCTTTTCAGCTCCTTAGTAGCATTTCCAATGCAACTGCAAAGTTTTGTATGTAACCTCTCAGCCATCAGTTTTCAATCAGTTTTACTAATCTAACGTGGTCTCATAGATTGTTTATACATTGGAAAGTTGTTTTGGCACTGGAATTGTCCAATACAAGTCCGTAAAAGTATGTTCAGTTTTTTATTGCCTTAAAGTGCTTTTTAGCGCCTTTTTAACGTTTTCAAAGCAACGGCAAAGAATTGTATTTCACTTCTGAAAGACCATTTTCTAAACATGTTCTACCATTTTAATATGTTCATTTTGGAGTTGTATACATGGGAAAAGAGTTTATGCACTGAAATCATGACTTACTAGTCAGGAATAGCAGGTTTCGTTTTTTATTGCCTTAAAGTGCTTTTCAGCTCCTTAGTAGCATTTCCAATGCAACTGCAAAGTTTTGTATGTAACCTCTCAGCCATCAGTTTTCAATCAGTTTTACTAATCTAACGTGGTCTCATAGATTGTTTATACATTGGAAAGTTGTTTTGGCACTGGAATTGTCCAATACAAGTCCGTAAAAGTGTGTTCAGTTTTTTATTGCCTTAAAGTGCTTTTTAGCGCCTTTTTAACGTTTTCAAAGCAACGGCAAAGAATTGTATTTAACTTCTGAATGAACATTTCCTAAACATTTTCTACCATTTTATTATATTCATTTTGGAGTTGTATACATGGGAAAAGAGTTTATGCACTGAAATCATGACTTACTAGTCAGTA